>CM055274.1:19359087-19399988 GCA_029237695.1 Conchocele bisecta | reverse complement strand
GGATCATTGATTTGCTACAACATGATAGAGGGTCATCTGAGGAATGCATGTATGAAATAACAGGTGTTCCGTGAAAGGAAACAGAAGTTATAAGACATTTACCCAACGTTAAGTTTGTGGACGACGCTGATGCCGTCGCCGACGCCGACGACGCCGTGGGTATGACATAAGCTCTTCTGCACTTCGTGCAGGCGAGCTAAAAAGGGAGATAACTCAAAAATTAGCTACGCAAGAATTGTCATTCTTGTGCACGACACACCTTCGGGTCGTGGTATATGCATGTGTGAAGTTTCATGAAAATATTCCAAAGGGTGGTCGAGTTATGCTCAATCAGTGCGCGAAAGAAAAAAGGGAGATAACTAAAAAATTAGCTATGCAAGAGTTGTCATTCTTGTACGTGACACACCTTCGGTTCGTGGTCTATGCATGTGTGAAGTTTCATGAAAATATTCCAAAGGGTGGTCGAGTTATGCTCCGGACAAGAAGTGTCTGCGGCGGACGCGAACGCGGCATGGTGTCAAATCCATAGTATCCCCCGACTTTCGTCCGGGGGATAAAATAATCCATTTCCATTCGCTGAAAAGATGGCGAGTGTCGTACCTTGTAGATATTTAATATTGGAGTAATATTGTATATGCCTTAAAGAGGATTTTGTCCTTCATACCACAAAGTGCCTATGGCAGGTACCTGCAACATAGTGTAGAGGATAGCAATCGCGTCCTCGTCACATTTCTTCTTCTCCTCAGTAAGAACCTCGAAGGCGTCCGTCCAATCATCGTCGTATATCGCGTTACACTCCTCCGCCAATTTCATTGGTCGGTTAGGATCGGACAACTCCGTGATGTCCGAGTTACCCGCCTTTAGTAATCGGGATGACAATTCGCTGATCCTGCAATTTGTGAATATCCTACTAAAACTGTCCACAACACGTAATATCCGCCGACAGGTTTTGCTGATTTAACCCAATTGAAACTAGAAAATGTGGTCTGTCGACGCACTTAGAGCCCCTGTGTGGATTTCGTTGGTTTTGGGTACTTTACATAGCTTTGTACTACGAATGCTCAATCATTACCACGACAGAAATCGTCAATTATCTACACAGTTAACTTTCCGAACTTTCGAACCCCTTTTATACTGTCAACATACCCACAAAGGAACTGTAAATTACCGTACTTGTACGTGTACTAATTCGCGTGAGGTGACGTAACGTTTATGTTGGTAACAATGAATTCAAACCACCAGATACATGTATACCAAAATAACCCATAAAACACCGAAATATGAAACGTTCTTCAAGAACCGTGGTTCATACCTGGTCATTGCACTTTCCTTGGCTTTCACCTCTTCCTGGATTTTCAGAGTAAGTTGAGCAATCTTGTTCTCGTAATGGTCCACTATCAACTTGTTTTGAGCAGCCGTGTCGTCGTGGGCATAATTCCGCTGTAAATGACACATAAATACCAGTAGCCTATTTCATCAAAATTGCAAAGTATACTTATCTAGCAAAGTATACTTTAAGGGAGAAATTTTCAATTTAAGGATAAATTTATTAATCTTTATTATACTGAATTTATTACGCTATCACAGCCAACATACTTAATTTATTACATTATCACAGCCATTTTGGCTGTGATAATGTAATAAATTCAGTATAATAATTCTGCATATTATAATCATCAAATATATGCAGTCGTTAGTTCTATATGAAATAATGCATTTCGGGAAAAATAAATGATTACTCCCTCAAAGTATACTTTGCTAGATAAGTATACTTTGCAATTTTGATGAAATCGGCTACATATAACGATCTATACTAAAAGGATCTAAAAACGCAATGCGGGGACGAACATGCTATGTATTTCTAGTAAATAATTTGGCAAAATAGTGTATTATGAGGATAAATAGCAATTCATGATTTATCAAAATAACCCGGAATCTATAAATCAAAGCCAAGTGGTATACTGCTACGGAGCCCCATGGGACATGAATATTTTTTTATTAATTCGTTCCCACGAAATAACAATTTGTTCCCTCAATTTTAACAATTCGTTCCCTCGAATTAACAATTTGTTCCCACGATATACGCAATTCGTTCCCTCGAAATAACAATTCGTTCCCACGAAATAACAATTCGTTCCCTCAATTCAGCAATTCGTTCCCTCGAATAAACAATTTGTTCCCACGATATAACAATTCGTTCCCACCAATTAACAATGTCGTGGGAACGAATTTTTAAATTGAGGGAACGTGGGAACGAATTCATGATCACGTGGTTACCACAACAACAACAATGTCTGAAAGTGTTGAAAGCGCACCCACTCCAAAGTAAATATTATTTGATATTTTCCTTAATATGCAACGGATTTTGATATGGCGCAGCAAACGCGTCTTCATGACCTGTATTTGGTGGACTTCGGCACATACTTATGTCGTTTGTGGGGAGAATCGATTTCTGTGTCAGTGTTGGCAGTAAACACGGAAATCGATCATTCGCAAAGACGACAGATGTTTGGGCCAAAGTACAGAGACCACCAACTGCAGTTTAATGCGCCATATTTTATAATAAGGACAATATAACAGAATACGTATCATGAATCGGAGGCGCTGCTGGAAGTTTCAGTAATTGTTGTTGTTGTTGTAACTACGTTATCATGCAACTTTGTTTAGATATTTCTGAGATTTAATAAGCATTTAGCAGAATACGAATTGATTATCAAAAGTGGGAGTACAAAATACTCACAGCAATGTGAAAACACGCATTGATTTTCAAATGGAGTAGTGAAACTACTGTAATAAAGTTGAATTTTACTTAGTTGAGCTGCAAAGTGTTTGTTTTTGCTGCTCAAATAAGTGAATTACAAACAAAAGTTTTCACTTAATAAGCAAGACAAGAATTCCGCCACGGAAGCGGTATCGCGCCTGTCGAGGAATTTTACCGTGTTGTGAAAAAACAATAACTTTAACGCATTTGCCTTACAAAAAAACCGGACGACGCCGACGACGGAAAAAGCGCCGACTATAGTCGAGCCTCTGCTAAAGCAGACGTGAAAAAAACCAGTAATACATTTGTAAAAGTAAAATGCGCATTGAATTTGAATTTGGGTGTATCATCTTTAGATACAAAACCTATCTGGAGCACTGCTCACTCACCCTTAAACTGGACACATAGCTGTACAAATTATCTAACTCGTGTATGAACATTGTCTTAGCCTTCGCAGTCTGCTGGAATACAAATGGCTGGTTGTCTCGCAGGGGTTTAAACCTGTTCCGTAGGTTCACAAGGACGTCACATATTTCCCTGGCCTGGGACAGTACACATTGGGGTGTCTGCATCCACGTGGGGCCTTGGCCCATGGGCACGCCCTGCCTAGCCATCGTGAAATACCTGGAAAACGCAATACAAGGATGGCATAGGCACAAAAAGCGAATTCCGGGAATTTGCAGAGGAACCAATCTAAACCGAACACCCTGGGGACCCCATTGTGTCTAATATAGATGGGTTTCAAAGTAATGTGTGTCATTTTCCTGTCTGTTCATAACAGAAAATGACAAGCAGTTGCCATGAGTGCTTAATTACAGTGGGATCTCTCTAAACCGGACACCCTGGGGACCTCCCAGGGTGTCCGGTTTAAGAGAGGTTCCACTGTATTTTAGACATAAAATAGGAGGTGATCGATTCAATGGTTGATTTATCGGCTGACTGCACGACTGGCTGGCCATTCGGCCGGTGGGTTGACTGATTAACTGATTGATCACAGCTCCAGATAAGCTGCGTATTTTCTTAAATACCCAATTAAAATTGCCAAAAGAAAACAATTGAAATAGGAAGTAGCGAGTATCAAAAAGCAATAAAATAATTGTGGTAATTGCTGTCTGTTGATGTGTAAACAGTAGTGTGATTTTATTTTACCCAATTAAAATTTAGAAATACATGTACCCAATTGCTTCAGAAATGATGGAGTGACAATACTCAATTACTAATTCCTTATCTGGAGCCCTGGTTGATTATATTGATTGAACGGTTGGTTGATTGATTGATGTATTTATTGATTTATTAACTGTTCGTAAACGCAACGCTGGGAATACCATTGATCCAGAACGTGGGAATTTATTTGATACATACAATATGATGTACAATTTAATACATACAACATGATTCCTTTGATTTATTGCTCGATGTATTGTTTGATTGATTGAGTGGCTGGCTGGCTGGCTGGCTGGCTGGCCGACCGCATTTCGCCGATAGCGATTTCGCAAAAATGAAAAATTTCTCGGAAATGAATTTGAAAGTTGACACAAAAGACAGAGCTCATGCGGAATACTGAAGTTGTCTTTAACCCTTAGAATGCTGGAAATGAAAATTATAGTCTGCTGTTGTTTGGTATTTTGTCTTTTCTCTCAATAAACCATGGCTTGGCAGCATTTTAGAATAATTTTCATTGGAAATGATTTTTAAGTGCTGTCAAACCATGATTTCGTGAGAAAAATGGGAATGAAAAAGAAACAGCAGACGATAACATTTAATTCAGCATTGTAAGGGTTTATGTTTCATCATCAGTTAAGTCACGGAAAATACGAGACATCAATACTATAATGTTTGCTAGATTTGTTTTCTATTTCAAACTACAGACCTAGTACTATGAGGACTATATACGGCGGCCATTTGTATTTACAAAAGCAAATCGATCTACAAGTGTCTGAAGTTATCGTCTGTCGGAGAAACTAAAGACTTGTACAACCGGCCTTTCATCATGAAACACTTCAGGTTGAATGGCATAAATGTATCATCAAGCTCTGCGACGTTTCAAACGGCCGGTATAGTGCACAGGTGGAAGTCTCGAACATAGGACCCAATAATTGGCTCATTTGGAAAACGTTACCCCACCCACCCATTGCCATACACTATACATTACAGCCTGTAAGGCTACATTACCCCACCCACCCATTTCCATACACTATACATTACAGCCTGTAAGGCTACATTACCCCACCCACCCATTTCCATACACTATGCATTACAGCATGTAAGGCTACATTACCCCACCCACCCATTTCCATACACTATACATTACAGCCTGTAAGGCTATATTACCCCACCCCACCCATTGCCATACACTATACATTACAGCCTGTAAGGCTACATTACCCCACCCACCCACCCATTTCCATACACTATGCATTACAGCATGTAAGGCTACATTACCCCACTCACCCATTGCCATACACTATACATTACAGCCTGTAAGGCTACATTACCCCCACCCACCCATTTCCATACACCCACCCATTTCCATACACTATACATTACAGCCCTTAAGGCTACGTTACCCCACCCACCCATTTCCATACACTATGCATTACAGCCTGTAAGGCTACGTTACCCCACCCACCCATTTCCATACACTATGCATTACAGCATGTAAGGTTGTAAGGTATAGTGTATGGAAATGGGTGGATGGGGTAACGTTTTCCAAATGAGCCAAGTATTGGGTCCTATGTCTGAGTCTTCCACGAATGGTATAGTGTGGCTGGCGTGTGCCCTATCATGTGTCACATGAACCACGTTGCTTTTCATGACGTCATCAGTTGCGAAGTATGTTGATCGTTACGAATATCATTATATTTACAATGATAAGGTGTGCTGGAAAAGGTTTATTACAATCAGAAAATAAGTGGATAAGATTAAAGAATGCGAAACAGAATCAGCTGTTTTCTGTGACAATCAGAGGCATGTATATTCTAAATGTAAATCCTTGGCGAAAAGTAAATAGCTATAGACACGTGATTGACGTCGGACAGTCGTGCCAATCACGACTGTACTGTACATATATTACAAGCTACGATGCTGGTGTCCGTTTCACTAAATTGCATACATGGGACTATTACACAGGTGATCAGACTCTAAATATAGTCGGTTTGTAACGGCGCTCCAGATAAGCTGCGTATTTGCGTAAATACCCAATTAAAATTAACAAAATCCCAATTGAAGCGAGTATCAAAAAGCAATGAGAACATTTGTGGTACCTTTATCATGCTGCAGAAAACAATAAACAGCCCACAATATAGCATATTTTTCTTATTTTTCCATGAAAACACATGTTGGTATTTCATTAGAATGAAATGCCAAGATGTGTTTTCATTTCGAAACAAACTATTCCACAATTGCTGTCTGTTGATACGTAAACAGTAGTGTGATTCTGTTAATTTTACCCAAATAAAATTTTGAAATTTTGAAATACCCAATTGCTTCAGAAATGATTAAGTAACAATACTCAATTACTAATTCCTTATCTGGAGTAAGTTATCTGGAGCCCTGAGTTACAACATAGGTGTAAAAGGTAATGCGGTATCATTTATAGAATTAACAAGACAAGAACAGATAATATGCCTCCAGGAAACATGGTTATCTGGTTATGGTCATTTGAGTCGGATGTTATAAACAATAGACATGAGGCGTGAAACGCCATTTCCTGTATTCTCAAGCAAGTTTGAGGATGAGAATATGTGCTTTGTTACAGAATTATTGAGGGGGCCAGGCCACGCCAACAAAATTATTTCCACTTCCGCCGCCCCTAAATTAGTGTTAATATGTACGATACGAATATGAACAAATTTGGCGACATGATTTGCATACCACTGATGTTAATTGTTTGTCTGCGTATATATATATATATATATATACCAAATACAGCCATCAGTTTTCCCATGGTGGCCGGATTATCTTAGTAGGTAGAGCGTCAGACTGTAGATCGGGAGACCCCGGGTTCGTTTCCCACCTCAACCTGCTCCGAATTGCCGATTCGGCTTGTCCTTGGGCAAGACAACTTCGTCCTAAGCTAGTCCAAATAGTCGGTCCCGACATGCAAGGTGCCGTCGTTAAATCAAAACATAAGAACATTACAATGTGTGTTAATATAATTTCTGCCATCAGGACTACGGAAGCCTCGCTACTTTGAGTCCGGCAGGTTAACATACTGGTAATGCTGATAACTAGGAAGTCTCGGATGTGGTTAAATAGTTTAAATGGTCTAAATAGTCGACAATTTCCGTCCTTGTCGGGTATGTCCCCGGAAACCACCAGGCGGCGCTAGAAAGCCACATAGGGCGCTGTATCATCTGGGTATGAATACAGAGAATCGTCGCATATTTGGGAGCCCTGGCTAGTACTGGTTCTACCCAGGAACACAACAAAATCTGCGGAGCAATCCGCGGGTAATCCAGGCCACTGTGTCGGGAAACTCTAAATTTGACAAACAACAACAACAGCATAGTTGGGAGTCGATCATTAGCAAGCAGACACTGCTACACATATATAGGAAACGGACAACCAATTGATTTCCCATAGACCGACATTAACACAAACATGACAATCACAAACTACCTGCGACAAAATCAAGTTTGTTACTTCCGTTCCTGGAATCAGTGACCTAAGCCGGTTCTAGATCCATGCCAAACACGGGGTCATGCGGGTTGATTTTCATGAGTTATTTCCCCTTTTTTGACGGAACCGTCTACTTTCACTTTCGAAATCTCCATCTCACCCCCACATCAAGTCGTATACAGAAAAATTTAACCTGCATGTGTAGAGCATGCAAATAACATAATAGAATGTTTGGCACAGACATACCTTTCCTGTAGCATCTATTTTATTTATCTCTCTGTCATAATAATAACAATCAATGCCATTGTCCTGATAATTTACTCCTTGTTGCTAAGCTGTACCAGGACTGGTTTACCGTCTATATTATTCATAAGTTGACTGTGTCCTATAGAAGAAGATATTTTTCTGATTTTGTATTAATTATAACAAGTATTCATTAACTTTCATCGAAATATGTTTTCGCATTGATTGGGTCAGTACAGTGCGAGTCGCGACATATTTAGTATTTCGCGACAACCCTCAAACCAGCTAGGAAGATTTAACGATTTCATGATTTCCGTTGGTCCACTAATGATGCTCTGTTATACGAATAACCGCATACATGCTTTACGCAATGACACTTACTCATTGAGTCAAACACTGTTCCACACAACTGATTGGTTTTGCTATTTCCTGTAACAAATGTTATGCAATAATGGGCAAAATTCACAGCCAACCCACAAAATTCAAGTTTATTGAGTAACATTTGGTTTGACACAGGCAACATTCATTTCAGTATTACAAATTGATTCAATTGGTCCAGAAAACATTATACACAGGCTTATCTATACAAATGTAGCAAATAAATTACTCAAAAGTTGCACTGGATAAGCAAAAATTGGAAGATTTTTGCCAAAAAAACAGTTTCCGATAAGTAAAAAATTACTATGGTAAATACGGTAATTGGTTTCTTCTGACAGAATTTGCCAAATTTCCTGAAGCAGACATTTTGCTTGATACCATCACTTCAACTAACATTCTAGCAATGTCCCATAGCTGAAAAGTGGTACTTCTTTGAGAAATTTGCCATATTATGCTGATGGGAAATCAAATGATCTCCCCCTTTTCCATTATTAGAAGGATTTTTTTTTCTCATTTTGACGATTTTCGACATTTTTTTTGGCGTCGAATATTGTCGTGAAATGATGGCGAATGCCGGAAGACGCGATCAGGCAATACAAAAGATACAACTGATACCATTGCAGACAGCCTGTAGAAACAGGGTCATATAGGAAACGGACAACCAATTGATTTCCCATAGACCGACATTCACACAAACATGACAATCACAAACTACCTGCGACAAAATCAAGTTTGTTACTTCCGTTCCTGGAATCAGTGACCTAAGCCGGTTCTAGATCCATGCCAAACACGGGGTCATGCGGGTTGATTTTCATGAGTTATTTCCCCTTTTTTGACGGAACCGTCTACTTTCACTTTCGAAATCTCCATCTCACCCCCACATCAAGTCGTATACAGAAAAATTTAACCTGCATGTGTAGAGCATGCAAATAACATAATAAAATGTTTGGCACAGACATACCTTTCCTGTAGCATCTATTTTATTTATCTCTCTGTCATAATAATAACAATCAATGCCGTTGTCCTGATAATTTACTCCTTGTTGCTAAGCTGTACCAGGACTGGTTTACCGTCTATATTATTCATAAGTTGACTGTGTCCTATATATACTGGGGAATAGCGAACAGATATTAACCCTTAGCCTGCTGTTCGCGAAAACTGTCGTCTGCTGTTGCTTTATATTTTGCCCTGTTTCTCAATAAAAACATGGTTTGACAACACTTTAGAATCATTTCCATTGGAAATTTTTCTAAAATGCTGTCAAACCATGTTTTTGACGAAAATAATCGAAAATAAAACATAAACAGCAGACGACAACATTCCATTCAGCAGGCTAAGGGTTAAAAGTAATACCCTTCTTATAGAGGGCTGGTACATTGGCCCGTACAGGGGCCCGTTTCACTAAACTTCGTACGACTAAAATGTTCGTAAGTGCAAAATTATGAAGGTCTGTAAATTTCACATTGACAATGTTATCTTGTAAACAATTATTTAATTTACATTTATTGAGCATATGCAGCCTATGTTGAATAAATGTAAATCCACCAAATGAAATATCCAGACGATCATAAATGTGCACTTACGAACACTTACGGGACTTGATCATGTTGATAGGAATCAGAATAAGTTGACAGACCGTATGCACAGGGGGGGGGGGGGGGGGGGGGGGGGGGGGGGGGGGGGGGGGGGGGGGGGGGGGGGGGGGGGGGGGGGGGGGGGGGGGGGGGGGGTGGGGGGGGGGGGGGGGGGGGGGGGGGGGGGGGGGGGGGGGGGGGGGGGGCGGGGGGCTCGCCTTCGCTAGCATAGCATTCGTCCATTACGACATTACGAGGCGTCCATCATTCATCCTAATAACTTTTAATCAAAGTAGTAAGTAAATACCCATGATCACATTTGCTGTAATCAACAATAATTTTAATTGTATATAGTATATAGTATTGATCCCCACTAAATTAAGACATTACCTGTGAACGTGTGTTCGCAGAACTGAGCTCATAGGAGTTCATAGGAGTTGAAACTAATATAAGTTCGTAGGAGTTCATATGAGTTGACTCATATATTCGTAGAGGTCATATGATTTCTCATACGTTTGTATGAGCTCACATGAGTTCATAGGAGTTGAAGCTCATTGAAGTTCGTAGAAGATCATAGGAGTTTGAGCTCATAGAAGTTCGTACATGTAGGAGCTCATAGGAGTTCATAGGAGTTGAAGCTCATAAAAGACCTACACGTGTAGAATAGTGGTGGAGCGATCGTAGCTGTGCGGCAGACACGCTACCAGTTGTATCACAGCTTGCTATAATAGCTGTGTTGAGCGAACGGGCTCATACCAGTGCCGTACACGTTACAGTATACAGTAACAAGACAATATTCACATACATTGTATCTTATATTCATTTATCACATGAAAACAGTGTTATGACGTGCTGTAACCCATTTCATAAATGTGATATGACACACGTTTAATAACACCTGCAGCAAATTTGATTGGCTGGCCGCATCACCCGTATTACATATTCGTATTATGGGCTAACGTTATGTCAAACGAACAAAACGAAGACGTTCCAAATGACGTCCATAACGGCGCTACAAAGCAAAGTTGTTTTGACGTTGACGTCATCCTGTTTTAAACGTCTTATTAGAAGCGTCGGTGACTCTATAATTCCAGCACAAAAATATTTACACAATTCCCTAACATTTGATTGGCCCGTAGCAAGTCTCTGTCCAAAATTTATATCCCAGTAAAGTCCCACGCCGAACTACTTTCTACAAAATAAACACATTTTCTTGATGAATTTATTTCAAATGCTGGAATTATAAGGAATGAATGGCACTTTTTGTGGAATTTATCGGGGATATAAACTTGGAAAAGTCGCGGGAATACTGGACGAGGCCTTCCGGCCTTCGTCCAGTATTCGCGCGACTTTTCCAAGTTTATACCCCGATAAATTCCACAAAAAAGTCATTCATTCCTATAGTATAATCACTACAATTGTTAAAATGCGCTCCCGCTTGCCAATACAAGTGTTTACCAAGCACGGGAACCTATACTATGGCATATTTATAATGTGTTACTATTATTAACCCTTTCACCCCTAAGTAACTGAATGGGCTGCGATATGTTAATTTTGCAACCAATCCAATCATCGCAAAATGATTTTCAGATTCGTCCATTTATGAAAAGGGAGTGTTGTTTTTGGTCTCAAAAATATGAAAATTACTTTCAAAAAGTGCAGATCCTGATGAGACGGCTCATTATGAGCACCTTCTCACTGAAACGTATTGGATATCTCCAAAGTTTTCTGTTATTTGGAGTGTGAAGTCATGTGATACACATAATTTGAAACTTGTTTCCATTTAATCATGTTGATAGGAGATTTATGAAACTCGTTCGCATAAATTGTGCGCGAATCGTTTCATAAATATAATCTCAAATGGTAACTCGTTTGCGATTCTCTACATATCACATCACTCTTATGAAGCAATTTTGATTGCAGCAACGTGTATCTTTCTATGACCGAATTCTTGTCTAATAACCGATAGCTACTTACGCAAATAAACCATATACGTGTGTTCAATAAGTCTCTATGCAGATGTGTCCAGCAAGGAAATCACACCATATACTGTAGTTAGAAAATCATAAGCAACATGTTGGTGTTTTACATGTACAATTTGGCTTCTACACACATGTGTAGAGACGTAAATATACATGTGCTACATCAACATTGGTATACTATCTGGATATTACAGGTGTACGTGCATTTTCATTGGTAGTAGTATCTGCATAAAGACTTACTGATAGCATCCATATGATGTATATGTGTAAGTAGCTATCGTTTTATTAGTAGGTTTTTTATTAGATTTCCAGAGACTTTACATGGGGCCACACGAAGGGTACAACTTTAAATACCGGTTCTATACCAGTAGCCGATTTCACCAACATTGCAAAGTCTACTTTTCTAGCAAAGTATACTTTGAGGGAGTAATCATTTATTTTTCCTGAAATGCATTATTTCATATAGAACTAGCGACTGCATGTATTTGATGATTAAAAGTATTCAGAATTATTATACTGAATTTATTACATTATCACAGCCAAAATGGCTGTGATAATGTAATAAATTCAGTAAAATAAAAATTAATAAATTTATCTTAAATTTGAAAATTTGTATACTTTGCTAGAAAAGTATACTTTGCAATGTTGGTGAAATAGGCTACTGATCATCCTTTGATTAAACAATAATTGCTTCGTAAATGTGATGGAATATATGTATAACACAGATGTGAACACTGCCTCGTTACAGTATCCTAAACGGTACATGGAGTGGCCAACTCGGCCATATTGGTGTATTCCACCCATTAGCCAGTTTCACCTCTTCTTGCGTTTGACATAGAACTGACAATGTGAAGTAGAATATATGAAATGATGTAGCTAATGATACATAGAAAAGCCAGGAGAACGGACTCCTATCAATTATAGTACAACAAACTGTAAAATATGTCAGTTTTCTGGACAGTTTTGTGGCTGTTTTTTAAAAACACAAAATCAATATTGAAAATAGCCTCATACACAGAAAATTGCACAGTGTTTCACTTATGCCTGCCTAACCATATAACACATACCATATATACCCACTACTGTACTGTGTTAGTAGACACTAATACATTAGTGCAGTGGAGCTTCATATGGGGAGAGTATATATCTGGCCCGTGTGTATATACCTACAGTGGGGCCAGCGTGTAATTGCACACACGAACGAACACGACAGGTTGGAACCAAACAGGTTGAAGCCAAAATGGCTGTGATAATGTAATACATTCAGTATAATACAAAGTAATAAATTTATCCTCAAATTGAAAATGTCTCCCTCAAAGTATACTTTGCTAGAAATGTATAATTTGCAATGTTGGTGAAATCGGCTACAGGGGTCCCATATGTCCTTAATCATGATTTTGGACAATGGTTAGACACTGTTATTAACATGTTTGATTAACTGAATGGAGACGATCGGCGTAGACACTGGTCAGACTGTGCGGATGCACAGGCTGATGCGTCACACGTCCTAATATTATAACGTTATTTTCCCCAGCTGTTAGACATATATACATGTACATGTACTGAGCGCCACGGTGTGAAAGGAAATCAACACAAATACAAGTCTGCAAATATTCAACTGAAATGTGCCATACTTATATATGTACAGTGGAACCCCTCCAAACCGGACACAAAGAAAACACATGTGATCTTATTTTTCATGAGTTTATTGGTCATTTATCTCTGGTAACAATGTCTCTTCGTAATCTCATAGGACACATTTATGGCTCAGAACTGGGGCGAAGATAGAGAATAGTAGGTTAGTGCCGTGAATGGGAAAACATATCCGGCAACGCTCAGGAATTGCTTTATTTCTCATCAGAAGTATATGTTGTGACCACTCATTTGAACCGTCTCGCCGAGACGGTTCAAATGCGGTTCAAATGAGTGGTCACAACATATACTTTGGTTCAGAAATAAGGAAAATAGATAGAGAATAGTAGGTTAGTGCCGTGAATGAGAAAACATATCTGGCAAGGCTCAGGAAACGGGATGGGCGAGGCTCTGCCGAGCACATCCAGTTTCCGTGCCGCGCCAGATATTTTTTCCCATTCACGGCACTAACCTACTATTCTATTTATCATGTCAACACCGACAAATGGCTGTAAAATGCAAAAATAGTATTGACTGGATATCAAAAATGTTTCACGGCACCGTGTTTCACGGCACATACGCACTGTGTTGACGGGATAAAATGTATTGTATGTATGGTCCATGCTCACTGGGGACCTCCCGGGGTGTCCGGTTTACAGAGGTGTCACTGTATACGGTTTGCAATGAATGCAAATACTGTTCTCCACTTGCCTTCTGCAATCTCACAACACGTAGAAGTCGCAAATCAAATAGAGATGCAGGGGAGGGATGATCATGTAACGGTTTTTTATCCCGTCAACACCACAGGCGATTCTAGCGTGTCTTGGATGGTCAATTATTGTTTGTATATACATAAAACACCTTTCTAAACAATGTACAAAACAATTCAAAAGTTCCCGGGTGTAAATATAATAATACTTATTATATTTACACCCGGGCACTTTTGAATTGTTTTGTACATTGTTTAGAAATGTGTTTTTATGTATATACAAACAATAATTGACCATCCAAGACACGCTAGAATCGCCTGTGGTCAACACAGTGTATATGTGCCGTGAAACACGGTGCCGTGAAACATTTTTGATATCCAGTCAATACAATTTTTATTTTTGCATTTTACATCCATTTGTAGGTGTTGACGGGATAAATGAATAGTAGGTTAGTGCCGTGAATGGGAAAACATATCTGACGCGGCAACGGAAACGGGATATGCTCGGCAGAGCCATCGCCCATCCATCCCGTTCCCTGAGCCTTAGCCAGATATGTTTTCCCATTCACGGCACTAACCTACTATTCTCCTATCTATTTTCCTTATTTCTTTCTAACCAAAGTATATGTTGTGACCACTCATTTGAACCGTCTCGGCGAGACGGTTCAAATGAGTGGTCACAACATATACTTCTGATGAGAAATAAAAAAAATCCTGAGCGTTGCCGGATATTTTTTCCCATTCACGGCACTAACCTACTATTCTCTATATAGTCACATTAACAATAGTGATAGTAGGTACGTGTACACACATACATTCAGGGGCGTTGATAATTGCGAGAAAACATATGTTTTTATTGAAATATCATTCATATATACCAAATAATAATGTCAGGAATGTTAATATTTGTTCTGCAATGTTTCTCATTCCTCATAAAAGTGTATGGTGTTACACGGCGAGATGGTTTAACTGAGTGGTAACAACATACACTTTAGGTGGCTAGCGAGGGCACCCAGTAGATTCGCCGGAATGACAAATCTTATGATAATACGACAATAATAGTTACATTCCATAGCCACCAGCTACAGTTAGGACACATGTCCATGGGCGGATTCAGGGGGGGGGGGGGGCGACCCGGCGCGCCCACTCCCCCCCCCCCCCCCCCCCCCCCCTAAAATTCGCGCCGAGTAAAGATTTTTTACAAGTTACAAGGCACGTTTCATGCCAAGTGACATGTATTCCATGCATTTTTCGGTCGTTGTCTTATTGTATCAAAATTTAAACGTTTTCAATCAAAAATCATGTCTAAACATACTGTGACAGTGTCAATATGTTTGCTCCAAAATGCGCCAGAACGCAGGAAATGCGATGTAGATTTCTAAACGATTTCCGGGGGGGGGGGGGGGAATGCCCCCGGACCACCCTAGCGCTATCCCGATATACGCTCGGTCGACTATTTTGCAATACTTGACTATATTATAGCTCGTTCGATACTATAGTCAAGTATTGCAAAATAGTACGCCCCCCCCCCCACCCCACCCCAACCCGAAATCCTGGATCCGCGCCTGATGTGTATACTTCACTGACGCGCCTGATGTGTATACTACACTGACGAGACGAGACTATCCCATCATAAAATAATAATACGACTCTACCAACCCTACGATGGGCAATAAATAATGTATACGTTACCCTGTGAATCTGAAAATCGAACCTCCAACGAAATGTAGTCGGGCTTTGGCGGATATATGGGCCCTGACGTCCCTGTAGTGAAGGTCCAAGTGTCCAATACACAAACCACTGACCTGTGATCAAAACAGGTATAAACAGACCTATATCGATCGGTCGCTTATTGTTACCTGAAAGCTAGATATCGCAAATAGCTGTGTAGTGTATTGGACACGCTATGCAGCGATGTGTATTCACCGTTTAAATAACTTACCTGTCCGGGCGTGTCTTTGTACACGGTTTGTAAAGCCCGTGTATTTATAATAATGGCAGACAGCAAACACAAGCCTATGGAAGGTAATATCCGCCATAATTATATTAGGCTTGATGTTTGCTTGCTGATGACATTCTAAGTTCTATCCGTCTTGTGACAATTCTATGTGGCTTGATGCTTGCTGACTGGTGCTATTACAACTTACTTTCATGTTATTGTATTCGTCATTCGTGTTTGTGACATTTGAAATCTTCTAAATTGCATGTGCATTTTATGGAAGGTAATATCCGCCATAATTATATTAGGCTTGATGCTTGCTTGCTGATGACATCTAAGTTCTATCCGTCTTATTACAATTATATGTGGCTTGATGCTTGCTGACTGGTGCCATTACAACTTACTTTCATGCTAGTGTATTCGTCATTCGTGGTTATGACATTTGAAATCTTCTTCGTTGTAGTCTAAATTGCATGTGCATTTGGCTTGATGCTTTATTCATTCGCACTGTTTCAATGCGTTTGTGTTGATTACATTCTAAGTAGCTTGATGCTTCAGTCTTAGTGACATCCCGAGTTCCATTATTGATTATTGCATCGCTGTTTTGCCAAGCGGTGTGTTACCTCGCTAAGCCACGCCCCTTGACAACAACAATTGCAACAGTAATTTGGGTAACAACCATTATGACGCCAGGTGCGCTGCTAAAACTTAAAATAGTTCTCCTAAAATGATTTAATATGCTGGTACCCACCCCGTCCTACAATGCGTTGCTCTCTAAATTGGTTCCATGTCCCTAACGGTGTTGATGTAGGTTGATGCCGCCTTTTCTGTTGCGCCATGTTTAGGTTAAAAGACACCAAATAGTTTTACTGTATAATTTAACCGAATCCCAGCCAGTCTTTCCTACTTTCACTATTCGTATGGATGTTGTGGACCAACCTCGTCATGTCTCCCAATATTGTTTACATCATGTGACCAACAGCTCAGTGTTTTCTTTTAAATGCTTCAAATATGCTGAAAACTGGTGTTAAAAACACCCCAACAACTGGGTAGTAATGGATCAAGGTTTGCAAGCAAACTGTGTCTGTGATCTTAAAAAACCAGGACTATTGTTTATGCTGGACTACGTTTGCATATTCAATTTCTTTCTCTAACCTTAAATTAAACCTAGTGTGCTACATGCCAGGTTATAATATAGGTAGACATGTTTTTCTTTATTCTTTCAATCTGACATTTTTCTGGCAGAATGAACATTGACGTACTAATTGACATTATTATATTTTTTTATATACAAACGCGAAATGCCAGTTTGATATCAGGGGCGGTAACCGGGTTTGCTTCTTAAAATGATAACGGACGCAACTATTTATTCCATTTATTTATTTTTTGGATGTGCAATATCATACGTTATTATATGTCGATAAAAAATAGTTATTCAGCATTTAGTTGATATAAATAATTAAAAAAATTGCATCATTTGCATATGGAACTAGCTTGATACCACCACGAGTCTCTATGAGTACATTAAAGATTACTAAATAATTATATCTGTGTAGCTGGCACTCGTAATTTTTAAAAGTGGTGGACTAGTTGCAATTATACACTTATTTTAAATTCCATAAAGAAAAGATTGTACCTACTAGACGGGACCCCAGCTTCAACAATACTTAAATCTATATTTTAATTAGTCAAGATCCAGAGCAGAATGTGTGCAGGTTATTGGAAATTAGGTCCCACAACATCCATAAGCAAAATGAAAGTAGCAGAGAATAGCAAAATGTGTGGTAACGGGTTAGTTTTTTTTAGCGAAAATCAATGGTGGTGACCCACCTTAGTTTGAATCCCAGACGGTTATTGGTTTGCATCGGTAACAGGCCAGTTTGACAGGCAACCTGTGTAAGTTACCATATGTGTAACTTACTATAAAAATGTGATTGTTTTCAATTACGTACATATGTAATTTAATTATGAGGATACTGTATGTATACATAAGTAAGGCAAACACCATACATACATACATACATATGCAATTTAGTTAATATAGGTTAGAGAATAAACAAATGATGCGAAATCGTCAAGAGGGTAAAAGTAGTCCGGTATGAACAAAATCGTGCGGGTGTTTTGAGGTCACTGACACAGTTTGCTTGCAAATCTTGATCCATTACTACCCAGGTTCACTTGAGGAACATGTTGGTCATGTGATGCAAACAGAGTTTTCCGTGGCCAAAACAAAATGTAAACAATATTGGGGGACATGACGAGGTTGGATTTTTCTTTCTTAGGAGTAAGTAAACCTATTGTTTAATTCATGCAGAACCAGTACAGACCGGCTGCAGGTCATGTACAAGTAGGTCCCACAACATCCATACGAATAGTGAAAGTAGGACAGACTGGCCTTATTGGATGGGATTCGGTTACATAGATAGTAAAACTATTTGGTGTCTTCTAACCTATACTGTGATAATTTGTGGGTGAAATCTTACATCAACACCGGCATTGGAGGTGTGCCTCAAACAGCCAATAACATCTCGTACTATTATTTATTCGTCGGAGGATCCCTAACATTGACAGCAGTGCCATCTGGCGTCATAATGAGGCACTATACCACCAATATTGCTTGCGTCATTCGGCTTGTGACTTGATGCTTTCTGCTTGCGGCTTTCCGCTTTCGGACTGTGGCTTGATGCTTGCTTCCTGCGGCTTTGTCCTTACTGCTTTTGGCCTTATTCAAAGTGCTAAGTGCTTTGTTCTTACTTTCTTTTGCAAATGCTTAGTGCAATAAAACAGGGACACGAATAAGGACGGTATCAATAATTGTAATGTAAATAAGACGAATGAACAAAGCACTCAGTAGAATGGACATGTAAGAAAGACAAATACGATTACAACAAGCAGATTTCAAATGTAATAAATACAAATGACGAATGCAATAACATGAATATAAGTGGTAATGTCATCAGCACGCAAGCATCAAGTCACATAGAATTATGGCGGATATTACCTTCCATACAAGCCGGGTTCAAAGTACTGTAATCGCTCCCTGGCTGAGCCATTGGAAATCTATTTTTAGAAATAATTTTGAACGGATGTTACAAAATTCTACGAAATCAAAGGTAGTTGTTAAGCTTTAAAATCGTCGCCATTTGCCGAAGAAATAAAATAAGGAAGTAATAGAAGTGGGTCCCCTGACAGCTGCACATAATCCTCGCGAGAGTGAGATGCAGGATGAATATATAGATAGATAGATAGATAGGTAAATATACATTTTTATAATAGTCATAATAATATACAAAACAATACAATGTACTGACTGTAATGCATCAGTCAATGTAAGTCCCCGCACCCCCCCCCCCCCCCCCCACCCCCTCCGGGGAAATGGCGGGGCTTATATTTTCGCTGCTGTGAAAGCCCCGGTAAAAGCCCGCACTGCGGGCATCATGAAATGTTAAGCCCCGGGGTATGCCCAGGTAAAGCCCGGTTAAAACCCCGGTAAAGCCCCCGGGGTGTGTCCCGGCCCATTTGTAAAAGCCCCGGTAAAGTCCCCGCACTGCGGGGCATCATGAAAGGTAAAAGCCCCGGTGTATGCCCCGGTAAAGCCCCGCCCCTCCCCCGGAGGGGGGGTGCGGGGATTCACATTGACTGATGCATAACAAAACAATACAGGTCAGGCGTAATTGATTATTTGGGCGAGATCATCTAGGTCCTAGGCATAGGTGGAAGACCTGTGACACACACACATATGACCATCAACAAATGTCATTACCCCACCCACCTGGTTTCGTACTGTACATTGTGTTTTATCACACACCCGGTGGGTGGGTTACAGTAATGTACATTATGTAATCATTACGTAATGTACTGTACGAAACCCGGTGGGTGGGGTAATGGGAATTTTAATGGGCAGTTTTGTTATGTCGTATGTCAGAGAGTCTTCCAACTGTGGTCCTATGATGAGGTGAGTCACGTATTATGAAAAATGGACAAGTAAAGGCTACATGCACATTAACATTTAAAATGGGTCATAGGAAGAAGGGAAAGTTAGCCCCTTATTAACACCGCTCCAGATAAGCTGCGTATTTGCTTAAATAACCAATTCAAATCAGAAGTAGCGAGTATCAAAAAGCAATAAAACAATTATGACGATACCTTTATCATGCTGCAGAAAACAATAAACGGACCACAAATATAGCATATTTCTTCTTATTTTCCATGAAAACGCATCTTGGTATTTCATTAAAATTCTTATATGCTGTTAGCTACAATAATTCGCCTTCGATATGTTATCTACGGCTACAATTTGACCATTCAGTTCACAAACTGTGAGAAACCGAAGTGCATACCCAAACCTGTTGAATGTAGGTCAAAATTTAGTAAACTGTATACGTTATACCTTTAAATACAAATATAAATATTTGAGGTAGAACTTGTAAATTGCCATTTTCCCATGGAAGCCACATTTTCTCTTGCTGTTGTTCAGCATTCAACATAACGAAATGAAGCTTTCAAATTTACAAGATATACATGTAAACACATTGACAAGGTAAAATAACCAACTTCTGAATTTGTATATTCTTTATTAATTATTTATTGATACAGCTATGACAGTTTTATATCGCTAACATACCAAACACGCCGAATAAGCGATTGCAAAAATCACTCTTCCATGCGTTACATTAAAGAGATGGGGTTAAATTGCTACCCTCGCGAGATATATATATTTTGTTTCTAATATGATGTTTTGTACCACAGGTGGAGCCTACGGACAGTACGGGAATAGATTGCAAGAATTGCAGTTCGAAACTACAGATGTCGATTGTTGCGCAATAACTCTTGCAGACTACTCACGTACATGTACCTACGGACGGTACATGAATATATTGCAAGAGTTAACAGTTCGCAACAAAGGTGGGTAAATAGTGGTAGGGATGATACAATGGTGCAAACTTTACTAATTATGTTTAGAAACAAGCAGAAAATCGGAAAAAATAAAAATTGCCATGAAAACAAAAAATCGCCTATGTAGATCGGCATATTATAATTAGAACATTATATAGACCTCTAATAAAAGGTATATATAGGCGATTTATCCACCTCTCCTTTTTTTAGCCCACTATTGTAATTGCATTTTCGTATGCATTGCGCACTGTCAATATATATTTTGGCGTTTTTTTTAGCAATTATTATTTACTGTCACGTGATGTAATTTGACTCGCTCTGAATGATTTTCCATGTGTCAAATGAACACATGTTACCTTAAAGGTACATGCCCACTCAGTAGGCACAACATGTTCTTTATATGAATTAAACAAATGTATAATTGTGTCACTATTCCACCAGTTCTAAAAATTACGAGTGCCCACTATACAGATATAATCATTTAATAATATTTATTTTACCGATAGTGACGCGCGATGGTATCGGGCTATTTTCATATGCAAATGAAGCACGATCTTTTTTTAATCATTTATACTAATTTATACAATTTATTTCAGATTGAATACATGTAGACGTCAACATTCATGGACAGATATTGTGAATAAGGATTAGAAAACAAGCTCAATGTGAGCTTATGTGAATTCTTCTCCTTAAAGGTACATGCCCACGCAGCAGGTTACACAGTACTACCTACTTTTCATTTTCTGTCATGCCTTATATAAGCCATTTGTCTACCCACTAACGAGTTATTTTTAATTACGGCGCGTGTTAATTGGTGTTAAATCGCATTTTATATGCCGCGACCAGAAAGGGTATTTTCCGACCTCGTGTTATTTTTACCAACACGCGTCACGTGACACGGTCAATCATATCACCTCTTTGACATGCGCAGTGAAGTATCGGAAGTTGAGAAGAAAAATCTCTGTTCGAGTCCAAATCTAAATCTCCACGTAACTCTTTCCATTTGGTGATCTGGTCGCCAATATTAACCACTCTCTCTCTGTACTGCCTGTCCCTCAGACATTTCGCCTTTTTTTTGGCCGACGCCGTTTCATATAATTTCCGTCCTGGACGTTTCGACATGTTGATATTCTTGTTTACATATTGGGAAGCCTACTGACGCGCGTAGTATACTGCGCATGCGCACCGCAAGCCGTGATGTGAAAGTCGTCGTCCCGGCACATTATCAAAATAGACTGTTACCGCCGCGCGTCGCTAACAGTAAATTGATGATAAATAAATGATTATATTTGTATAGCGGGCACTCGTAATTTTTAGAACTGGTGGAATAGTGACATAATTATACACTTATTTAATTCCTATAAAGAACATTTTGTGCCTACTGCGTGGGCATGTACATAAGACATCAGTAAATGGTAATGTGGCAGGAATACATACAGTGTATACATAGGCAAGTTTGGTTAATTATTGAATAAGAAAGAAAGAAGTTGAGATCCCAGGCATGCATCTCAAACCATTGGTGTTATCTTCTGTAGATAGTCGTTGATCTAATAGACACTTCAAGTACTATTACTGACTATGGCAAACCGATCAGTCTGAGTCGTCTGCCATCATGCAGTGAAGCGATTAGAGGCTATGATGAATTGTTGTACCCTTCGGAATACAAGACTGTTTTCATTATCGCTTAGGAACTAGCTACCATATACATGTATTAGATTATTGAAAATGGGGGTGGGGGGGGGGACAAGGCAGCGATGATAAATATCGTTGTCTTTGATTTGTGTAAAGCGGACATGAGGGAATGTAGTGGTTTGCATCCTCGATTGACCCACAGGCGCATGCTGCACTATTGACTATTGATTTTCGGAATAAGTCGAAGTTCAGAGCACTACACCCTAGCCTGATCAGAGTTAGTAGAATCTGTACATGAGGGTCGCATGAGTGTGGTATGGAATTGAATTGTTGTAATATCTCCATCGTGTCTTAACCTGTAACGAGTTTGTATTTGTTCCGGGACTAGCAAATTACCCCCTCGCCGATAGGCATTATACCCTCGGCATACAATACAAAGTATGTCGTGGGGTATATACATTGTAGTTTTCGTAATTCCGTCCGTTTGTCCGTCCACGTTAAAGTTTTTGCGTACCAATTATCTCTGTAACGGTAAGTCGGATTGACCTCAAACTTCATATACTTCCTTATCATCATCCATATTTTTATTCCATACCACACTCATGCGACCCTCATGTCCAAGTTCAAGGTCAAAGTACTTACAACGTTTTGCGTTAAACGTTTTCGGGTACCTATTATCTCTGCAACGGTAAGTCAGATTGACGTCAAACTTCATATACGTCCTTATCATCATCCATATTTTCATTCCATACCACACCCATTCGGTCTTCATATACAAGGTCAATGTCAATGTTTTTATTTGGCAGTTCAGGCGGCGGATGGGGCTATACGTGAGCTCCTGCTCACTTTGTCGTACGTACGTGCGTCTGCATTTGCGTTAAAGTTTTTACATATGTTATATATCTGCAACCGCAAACTTCATATGCATGTTTACCATCCTCCAAATATGTATTGTGCGCAATACCCATGCTGCCCACATGTCCAAGGTCAAGGTCAATTGTCTTAGAAGTTTGCGTTAAAGATTGTGTAAACTTTGTGTTAAAGTTGTGTACGTATGTTATATCTCCTCAACCGCTTCACTCATTGACTTGAAACTTCATATGCATGTTTGCCATCCTCCAAGCGTTTACTGCAACTCCAATATAGTCCTCGTTTGAGACCATGGAAACTTATTCTTGTAAGTCTTAACCAGTATCCCCTGCTTTTCATAGGAGTCTAGTAAAAGGTGTTGAGGCCAAGATGTTTTGCTGTGGCAAGATCACCTGACAACAAATCATCATCGGCGGGCGCGACATGCTGGCCGCGGCCATTCTAGTTTATTTAAACATATTGTATTGCTCTATTTAGACTATACATTATAGTTTCAAGATATACACAAACGGGTTGGGCTACAAGCTTTAATAACATCCCTTCCTAATTGCCTATTGCATGTACAGTATTTGTCCGTCCGTCCACGTTAAAGTTGTTGGGTATCCAATCTCATTAACGGTAAGTCGGATTGGCATCAAAACGTCATATACATCCTTATCATCAGCCATATTTTCATTCCATACCAAAGGTCAAAGTTAAATTATTTAGAAAGTTTCATCCGTAAGATTTGCGTTAAAGTTTTTGAGTACCCATTATCTCTGTAACGGTAAGTCGGATTGACTTCAAACTTCATGTACTTCCAAATCATCATCCATATTTTCATTCCATACCACATCCATGTGGCCTTCATGTCCAAGGTCAAATTACTTAGAAAGATTTGTGCTAATGTTTTCGGGTACCCATTATCTCTGCAACGGTAAGTTGGATTGACTTCAAACTTCATGTACTTCTAAATCATCATCCACATTTTCATTCCACGCGGCATTCATGTCCAAGGTCAATGTTAAATTTCATCCCACGCGGCATTCATGTCCAAGGTCAATGTTAAATTTCTCTAGTATACATTTGTGTAGATAGAAATATGGTTTATTTTATAGAGCAAATACATGTTTGATTAGGATTTCAGACATGCCTGTCGGTATAGATGTCTAAAATGTCATGTAAACATTAAAGTGCAAATTACTAACCATCGTGCTACGGTGTTGGAGAAACTAGGCGTATGACCCATGAGAACAGGACAGGCCCGGTTGAGGGTGCGGAACAACTCAGTCTGATCAGGCTTTGTACTGCTTGTCATTCAGACTTTGAAAAATTGACGCGCCACCATGGTGGTCCGGTGTATTAGTATTTTGACTGACTGGAACTTTCATCATCTCCGTTTCTCCAGCCACCGTCACATATTATGAGGCGCCCACACCGACATGTATGTCATCGTGGACATCATAAGAATAAACAAGGTCACACACCAATACTGTTCAATATAATATTGTACTAGCATTACATCAAGGTGCACGATCACGTGGCTCAACAACAACAACAATTACTGAATCTTCCAGAAGCGCTTCCGATTCAAGGTACGTAAAAACTATTCTTTGATATTGTCCTTATTATGTAACGGATTCTGATGAAATATGGCGCATCAAACGCGTCTTGTTAAGCTGCATTTGGTGGTCTCGGGCCCTAAACTTTTGTCATTTTTGCGAACACGACATAAGTATCAGCCGAAGTCCCGGGACAACCAAATGCAGCTCATGATGGAGGAAACTAGAAGCTGGGGAACTATCAAATAATACTTACTTTGGAGTGAGCGCGCTTTCAACACTTACCGCCATTGTTGTTGTTGTTCCAACCACGTGATTATGCACCTTGTACGTGCACCTTCAGAATATGTTAACTCATCTCAAAATAATGTATTATTTATAGACAAAGGGTGGTATTGCCGGGTTACAATAAGCAGTTGCTGATGGAATGATGCGAATATTTTAAAATAAAGTGCTCAGCATCGTGTACATCAAGTGTACAGTGACATAATAGTGATTCTCATAGATTATTCGTAAAAAGGTCTGAATTTAGATTACTACATTGATTTCGTATACAGGCGTGGTAAACAGATTGCGTTCTATCACCGATCAGATACTATTCTGGAACAATAGGCTGCTATATTTGTTTTATCGTAGCTTTAACAACTGCTATGGAAGGAGAGCTCTTAATTTCGTCATCTACCTCGTGCTATTTGAAGACGGTATAAATGATTTAAAATGGGTTAGAGTTCGACTTGATTAAACCTGTTCATGTGTCCAAGCGATGTTGATGGGGGAATCGTGATCACTCCTGTGATAGATCTAGTTTAGTTTGCAGCATGGAATTCATTCATGATATTTCCTGTTTAGTTGCAGAGGCGCTAGTTGGCCAACAACGGGTTAAGTAGTATCCGTATTGACACTACGCGGGAACAATGGCGTCGTCAGGTAAGGAGGGAAAGTCCACTTCCCAGTGTCAGAAGTTACTCGTGGCTGCGATCGATTTCGGGACCACATACAGCGGCTACGCCTTCTCATTCAAACATGACTACGACAAGGTATAACCATGATAGCTATAATACTGGGATATAAATAAGTGATTGCTACGTGTGCAGATACATGTATTAGTGGTCGCTGCCACAGGCGGTCGGCAAATTGATAGGATAGTGTATTATACTTGTTTAGACATGTAGAAAAAAATAATGTAGTCAGTGTATAGTCAAGAAGTAGCGAGTATCACAAAGCAATAAGAAAGTTGTGGTACCTTTATCATGCTACAGAAAACAATAAACAGACCACACAGATAGCATATTTTTCTTATTTTCCATGAAAACATATTTTGGTATTTCTAATGAAATGCCAAGACGTGTTTTCATTTCGAAGAAAACTATTCAATAATTGCGGTCTGTTGATGTGTAAACAGTAGTGTGATTTTATTTTACCCAATTAAAATTTTGAAATACCTAATTACTAATTCCTTATCTGGAGCCCTGGACTACATTTGTTTCTACTTGCATAAGGGATGGATTGTGGCCTAGTGGTTGGAACACCTGACTTCAAATCCGGCGGTTGTGGGTTCAAACCTCGCCTTATGCATCAAACATACTTCCATAGTATTTCCATCCCACTGGTCTGTCGGATGAGACTTTAAACTGTGGTCCCGTCTCTATATGACCCTAGCTGTTGGTGGGACGTTACCCCCATTCACTTTCACTTTCCACATGCCAAACACAAAGGAAAATACACTATCATATCAACATGCTGACCACCTATCGTCGCGGCATGGTCTGACATAACCTGATATTTTTGTCTGAAACGCAGGGCGACTTATATATTCGCCTTGCAGTACAGGGGAGCGTTTCACTAAACTTCGTAAGTGTGTCACATGGTGAGAAAGATGCATATCCTACCCGAGGCTCGATCGCTCTAACCGACTGAGCTAGCCGGGCACGAATACAAATTTCCTCCCCACAGTGAGTTACGTACCGTGACATACTTCCCCGCCAAATTGGAATTCGTCCCCGAATTCTATATTTAATTCGTCTCTGAATTCCATATTTTTGGTACATTTTGGGTAGTATATACATATATCATTCACGGTCCCTCGTTGGGCGCCAAATGTCACAGGGTGAGAAAGGTGCATATCCTACCCGAGGATCGAACCCGGGACCTCTGGTTTACCGTACCATCGCTCTAACCGATTGAGCTAGCCGGGCACGAATACACATTTCCTCCCCACAGTAATTTACGTACCGTGACAAGTGCAAAATTATGATAGTCTGTTGTTTTTTTGTAAGCAATCATTGGATTTACATTTATTGAGCATATGCAGCCTATGCTCAATATATGTAAATCCATCAATTGAAATTTCCAGACGATCCTAAGTTTGCAGTTACGAACATTTTAGTCGTACGAAGGTTATTGAAACGGGCCCCAGTTGTTTCGATGCAATATGAATATTAACTATTCTTCCATGCAATGGTAACTGAGCCACGGTTGGACCCGACCAGTAGCTGATTTCACAAAAATTGCTAAGCATACTTATCTAGCTAAGTATACTTTGAGGGAGTAATTATTTATTTTCCCTTAAATGCATTATTTCACATATAACTAACGACTGCATATATATTTGATAACTAAACATGTTAAAAGTATACAAACTTGTTATACTGAATTTATTACATTATCACAGCCAAAATGGCTGTGATAATGTAATAAATTCAGTATAATAACACTTAATACATTTGTCTTAAATTGAAAGTTTCTCCCTCAAAGTGCACTTAGCAAGATAAGTATACTTTGTAATTTTGTGAAATAGGCTACAGGATTCCCTGTAACTTGAGTGGAGAAATGTGGCGTATGACCTTTGTGGCCATTCTAGGTCGTCATGATCTGTGCATGTGACTGGATAAATATGGCTTATTATACAGCCGTTATGACATAACGGGACATATAGTATGTTTTACAGTTCTGCGGGTGGTAACCCGAAATATTTGTCCGTAACGCAGGGCGACTTACGTAAGTCTGCCTGCGTTACAGACAGATCATTCGGGTTAGACGGGCAGGCGATGGGCAGAAAATCATTGTTTGGAGCTTAAGTCGTATACCGCTTGGAATTTATCAGGTAACCTGCCCTGTATTGGCCGAATACGTACTGACTGATAACATATTGTTGTATCAGGCATTGACCTGATACAAACATCCGGGTTACAATGAAGTGAATATTGACGTTCCATTGGTCGGATGACGTCACGTGACGTTACCGAATGACGTCAGTGTAATGACGCAATGTAGACAAGTTCGCGTTCTGTCCATAGATAACGACGTCATATGTGGTCATTTTCCAGCATAAAAAGTTACCTGATACACATAATACCAGGCTAGTGTCTTTCGATATCAAGTTTATCAGGCTCGGCTCGGAAAACGGTAGGAATTCCTCGGCAAGCCTCGGAATTCCTACGCGTTTCCTAGCCTTGCCTGATAAACTTGATATCAAAAGACACTAGCCTGGTATTCTCTATATTGATAACAAATGGGCGACCACACCTGTTGAAGATGGCCTTCATCCGACCAAGGTCAATGTCAGCACTGCTAAAAATAGATTGATTATTTCAACATTGTACTGAATATTTTGTGTAATCAACTCCTCCGTCAATGGATCTGATACTTTGCACACGTCTTGGACAAATTAAATTTTCATACAAATACGGTCTTATCAACGTAGCCAGTTTTTCAACACGTTTGCATACACTTTTATATAGGGTACGTGTATACCGTTTATGTAATCAACTACTCCGACACGTTTCAGTCAATGGATCTGAAACTTGTTTTCACAATAATACGGCCTTTTTAACTTGGTAATCTTTTCTCACTTCTGCATACACTCGTATAGAGTTTTTGTAATCAACTCCTCCAACAGCTATCCGGTAAAGAATCTGAAACATTGCACACATCTTCTGCACATATTCGACATGTGCACCATGGTGTTTTTATGATGGTAAACAATCCATTCACAAACCTACTCCTGATGCGTCTGTCTGTTTACAAAACTTTATCAGTTGCATCATCAAAAGGGACGGCAATCACAAACATGCAAGCGTTCACATGCTTACATGTGGCTGTGACCGGAGAAATGAGAAATGGGTTTTGCGACCAGTGTTGATCCAGATCAGCCTGTGCATCCGCACAGTCTGATCAGGATCTGCTCTGTTTGCCATTCCATCAATGAAACGCCAATAATACTTCTAACAAGCAATATATATCGTTATCACCTACAGGTGCATGCTATTTGATCAGGATATACACTGATCTTACATCCCATAAGCCCTATGTCTCCAGTCACAACCAGTTATGTATTTGCCATCGTTTCAGGAGCCAACGAAGGTCACCGCGAACAGCACCTGGATGGCTGGTTCCCGGTCACTTAGCTCTCTGAAAACTCCCACAACCATTCTGCTGAAACCGGACAAAAGTTTCGATTCATTTGGATACGAAGCTGAGGATAATTATGCTGAACTAGCTCTCGAAGAGGCACACACAGACTGGTACTACTTTCGGTGCTTCAAAATGATGCTGTTTGACAAAATCGTATGTTTTCACAACGCAATGTGATCTTATCGAAAATACACAAATATTCATGTTTCATTATATCAATATAATCACCCGAGTATTTCATAAGACTTACTATGTCCCAGTCATTAAATAAATCAACAAATCAAGCATCCAACCAGTTAACCAACCAACCAACAACCAATCAGCCAGCCAAACCACCAACCAATAAACCAACCAACCAATCAACCAACCAACCAGAATAATGATCCAACAAACCAACCAACCAATCAATCAATCAATCCCAACCAACCAACCAATCAACCAACCAACCAACCAACCAACCAACCAACCAACCAACCAACCAACCAACCAACCAACCAACCAACCAACCAACCAACCAACCAACCAACCAACCAACCAACCAACCAACCAACCAACCAACCAACCAACCAACCAACATATCGATAAAGCAAGCGAGCAAGCAAGCAAGCAAGCAAACATGCAAGCAACAAACCAATCAACCAACCAACCAGCCAATTCCAACCAACCAACCCCAACCAACCAACCAACATATCGATCAAGCAAGCTAGCAACCAAGCAAGGCAAGCAACCAATCAATAAATCAGCCAAAAATTCAGGGCCTGAAGCGGAACATACAAGTGAGCGACGTGCGGGGCCACAATATGCCTGCCCTTACCATCTTCACCCATGGTATCCGCTACCTGAAGGACCATTTATTGGAGACGCTGGATAAACGAACGACGGGGATCACTATGCAGGATATACAATGGGTGCTCACAGTGCCCGCCATATGGAATGACAACGCCAAACAGTTCATGCGCGAGGCCGCCGAAAAGGTCTATGAATTGCTAGGCATTTGTGGCTGTGGCTGGAGATTATGAGACATGCCATGTGATTTTGTACCTTCGGACATCTGCGTAATTGCATGAAATAGGTTTACAAAATTTACATTATTTTCTCTAAATGGCGTCAAAAGTTGAAAAAAAAACATTCCGGGTACTTGTGGAATTATATTCTGCATGTACTCCGAACATCTTGTCAACATTTAACTTTATTTTATGAAAAGTATTGTACATTTTGTAAACATGCTTAATAAAATTACACAGATGTCCAAAGGTACAAAATGACATGGTGTGACTCATATGTGGATTATGGGATTTTGGAGCAGTGTAGACCATGATTGAATATCACTCCCATGTAGCGTTGTGATGATTTATGTTGCTTGATAGATGCATGACGGCTGTTTTATTGATGGAATGGCGAACAGTGCAGATCCTGATCAGACGGTGCGAATGCATAGCCTGAGTGCAGATCCTGATCAGACTGCGGATGTACAGCCTGATATGGGTATACACTGGTTGCACAACCAATACGCCCCACTTCTCCAGTCACAACCAGATTTATGTATTGTTGCACATAAGTGACTTTGGCTCTGATATATACAGACGAACAGTACATGTACCACCTGTAGCCGATTTCACCAACATTGCTAAGCATACTTATCTAGCTAAGTATACTTTGAGGCAGTAATCATTTATTTTTTTACAAAATGCATTATGTCATATAGAACTAACGACTGCATATATTTGATGATTAAATGTATGCAGAAGTATTATGCTGAATTTATTATATATTGCATGTAATAAATTCAGTATAATAAACATTAATAACTTTATCCTTAAATTGAAAATTTCTCTCTCAAAGTGCACTTAGCAAGATACGTATGCTTTGAAATTGTGGTGAAATAGGCTATTGGTGATTCCTTTTTGATGTGCAGAGATATAAATACCATGGGCGGATCCAGGCGGGGGCGTGTCACGCGTACGCCACCTCTAAAATTTGCCGAGTTGAGTTGTTACCCACTTATTTATGTGGAAATAGCTGATTGTTTTTCTTATATCTCACCCAACATATAAGGCAAACTGGATGTGTGTGATATGTATGTCAGATATATAATGTTCATATTTGATCAGATATATAATATTCATATTTGCCGATAATTAAATTCCTTTTATTTGCAGATAATTATGTCCCTTGGCATATCTACATATTTGACGATAAGTACGTACCTTGGAATATCTCCATATATCAGTATTTGCTGATAAATACGTCGCATGGAATATCTCTGTATGTGCCGATATTTACGTCGCATGGAATATCTCCGTATTTGCCGATATTTACGTCCCTTGGAATATCTCTGTATGTGCCGATATTTACGTCCCTTGGAATATCTCTGTATTTGCCGATATTTACATACCTTTGAATATATCCATATCTCCGTATTTGCCGATTATTACGTCCCTTGGAATATCTCTTTATTTGCCGATAATTACATCCCTTCAAATATCTCCGTATATGCCGATATTTACGTCCCTTGGAATATGTCTGTATTTGTTGATATTTACGTCCTTGGAATATATCCATATATCCATATATCCGTATTTGCCGATCATTACATCCTTTGGAATATCTCTTTATTTGCCGATAATTACGTCCCTTCAAATATCTCTTTATTTATCGATAATTACGTCCCTTGGTATATCTCTGTATTAGCCGATAATTATTTCTCTGAATATTTCTGTGTTTGTTGATAATTACGTCCCTTCGAACATCTCTGTATTTGTCGATAATTACGTCCCTTAGATATCTCTCTATTTTCCGATAAGTACGTCCCTTGGAATATCTCTCTATTTTCCGATAAGTACGTCCCTTGGAATATCTCTGTATTTGCAGATAATTACGTCCCTTGGAATATCTCTGTATTTGCAGATAATTACGTCCCTTGGAATATCTCCGAATTTGCCGATAATTACGTCCCTTGGAATATCTCTGTATTTGCAGATAATTACGTCCTTTGGAATATCTCTGTATTTGCAGATAATTACGTCCCTTGGAATATCTCCGAATTTGCCGATAATTACGTCCTTTGGAATATCTCTGTATTTGTTGATATTTACGTCCCTTGGAATATATCCATATCTCCGTATTTGCCGATAATTAAGTTCATTGGAATAGCTCTGTGCCATTGCAGGCGGGCATTAAAGGTGAGCAGTTGATGATAGCCCTGGAGCCCGAGGCGGCCTCCATGTACTGTATGCACCTGCCCACTGACCACATAAAGGGGCTCGTAAACGCGAAAGGCAGTCGCATGCAGGCATTCCCGGAGCAGACTAAATACATGACAGTCGATGTCGGAGGTAAGGCGTGATTGTGTGTATACCTTAACCCAATGTACACGTAAATGTACAGTATGTGGACAATAATGAAGTAATTTCCCATAGACGTACATGTATTTTTATATTCACTCTCAAATACATGTATGTAGCTCAGTAAATATAAAGTGGTTAAAAGAAAATAGATTTATGCAGAATACGAATCTTTTGGTTATTGATTATCACAAACAGTTTGATAGATACATGCTTTTAAATATGGCGTATTTATTTGACTTCACCATTGACGTTAATGGGAACAGAATTTCCAAAAAGTGTCCACATGTTTAACTGCATGCATCTTACAAACTACTTTGAATATTGATTGCACCTATGAATCAAATTCTGCGAAAATATATTGGCTACTCAATGCATTTTATTTCATTAAAGTCTGTACAGTATATTTGAAGTAACATGCTAACAAACACAGTTACAAATACATGTCAGTTTATGTGATTTCAATGAGTGGGAAATTACTTCTGTCCAACATCTGTATAGTGTAACCTCTCTACACCGAACACATGGAGAACCCTGGTGTGTTTATTTGAGACACGCCATGTGATTTTGTACATTCGGATATCTGCGTAATTTCATTAAATACTTTTACAAAAATTACAATATTTTTCATAAATAAAGTCTAAAGCTGACAAAATTTTCAGAGTACATCTACATGCGGAATACATACGGAATATAATTCCGCATACATGTACACTGACAATTATGTCCACCTTTGACGCCATTTACTGAAAATATTGTAATTTTTTTAAACCTATTTCATGCAATTACGCAGATGTCCGAAGGTACAAAATCACATGGCATGTCTCATAATCTCCAGCCACAGCTACAAATGCCTAGAAATTCATAGACATTTTCAGCGGCCTCGCGCATGAACTGTTTGGCGTTGTCTTTCCATATGGCGGGCACTGTGAGCACCCACTGTATATCCTGCTCAGTGATCCCCGTCGTTCGTTTATCCAGCGTCTCCAATAAATGGTCCTTCAGGTAGCGGATACCATGGGTGAAGATGGTAAGGGCATGCATATTGTGGCCCCGCACGTCGCTCACTTGTATGTTCCGCTTCAGGCACTGAATTTGTTCGTTGATTGATTGATTGGTAGCTTGCCTTTCTTGGTTGATAGCTTGCTTGATCGGTTTGTTGCTTGCTTGCTTGCTAGCTTGATTGATCGATATGTTGGTTGAAGCTGATTGGACTTCGTCAGCCGTCATGCATCTGTCAAGCAACATAAATCATCACAACGCTATGTTGGAGTGATATTCAATCATGGTCTACACTGCTCCAAAATCCCATAATCCACATATGAGTCACACCATGTCATTTTGTACCTTTGGACATCTGTGTAATTTTATTAAGCATGTTTACAAAATGTACAATACTTTTCATAAAATAAAGTCAAATGTTGACAAGATGTTCGGAGTACATGCAGAATATAATTCCGCAAGTACCCGGAATGTTTTTTTCAACTTTCGACGCCATTTACAGAAAATAATGTAAATTTTGTAAACCTATTTCATGCAATTACGCAGATGTCCGAAGGCGTTGTCTTTCCATATGGCGGGCACTGTGAGCACCCATTGTATATCCTGCATTGTGATCCACGGCGTTCGTTTATCCAGCGTCGTTCAGGTAGCGGATACCATGGGTGAAGATGGTAAGGGCAGGCATATTGTGGCCCCGCACGTCGCTCACTTGTATGTTCCGCTTCAGGCCCATGAATTTTTGGCTGATTTATTGATTGGTTGCTTGCCTTGCTTGGTTGCTAGCTTGCTTGATCGATATGTTGGTTGGTTGGTTGGAATTGGCTGGTTGGTTGGTTGATTGGTTTGTTGCTTGCGTGTTTGCTTGCTTACTCGTTTGATTTATCGATATGTTGGTTGGTTGGTTGGTTGGTTGGTTGGTTGGTTGGTTGATTGGTTGATTGGTTGGTTGGTTGGTTTGTTGGTTGGTTGATTGGTTTGGGTTGGTTGGGATTGGCTGTTTGGTTGATTGGTTTGTTGCTTGCTTGCTAGCTTGATTGATCGATATGTCGGTCGGTCGGTCGGTCGGTCGGTCGGTCGGTCGGTCGGTCGGTCGGTCGGTCGGTCGGTCGGTCGGTCGGTCGGTGGTCGGTCGGTCGGTCGGTCGGTCGGTCGGTCGGTCGGTCGGTCGGCTGGTTGGACTTAGTTGGAGTTGATTGGACTTGGTTGGAGTTGATTGGACTTGGGTTGGGTTGGGTTGGGCTGGGTTCGGTTCGGTTCGGTTCGGTTCGGTTCGGTTCGGTTCGGTTCGGTTCGGTTCGGTTCGGTTCGGTTCGGTTATCAATATGTTGGTTGATTGGTTGGTTGTTTGTACAACATCTGATGCCGTGTCGGGTTGGGTTGGTTGATCCGTATGTTGGTTGATTGGTTGGTTGGTTGGTTGTTTGTACAACATCTGATGCCGTGTCTCATGAAGGATGGGGTCCACTGTCATTAATATCTGACAATGCTGTCTGTTCATCATTAAAAAGTACAAAACTTGTCCGTGTAAATAAATTGAACATCTCACATAGCTACCACCTAGCCCTATTTGCAGGCGGCACGGTGGACATATCCGTACACCAGGTTCTGGCGGAAGGAGCCCTAAAGGAGCTCCATATGGCTAGTGGAGGTGCCTGGGGTGGGACCAAGGTGGATGATGCATTTTGTAACCTCCTCACAAAAGTCGTCGGCAAAGAGATTATGAAGAAAGTCAGTGATGACTACACATGTAACTACAGCAAGGTTCCCCTGGGCTCCAGATAAGTTTTGTATCCAAATTGTAGTATACCCCCAGATTTCAAATTCAATGCGTATTTTACGTTTACAAATGACTTTCTTCCTTATTAAATAGGGAAATAAATAAAACACATATAACAATGTATTTATTTGAGCTGCAGTGTTTGCTTTTTGCAGCTCAACTGAGTAAATGTTCAACTTTATTACAGTATTTTCACTACTGAATTTGAAAATCAATGCGTGATGTCACATTGCTGTGAGTATTTTGTACCCCCACTTTTTATAAGCAATGCGTATTCTGCTATAATATGTGCATACAATACGTCAATACACACTTTATCTGGAGCAAAGTGCACAGAGTGTTAGGTTTAGAGATCATGCTGTAACTAAGTGTTGAGTATATGTATCTACAGTGAAGCCTCTCTAAGCCTGACACACTGGACACCCAAACCCCTAGAGTGCCGAATACGGTTGAGCCTGTTTTAAAGACCACATCGGAACAGCAATTCCCTGTCTTTATCAACCACGTTACTTCTTTCCCAATACTTATTTGAGTTGATGTAACTCAAATAACGAATGGTGGGTGGCGTAAATTAACGGTAGGGATTCCTCCTTATAGGAATCACGATTTGCCTGGTTTGGCCCTCAGGCACGTTTTTATCATTGGCTCTTTTGTTACATTGGAGTTGAATTGGGTTATTGCCCGTTATAAAAGTAGTAATATTATTACTGATCCTACTGCTTTTGGGAGGGGACTAAGTGATTCTGGTCTGGCGAGGACATGGCATCATATTAGGATTATTCGGATTTCACGGCTAATATATTGTTGTTTTTTATTGTAAATATTCTAATTTTGGAATTCCTCCCACCCCCATGTATTTGAACATGTACATGTACTTGTACAGGTAATATATGGGATTTCCGTACTAAACCCATTGACCCGGCTTTAAATGACCTTGATAGGCCGTTAAACCCCAACAAACAAATAACTAATGCTAGCTCTAAATAGTTAGACCTAACATAAAATATTTAGAGCTAGCTACAAATCATTTGAAGAGTTCTCTAAATCATTTGGAACTACATGTATATCTAAATATTTAATGCTAGCTCTACAAATTTGGAGCTTGCGTTAATTATTTGAGTTTATTATGTAGGTTTGGCGTTCCATGCAAAACAGTCATCCTACGACCTGACACCGTGTGGTGTGCCTCTGTGCCTGATAGTGCAATGTTGCTGTGACCAGCGAAATGGAGCTTATGGCATTCTGATTATAAATGTGTGCATGCACATGTTGATCTGGATGTACACTGGTCGTCAAACCCACAATCCAAATATTCCCAGTCACCGCCACATAGTATGTTCCACCTTGTCTGCTTACTTTTATCAATCAATAAAACGCAGCTACATTTGTATTAAAAGGTCGTAATGATGTACATATAAGACATGTGCGGACCGTTGGCTTGGCGTATTCGCCTAGTTTAAACAATATTGTTTTCAAGTTATGGCAAGTGAGATATATATACATACAATTGAGAACAGGATTATAAAACAAACTTTTACACTTATGTCTTGGTGTACGCACCTATAGATGTTGTATAAGTCGGCATGCATTATCGTTCCATGTATATACTTATTTATTGTATGTTGTTATATATATTTTATGTTGACAAGAAATTATTTAGTTTAAGTCAAACTAGTATATACTATGAGATCAATTAAAGAAAGTTAGGCATGCTTTTCTGTTGTTGCGGTTTGTTTCTTCACTCTGGTGTGATTCAATATATTTGTAAGAGAAGCCAGTCACAGTTTTCCAACTCGTGTTATTTTCCATTTTCAGCTGACTACATAGACATGTTCCGGGAGTTTGAAACCAAGAAACGAAGTATTAAGTCGGATCGGAAGAATAAGGTCACATTCAAGGTGCCAATCGCGTTGATGGAACTATTTGAGAAACGGTCTAAGACAGAGATACAGAAAGCCATTGACGGTATTGAAGACCTGGCAGGCAAACTGACGTGGAGCAGAGATAAGGTGCGAATAGAATGTGACGTAATAAGGGATCTGTTTGAGGAGTCGTGCAGCAACACCGTCCAACACGTGAATAAACTACTGGGGGAGAAAGTCAGCGAAGGCGTTGACACCATCTTGATGGTTGGTGGCTTCTCCGAGTCGCCGCTGCTGCAGGAGATGATGATAAAGAGCTTTAAGAACAAGAGTGTTATTATACCCGAGGATCCAGGACTTGCTGTACTGAAAGGAGCTGTAATGTTTGGCCATAACCCGATAAAAATCAAGATTAGAATTGGCAGAACTTCGTACGGCATACGAGCGTACAGGGATTTTGAAGAAGGTGTACATCCACAAGACAAGAAAATATTTGCCGCTGGTAAGAACAAATGTAAGGACGTGTATTCCCCTCATATCAAAGACGGGGACGAGTTAATTGTTGGTGAACCTCAAACTTCACAGCGGTATACACCTCTGGAGGCGGACCAAACATCCATGGTATTCGACATATACACGTCCACGAAACGGGATCCAACATTCGTCACGGATGATTGCTGTACATTAATTGGTAAACTCGAGTTTGAGGTGCCAGATCTATCCGGGGGCAAAAATAGGGCTGTTCATGTGAACATGATATTTGGCGGCACCGAACTAATGGTTGAGGTAAATGAAGAAAAGCCTCCGTATAACACCCAAAAGGCGACCTTTAAATTTTTGAACTAGTTAAATATTTTGCATCAAGTATTTATGGTCCATAATGTGACAAAACAAGGCATATTGCCTTTGCCACTGGTGACTTTCAGACCACCTTGTACATCTGTACAGTGTCAAAGCTGCAGATAAACTTTGTCTAAAGAGTATTATACACCCTGATGTCAAATTCAATGCATGTTTTGGTTTTGTAAATTGAGTATTGAATTCATCAAATATTTTTATACGACCGTTTTTATTTCTTCAAACTAACCTGAATGGTTGCAAACTATTAGGTTGCTATGAAATCGTCCTAATAATAAAAATCTGCCTACTCTAATCACTCAATTAGCCCACCCGCTCATTCCGCTCTATACACAGCCAGTTTGCCAGTCCGCTATTTAACCCCTCCTATTATTTTTAGGACGCTATCAAGGTGCAGGTATATTTTGTATCTCCCATAATTTCGTTCTAATTTTGAATTTCTGCCATGTATTGTGCCTTATTTGTCATTGGATATTGTTCAATACATAGTATTGTCACTCAATTGTATTGCGTGTTTATTTCTCTATTGTGTTTTTTGGGTTTTTCACTGTGTTTTACACTGTGTCACGTATTTTCGCGGTTCGCGTGTACGCGATTCGTACCCTGACGGGTTCGTCCATTAGTGGTTTCGCTCCCGTGACACTTTTTTGTTGTGTATTTGCGGTGTCTTCTATCGGGTTTTGTAGTACAATACCTGTTAGCATGCCGCAATCACGTTTTTCGTGTGGGCACATGACTTCTCCGTGGGACACCACATACGGACAGGTGCTTTGCCTGTTGCGGGTGTTGCAAGGAGAGGCCATGTGATTTGTCCGGCCGTTGGACGGATACGACGTGGGGCAAGGCTGGGTCTCGTAAGTCCCATGCCTCACGGTCGAAGAGTCTGTGTCCGCGTCCCATCTCTGGGAGCGGTGGTGCCTTCCGAGGTAGGTAAGGCTTCGGAGGGTGCGTCAGGTGGGATCCCCCCATCGGGGGGGGGGGGGGGGGGGGGTGGGGGGGGTCGGGTTACGTTGAGAAAGTACGGTCGGGTTCTCTGACTTCGTAACTTTACTCATGTGATAGGCCGGTGATCCATGCAGGGGATACCGGGCTGCTGGGGCCGGTTCTTGATCCTATATCACCCGGTTCTCATTGAGCTTTACCTATCACAGGGTTGCTGCGGCCGGTTCTTGATCCCATATCACCCGGTTCACAGCGGACCCAGCCTCTCACAGTAGAGGCGCCCGGTACCGGGCAGGCACCGGGCACCGGGCACCGGGCACCGGGCACCGGGCACCGGGCACCGGGCACCGGGCACCGGGCACCGGGCACCGGGCACCGGTCACCGGGTACCGGGCACCGGGCACCGGGCACCGGGCACCGGGCACCGGGCACCGGGCACCGGCCACCGGCCACCGGGCACCGGCTACCGGGCACCGAGCACCGGCCACCGGGCACCGGGCACCGGCCACCGGGCACCGGCCACCGGGCACCGGGCACCGGTCACCGGACACCGCATATATATAGCCGGGCACCGGGCACCGGGCACCGGGCACCGGGCACCGGGCACCGGGCACCGGGCACCGGGCACCGGGCACCGGGCACCGGGCACCGGGCACCGGGCACCGGGCGGGGCACCGGGCACCGGGCACCGGGCACCGGGCACCGGGCACCGGGCACCGGGCACCGGGCACCGGGCACTGGTCACTTGACACCGAGCACCGGGTACCGAGCACCGGGTAGCCGAGCGACTACCGGGCACCGGGTAGCCATCGGGCACCGGGTTTCAGCGGCCACGGGGCACCAGGCAGTTTACTGTTTTACCTGGCTAGATGCTCCGGGTTCGATCCCCTGGCCAGTGTACTTTTTAGGAAGAAGTTCTTAGTGTTCCCGGAGATCGGGGTGTCGATCACGTCAGAGGAGTCAGGATCGGCTTAGCAACCGAGGTCAGCCGCTATAGCTCAGTGGTAGAGCATCGGACTACGGATCGTAAGGTCCCCGAGTTCCAATTCCGACTCTGGCCGATTCTGCGTGTCCTTGGGCTAGACATCTTCGTGATAGCCTAGTCCTATCGGATGGGGATTTAATAGTCGGTCCCGACATGCAAGGTTATCGAACCAGTGCCGTCTTTAAGCATTTACATTCTGCTGCGGCCGGTTTTTGATCCTATATCACCCGGTTTCAGCGGGCTTTACCTATCACAGGGTTGCTGCGGCCGGTTGCTGGATCACATTCACCCGGTCACAGCGGAACCAAACTCTCGTAGGAGAGGCGCCCGGTATTGTGTACCGGGTACCGGGCACCGGGCAGGCACCGGGCACCGGGGTAGCAACAAGTGTATGAACGGTGTGTTCGTGGGTTCGTATACTGTAAACATATTTTTGTTCTTGTATCTGGCTCCTCGGGATCTGAATCTTCCGTTTTCGTAGGAGATGGTTGAGGTGGTATGGACTCCGTGGTGCGTTGGCTCCGTACAGGTCTGGCCTGCTCTTTTATTCGAGTGTATATGAGTTCGAATTCTCTGTCAAGTTTAAGGACTCGACATGCGATAGGGTTATGAAGGTTCAGTTGGCTAAGATTCTGGTGGCCCGGTCTAGTTCCAGATTTTAGGGGTTTGTCGGCTCCGTTCATAACCGTTGGTTTTGCCAGTGGAGCCTCCCCTGTGGGTACTTCCTCGGATGACTGTTGGAGACAGCCATTCGGTTCTTATTGCTCATACCATTTCGCTAGTGAAGGGTATTCCTTAGTAAGGGTATATTCTGGATCACGGTACAGTTCCCGTGTTCCTAGTCGACGCCTCAGCAGAGGGCAGCTTTGTTCATGAATCTGCGTTGGAGGATGAGTTTGTTTCGCCTCCTCCCTCCTTCTGGGTTGTTCTGAATGCAGTTT
>CM055274.1:18997268-19358587 GCA_029237695.1 Conchocele bisecta | reverse complement strand
CCGTCTCGAAAATGAAATCACGTCTATACAATATTTAATGTCTATCAGTATGTTCGCGGAACGGTAAATAATAAACTTTTTGAAATTTCAGTTTTTTTTGGTTGGCAACAGCTGTTAATTCGCTAATTACACTGCAGCTCCATTATAACGCGATCGCGTATAGCGCGATCTCCATTATAACGCGGGTCTCTCATGGATCCCAAACAAATATTTAAAAAAATAGAGAAGAAAAAGGAAAACAAAGAAAACAAATCAAAAAAAAATCGTCGGACGTCGTAGTCATCGTGTAATTAGTTGATTTGTGATTTCTGTAAGTTTATTCAAACAACGACATTCAAAGTACATGAAATAATTATTATTAGTATGTTAGCAAATGTAATACCTTTAATCAGGTAATCATGTTAATATGCATACAGTGCAGTATCCGTGCCAGGGGATATATGAATTCCAAATCCAGATGCGATTACACCCGACACATATTACACAGACGAGATGTGTGTGATGCTTTGTGCAAAAAATCGATACACCCAGCTGTGTGTACAGGTGTTTATTGTATGACCTCATTCAGCACGAGGCTATAAACTGTGTGACCTTTAGGCTATGTTTTAAAATGTTACTGATTGGTCAACACGCCTTTTGATGTGCCACAGACGTCGCGAACGTGCGACTTTCATCATCGCATCACGGGGAAATCATGCAGTAACCCATTTCATGCTGAGGATACGCTTATGTTTGCGGACAAATATTTTCCTTCTATGCACTCAGAAGTATATGCCGCGACCACCATTTAATCCGTCTCATCGAGACGGTTCAAATGAGTGGTCACATCGTATACTTTCATTGAGAAATAACAAAAATAAAAAATATTTTTTTTAATAATTTCATACCCGTAAATGTGTATTCCGAAAGAAATGGATTAATAAAAACTCTGGATTATACGCAGATCTGTCGCCATATTTCGCCGATATTTATTTCGAAAATATTTTCCATAAATGGTGTTGAAAAGTTGACACAAAATTCAGAGTTCATGCGGAATTGTCGGTGGGATTATGCTTTCAAATTCGAATAAATTAATCTAATCAGGGTCACAGCTAGTATATCACTTTTCTTGCTATATACACAGTACAGCAGCTTCTGTGTAAGCCCGAGGCGTTATCGATCGATGAAATGTTACAACAATTTAGGATTAGTCTAGTGGACAAAACAGGCTTGTGGCGGGACGTTTCAACGGAAAATAGTGACTTGCCCGGGACTAACTTTCAGCATAGAGCCACTTGCCCGAGACCAAAACCGACTTGTCCCGGGCGTCTGGCGTGCCGATTTGTACAGCCCTGCGTGTGTCGCCGTGTTGACAGAAATCGGAAACACGAAAACCCAATACACACTTATAACAAGAGTTGTCAGAGGACAACGAAGCGCACCCGGTGGCAGCAAAGGAACCGAGGGCACATTTGAACATGGATTTGCCACAGCGCAGTAAAGAACCCTTGGAGCAATGCGTGTGTGAAATATGAAGCAAATGCAAGCAAGGAAACAGAAAATATAGGCCATTATTTACCCGAGCGACTGAGAGTTAAGGTTTCGAGATGCACAAAGTATGTGACCTTGACCCTGGGCTTAGAAGGGACGGCACGGACGTGGATTTGCCACAGCGCAGTAGAGGACCCTTGGAGCAATGCGTGTGTGAAATATGAAGCAAATCCAAGCAAGGAAACAGAAAATACAGGCCATTATTTAGAGGACCCTTGGAGCAATGCGTGTGTGAAATATGAAGCAAATGCAAGCAAGGAAACAGAAAATATAGGCCATTATTTACCCGAGCGACTGAGCGTTAAGGTTTCGAGATGCACAAAGTACGTGTATGTGACCTTGTCCCTGGGCTTAGAAGGGGCGGCACGGACGTGGATTTGCCATTCTACATCGATCATTCCTACCAAGTTTCGTCGAAATCCGGCTAGCGGCTCATGAGAAGAAGATTTTTTAAGAATTTCTGCTATTTTTAGACAACGCCCATCTTGGATTAGCGACGACCTCCGTTTTAACAACTGAGAAGGCTTCACCCATGGACCATAACTGTGAAGTTTGGCCACCATGGGCCAAGCGGTTTGTGTGAAGAAGAATTTAGAAATCTCTAATAAAAGAACGACATTTTGACCTTTCGGCGGCCATCTTGGATGACATGACCATCCAATTTTGACAAAAAATGTACCAGAGCGATCGCCTCTCTGATACTTTCGATTTGATATAGACATGACCATATTCGGTCAAAAATAAAATTTGACCCCACGGGCCCCGCCAATTTTTGATCCCGGGGTCACCATTTTAACAACTTTGAAAGAGCATTGTACATCGATCATTCCTACCAAGTTTTGTCGAAATCCGGTTAGCGGTTCTTGAGCAGAAGATTTTTGATGAATTTGTGCTATTTTTAGACGACAGCCATCTTGGATTACATAATGACGTCATTTTAACAATTTTGTAATCGCCCTACCTAAGGACCATGACCATGAAGTTTGGTGACTATATAGACGGCCCAAAAAGGCCAATAAAAGGCCTCCAATAAAGTTTTGATGGCATTTTTTGTTAAAAATGGGTACCCATGATCGACTTCTATGATATGTTGGATAGGGTAGGTACCCCCACCCCCCCCCCCCCCCCCCCCCTTGATAGGGGTGGGTACCCCACCACCCCCACACCCAGATTTGACCTTTAGGGGAGACGAGTCATTTATGAGGTCATATTGACCCAAAATTTCTCATTGACATGGGTGTATAAATGCACGTATATGATTTACAACGGCATTGATAGCCGTCTGCTGATGAACTAATGTGGTAGCTATATAAATAGGGATTCGGAAAATGCCGAACTATTGAGAAAAATCATGTCTGAAATTAAAGATGGCCGCCAATTTGCCTAATAAACAAGAAAATATCATGTTGTCTGTCATATCTTTGTTGATATTTAAGCCATTTCATTAGATACTGATAATAAGTATATTTTTTGATAGAGAAATTGTTTACAAACATACTGATACCATTTTTCTCAAAGTTACAAAGATGGCCGCCAAAACAGTATGTTGTATTAAATTTTTTCTCATTTAACAAATTGCTGACAATGAAGAGAGTTCCCATTAGCATGTTATTTTCATGTAATTTGTGACTAATATTATCATTCATTTTCTATTATTGATTAAACTAACAGAACATATTTTAAAATTGGGACAATTAGAGTTACATTCAAAATGGCCACCAACTCAATTTTGAAAAGTATAAAATGAAATATCTCTGTAACCCGACAAACAAAAACTAAAAATAAGATGTCTTTTTACAGTTTTCGGTAGTTTTTGGTACAACATTCTCATTGAAATGCATATATTCTGGTCTAGGCCTTCAAATTCAAGATCCGCCATATTGGAAAACTTAAGAAAAAACAATGTTTCTGTAGTCGGATAAGGTTTTCTCGTTAATTGTTACATGGTATGTGGCGATTTAGTGTTGAGTTAATCATAATTTTAAAATCAAAGGGCTGACATCTACACTCTAGATAAACATATAATAATATATGTATGCGGAAATAGCGGACACACCATGTGTTACCACTAATTTCAGCATGACAATCCTTATAAATGGTAACCATATTTTAATATATGCTCTCTCCAAGCTCCCAAATCATAAACCTTATATCTTGTAAAGTATCTAATGATTAAGTGTTGTACATGTAAATGTATATAACAGCCTATCAACAGCTAAGGTCGTTTAAGGCCAGACCAACGGGGTCCATCCCGTATTTAACTTATATATGTACTGTTGGTAATTAAATACCAAAATCAGAACTAATTATTTGCATCAAGAAAATGTATACGGAGCCGTAAAATTAGAATGACCGGACCTGATGTCAGGTCCATACCACACCATAGTCACTTAGTTCCATCTAAAAAAGTAATCATATTAGCACTAATTGTATTGTATTTTAATGGGGTATGGCAGGATTTACCCCTCACGTACTAGAAGGCCGAAAAACTAAATGAGGTATAGACAGGGTTGGCCGGGAAATACCGGGGGCGGGAATTCCCGGCGGGAAATACCGGTATTTTCCCGGGACTCCCCAAAGTGGGAAATACCGGGAAATACCGGGAAATATGAATTTTGATGTTATTATTTGATAATTAAAGTTATTTAAATTAAGTTTTAAGCTCAGTAATAGTTAATTAAACAATCAACAACTTAATAATTAGATATAGGGGTTAATTACAACGTATAGATCTGCTTCATTCCCAACTAGGAGTACTCATCAGGTGGAATATTTGGCAACCATGACATTTATATTTTGGTTGTACATGTATTATTTTTTTGTAAATTACTTCTTCATTTTTTTAGGAAGCATCTGAGTGCCTGCTAAATACAATTCACAAGGATAACGTCATCATGATCAGACTATATTTAGACAACAGGCTGTTAATTGTCAACCTTCCTTCCCTACATAATATTCAGTATCAAGAAATGAGAATAAATGATCTTAGCATGCATGATGTGCATACACATAGTCTCTTACAAGTCTTATATGACTGACAATGTACTGTTGTTTTATGCTTTGCATTTGTATTACTTATTTGCATTATTATTATGACATTTATTTAACGTGAAGACTATGGGCCACGATGGTACGTATGAGATACAGTACCTAAAATCATTAAAATTAGCCATAAGCCTACTAATGTCTACTTATTTGCATGTACATTGATGAGACTTTAATATACTTTAATAAACCATATCAGACAATGACAACAGACTGTTAATTGTCAGCCTTCTCTCGCACATTTTGTGTCGTACATGTACTGTATAATAAGAACCCAGGTGGTCTGTATATGGTCATGTCAAGTTGTAAAATAATTACACTTACACTGTACATGGATTATCCCTGTTATCAACAGGGATTTTCTGAAAATTCCAAAAGCAGCTTTTATTAGTGGCAGGTTACTATAGTAATGAGGGGTGTTCTCATATACAATAAAATAGACAGTTGGCAAATACTACATAGACTTGTATAGGGAAGAAAAGAAAATTGTCTAGAAAATAATGATGTTTTTTTTTCTCTAAATAAACTTATTATTTCTTTTTTTATTGCAGAATGTTTTACCTACAGGCTTATCAGTCTACACAGATATAAACCATAGTAGATATAGGGAATATAGAGTCTCATCTTGACATTTTGGAATGAAAAAGACCACCAATATTCATATTTCCCGGTATTTCCCGGTATTTCCCGCCGTCCTGGGAAATACTCTTATTTCCCGGGAAATTGCCAACCCTGGGTATAGACCATGTCGGCAATCCGGTGAAGAGAAACACGAATCGTTACATTATCCGTCGCGTGCTCGCACTGAAAGTATCTAATATACAATATAATTATATAGTGCGTATTTGTAGGGACCATTATTCCATTGGAAGAAAGCAAAGCATGTAGGCATTGAACAGGCTGATAATCAAGTCACTCAACATGACCATTTGATAAAACTTTTTCATTTCACCATGGTGTAATAGAAGAAACAATAGGACAATACTTTCCAGTTTATACAAATTGTAAACGTGACAGTACAAATCTCATGCTGAATTGGCACACATCACGGACACTCAAGGGCCAGCATCTCTGATCCTTATGATAGGTCTGTAATATCTATAATATGAAAACCGGGCTTAATGACAACGTCGTGAAAAGCGACAAACGACGTCGGAAAAACGACGATTCAAATTGTCTAATGTCGCCGTAAAATTTCACATTTTGCCATCACATTTACGTTTATGGGTGTAAGTTAAATTGAGTGAGAGTAGAAAACGGAAAGTGATAAATTATTGAAACCAATATTTCACTTTCACCAATATGTTCCGTGATGTCTTGTACATCAGAGCACATATTATGACGTCATCACGTGACGCCACGTACTTATGACGTTATTGAATGAGAAACCATGTTTGACGTTATGGCCATGGTGTCGTGCAAAAATATTATACTAAGGATACAACATGAGTTACTCGCAACATAAATAACTTAGCCATGTTTGAGGCGCTGTAGATTGTCACCTAACTATCATTATTTGGCATTGTCACTCTGTTTCGTTGTTTGTCCTCATGAAATTAAAATGGTGAACGTATACTTTAATTGGCCACATCTCAGCGATGTCATCGCTTACGCTGCACTTTGATTGCTAAATAATTTTAAATATGAACAACCTACTGTATGCCAACCGATCGTGCCATCTATAATCTTGGTAATATATCCCTTGTTTGTATAGAATTTGGAGAAATAAATGCATCAACATTTCTAATAGATTCAGAATCAGTGATTTTAATGCAGGTTCTTGATTGTTTGTGTGTAAGCAATACATAATGCACAAGACACACAGTGAGGTCGGTGGATTTTTCGAAAAGTCTTTGACATTAATTGGTAATTTGATGGTTATAAACTTGCTTGTTGCACGAAATTTAGTAACAAATCATCAGTTTATCAATTGACTGCATAATAATGTATATCCAGCGAATGCAGTGTGATCATCAAGAAAGACACATGGCGACAAATATAAGGTATCACGCTATCAAATCTGCCTAGTAGTCCAGGCAATGAACAATTTAGGTTGGACAAAAATGTTAACAAAGCTTTCTCACCTGAAATGGGTCCAGTGGCCGGCTATTAAACCAGAAAAAAATTCCACCAAATTCCACCCATGGCAAATTTGATTATTCTGCTTAAATCCAAGATGGCCGGCAATTCAATAATTATAATAATGAAACTGATATAACAGTAGTGGTAAGCATCATAAAACTACATTTCATGTCTCATTTCCAACTAAATTTATGATACCCTTTAATTTGCTGACAATTAAGGGGTTATCAGATGTCAAGGTCGTGTGTTAAGGTCAAGGTCAATGTACAAATTAAGCAAATTAAACCATAATCTGAACACATTTTATATTACATTCTCTCTTTTGACATTTAATAAAGTGTTATATATTGCAGCAGCTACAGCAAGAATGATTATTAGTTTTCTGAGGCATTTGATCCAGATAAAAGGTCAAGGTCATGCCCTAAGGACAAATGCAATGTCAAATATGACATAAGAAGCCAAAATGTACATGTTATATCAACGAAGGAACATGTATACAACACAACATAGGGGTATGCGTTTTTTTATTTGTGATACCTTTTACTTGTACAAATCATTATGTGCATGTATAACATAGTCGTACGTACAATGATGAATACCAAAGTTTAAATCTGCACACTATGCCGAACTATGACGAACTGTCATAGTTCAACACATCTACAAGTCTCACCCGTTTGGTATACATTGTTTAATGGTTTAAAATAGTTCATCCCTGAATGCCAATCGGTGTAATTAAAAATAATGCAATTTCATTCTTGCATATGAAAGTCATTTGTCACCCATATTTAAAATGAGCTTCCGCCATTGGCGGATTTATATGGGGGGAGGGGGACCCAGCACTCCATATGCCTAACCTGCAATTTCCAATTATGTATTAAAATGTCGCGGTTTGGGTTATGATACCTCGGGATAATTTTAGAAAATTTGCAAGCACGATAGCTACAGACATTTGTAAAGTCACTCGTGTGGCTAAACTTGAAACTGCCAGGACATCACATGTCCAGCCCCCGATGATCGCGGATATATTGTTTGTAAGAGTTTTTCGAGTTCCAGAGTTGGTTGAATAACCATCACTCTGTCTTTTATTTTCACATGTATTGTACTTACAGCCATACCTTCTGCAACATTAGTTCTGCCATACGCGAGCGGTTATAATAAAATTCCCGGAAAAGTTCTGTCAAATCCATGTTTGTTGGGTTAACTGTCTGATGATTGATAAATGCTGCATCGATTTCATATTCAGAACTCATAATAAATATAGCATGGACATGGTTATCGTTATCAACGCAACGTCACCACGCGATATGCGGCCGAACGTCAAAATGACGTTATGTAAATGTTATGCTCCTTATTGTTCAATAGAAGGAGAACATGCATATTATTTTATTTCTTAATTATTATTTTTGAAAACAAGCACAACGGTTCTACATTTATATGTACTTCCGACAGCGGCCTAGTCATGCACTTTACCTTTGATGAAACATAGCACCTGGCATACCGACAGTAGCATTATTGATTGCTGAAATCGTCGAAGTGGGTTCACTTGCAAGCGGCTTTTCGTGTACGGGGATTAAAACAAGAGGGCCATGATGGCCCTAATTCGCTCACCTGACTCCATGAACACCAGAGGAGAATGTGACATTGAGTTCATGTGTTTTAAAAAAATTGTGCTATTTTTAGATGGCGGTCATCTGGGATTAAGCGACGACTCATTTTACAAAATCTGAAAATGCTTCACCCAAGGATATTAACTTACTATGAAGTTTGGCCAGCATCGGCCATGTGGTTCCTGAAAAAAACACGTTCAAAATCTTGAATAAATGGACCTTTTGGAGGCCATTATGGATGACATAATCATCCGATTCCGACAAATATTGCACCAGAGCAATCGCCTCATCGATACCTTCAATTTGATATATGACAGGAGCATATTTGGTCAAAAATAAATTTTTACCCCGGGGTCACCATTTTAACACCTTGAAAGAGCATTCTACGTCGATCATTCCTACCAAGTTTCGTCGAAATCCGGCTGGCAGTTCAGGAGAAGATTTTTTAAGAATTTGTGCTAATTTTAGATGGTGGCCATCTTGGATTAGCGATGACCTCTGTTTTAACAAATCTGAAAAGGTTTCACCCATGGACCATAACTGTGAAGTTTGGCCACCATGGGCCAAGCGGTTCGTGTGAAGAAGAATTTTGAAATCTCTAATATTTAAAGAACGACCTTTTGACCTTTCGGCGGCATTCTTGGATGACATGACCATCCAATTTCGATAAATTAATGTACCAGAGCGATCGCCTCTTTGATACCTTCGATTTGATATAGACATGACCATATTCGGTCAAAAATAAAATTTGAGCCCAATTTGACCACACGGGCCACGCCCATTTTTGACCCCGGGGTCACCATTTTAACAACTTTGAAAGAGCATTGTACATTGATCATTCCTACCAAGTTTCGTCGAAATCCGGCTGGTGGTTCATTAGAAGATTTTTTAAGAATTTTATGCCATGAATTAGACGGCGGCCATCTTGGATTAGCGATGACCTCCATTTTAACAAATCTGAAAAGGCTTCACCCATGGACCATAACTTTTAAGTTTGGCTATCATGGGCCAAGCGGTTCATGTGAAGAAGAATTTTGAAATCTCTAATAAAAGAACGACCTTTTGACCTTTCGGCGGCCATCTTGGATGACATAACCATCCAATTTCGACAAATAATGCACCAGAGTGATCGCCTCGTTGATACCTTCGATTTGATATATGACATGACCATATTCGGTCAAAAATAAAATTTGACCCCCCAATTTGACCCCACGGGCCACGCCCATTTTTGACCCTGGGGTCACCATTTTAACAAATTTGAAAGAGCATTGTAGATCGATCATTCGTACCAAGTTTCGTCGAAATCCGTCTGACGGTTCATGAGAAGAAGATTTTTTAAGAATTTGTGCTATTTTTAGACGGCGGCCATCTTGGATTAGCGACGACCTCCGTTTTAACAAATCTGAAAAGGCTTCACCCATGGACCATAACTGTGAAGTTTGGCCACCATGGGCCAAGCGATTTGTGTGAAGAAGAATTTTGAAATTTCTAATAAAAGAACGACCTTTTGACCTTTCGGCGGCCATCTTGGATGACATGACCATCCAATTTCGACAAAACATACACCAGACCGATCGCCTCTTTGATACCTTTGATTTGATATAGACATGACCATATTCGGGCAAAAATAAAATTTGACCCCACGGGCCATGCCCATTTTTGACCCTGGGGTCACCATTTTAACAACTTTGAAAGAGCATTGTGCATCGATCATTCCTACCAAGTTTCGTCGAAATCCGGCTGGCGGTTCATGAGAAGATTTTTTTAAGAATTTATGCTATTTTTAGACGGCGGCCATCTTGGATTACGTGATGACGTCATTTTAACAATTTTGTAATCCCCCTACCTAAGGACCATGACCATGAAGTTTGGTGACTATAGGCCCAATGGTTACCGAGGAGAAGATGTTTGAAAATGTTCACAGACGACGGACGCCGGACACATTGCGGTAACAATAGCTCACATGAGCTTCGCTCAGGTGAGCTAAAAAGGAAATCGCAAATGGCAGGATTTGGCGAATATGGAGGATGGAATAACAGCTCCAATCCACGATATTTGATAATAGATGCACTCGATTAGAAATATGTACAGAAATATCGTAAACCTCGAGCACAATTTGAAACATTCAATGGTGTTTTGCTCCATGTTCAGCATCATCGGGATTCATCTAGCTCTATGTATCCCGATATTTAATCTTTTTAATCACACTATGGAGTGTGCCGGCTGTGAGTTCAACCGATCTCACAGTTCACGCACAATGATCCATCAACCCAGACTTTTACTTTGCGTCACAACATCTGAAAACGTCACTTTTGGACTTCAATTTCTGGCCAAACCCTTCGCACATTCCCGTCCATCGTCTCTCTGACTATATCACTCGCAAATTGTCATCCCGGTGGTGCACTTTCACCGAATACATTTCTCATCATTATCATCTCGTCTTGATGTATGCGTTATGATGCAGTATTTACATGTAATAGCACATTTTAGTTCTTCTGGCATGTTCTCACGAGACGGAGCAGACAATCGTTAAACTATGTACATTTAATTTCCTGTCATAACGTCATCTTTTTCAAAACATGTCGTCGCATATGAAACATTAAATAATGTCGCTATCATTTCCTAAAATTTATTTCAGACAACAACAAACAACTCGGAAACGCAAGCCCTTCTCAATCCGCGTTGTTTCTAAAATATGCATACAAAATTACGTTATTTGGGTTGCAATCCAAAACATGACGTTACCATAGCTACTGCAACATATGCTATGAACATTATTTTCATACATGTACTTTGTCTTGGGTAATGGTAAACAATTGGCCAGGCTACGAGATATCCAAATTTGGTTGAAATTTGATAATAGATGACACAACGATGGGTCTTGTCCGGGTATTTTATAAACACCACTCACATAAGCCGTTGATAAAAATGGCGTATTTTCGATGTCATTGATCTAAAACATTATATACGTTTTTACCGCGCATCATAAAATGAAAAATAATTGGGATAAATTGATAATTTTTGCGGCATATGGCCTTTAAAAGATGTATAATGCAGAATATGTAAAAAAGTACAAACTGAAAAAATTGTCATTAAGCCCGGTTTTCGCATAGTACGGCTCATATATACATGTAGTATTCGAAGAGGGACAAACAATCACCAGAAATAAGATTTGTTGAAAGTGTAGAATGAAATAACGCAAAGTATGAACTATTTCAGTATCAAAATCAGCAATGAAGAAACATATGCGGTCTCTTATATTTTATTGTGGACTAATTAATCAGCAGAATGTATCTTCTTCAATAAGAATGCTTCCGATTCTCCAGATATCTGCAGATAACAATACCATTATGACAACTGTAATACATCGCATTGTGAACATTACAAAACGTTGTTATTGTCTTATTTTTTGTCAGTTTTATATACGATTGCATTGTTGTTTTTTGTTGTTGTTTTTTTAGGGGGACTGCATACCGCTTTACCCGTTGTCATGGTTCGCTATGTATCATTTGTTGTATTTTTTTTGTTGTACTTGTAGTTGACCAGCCACTGTAAAATACAACAAATTCACTATTGCAAACAAATTCCCTTAGATATATAAATGCTTATGTGCTACTTGGAGATATATACAGATTGCTTCACCTCCTAGAATTCAATGTCAGACAACTTTAAAATGCAGGACTGGTATGTGTTTGGGTACTAGTATAGTGTGGTTTATTGGACAGAATAGCACAGGATTATGATGAATGATACAGCGTAATAGTCAACTTCGCATCTGGTCATACATCAGGGTGTCCACACTTTAGGAAAACTAAAATCCCTGACTTTTCCCTGACCCAAATTATTTTTCCCTGACCAATTTTAGCCAATGTTGAGGGCCCGAAGGGCCCGATCGTGCCAGGGGGGTCCGGGGGCATGCCCCCCCGTAAATTTTTTAAATCCAAGTGGTGTAAAACGCCATTTCCTGTATTCTCAGCAAAAGTTGAGCACATTCTATTACTCTCATTTTTCCTGTTTCTGTATGCATATTTCAACACGGTTTCTATATTTCCCAATCTTGACAAAAATATCCAAAATGTACGAGATTAAAAATCTATTGAGATTGTGGCACGGCTCCAACAAATTGATTGGTTGGAGAATAACATGTGTAATGCACACCTGCAAATGTTGGTAATTGTTTTATTGCTGCATGTTTTGTCCTAAAAAAATGTGCAAATTTTTGAAATCCAAGTGGTGTGAAACGCCATTTTCTGCATTCTCAGAATCGGGTTCCCAGTACTCATGATTACACAAATATATTAGAATAAAAATATGTTGGCCTCCTCCTCCCCTTCAGCCAACCCTTACCACCTTTTAAAGATCATGGTAGTATATATAATATATTTAAAATTTTATTTTATTTATAATCTATTTTCTTGAATGTGGTGTTTTTGAATAACTATTTTAATAGCCAAACTGGAAGAAACTGCCCTAGCCATCATCATAGTTTTCATCGGTTCTCGGCCTGAAATTCTAAAATTCCCTGACTTTTCCTTGACTTTTCAGAAATTTTAAAATTCCCTGACCAATTTCAAAATTCCCTGACAATTCCGACCTTGAACAAAAAAAAAATTTCCCCCACTTTTCCCTGACCATGGACACCCTGTACATGTATGTAGCTCTCAATAAAATGTGGTGATGAATTTGTGGGGATTAGTTGAAATAACAGAGTGTTAGGATCCTTTTAGCAGTGTGTATTACACTGCAGCTCCATTATTAACGCGATAGCGTATAGCGCGATCTCCATTATAACGCGGGTCTCTCGCAGATCAAAAAAAATAATTAAACAAGAGTGCCGCAAGTTCCAAAATACACCCGTCGAATATGGGCCAGACAGCGAAGATGCAGAAATGTGAAGCTGTCACCAAGGCAAGAAACATTGATGAGAATTTGAAAGTCTATAGCATTATTTCTTCATCTTGTTGTGCTAAATATGTATACTAATTTAGGCAGAGATAGAAAAGTAGAGAGTAAAGTAGAAATGATAGGGAATTGGATACAATAATGTAGAAAAAATGGCTAAGTTAAAAAGGTGATATTTATTGTTAAAAAATACGTTTTCAGCATAAAAACACCAAGGTGCACATCTTAAATATGTGTAGAAGACGTATGTATAGTTTCAGAATGATTGACTGAACGGTTTTGGAGGAGTTGTGTACACAAACTCTGTACCGTATATAGAATTGTATAGAAAAATGTAGAAAAAATGGCTAAGTTAAAAAGGTGATATTTTTGTTAAAAAATATTTTTTCGGCATAAAAACACCAAGGTGCACATCTTCAATATGTGTAGAAGACGTGTGTATAGTTTCAGAACGATCTACTGAACGGTTTCTGGCATAAAAACACCAAGGTGCACATCTTCAATATGTGCAGAAGACGTGTGCATTGTTTCAAATCGATCGACTGAACGGTTTCGGAGGAGTTGTGTACACAAACTCTGTACCGTATATAGAATTGTATAGATAAATGTAGAAAAAATGGCTAAGTTAAAAAGGTGATATTTTTGTTAAAAAATATTTTTTCGGCATAAAAACCAAGGTGCACATCTTCAATATGTGTAGAAGACGTGTGTATTGTTTCAGAACGATCGACTGAAAGGTTTCGGAGGAGTTGTGTACACAAACTCTGTACCGTATATAGAATTGAATAGAAAAATGTAGAAAAAATGGCTAAGTTAAAAAGGTGATATTTTTGTTAAAAAATATTTTTTCGGCATAAAAACACCAAGGTGCACATCTTCAATATGTGTAGAAGACGTGTGTATAGTTTCAGATCGATCGACTGAACGGTTTCGGAGGAGTTGTGTACACGAACTATGTGCTTTTACTTCAGCCGCCCGCCCGCCGTGCGGTAAACATAATGCATACCGTTTTTTTAAAAACAGTCATATAAAAAATAGAGAAAAAAGAAGAAACGCGATGTTTGTGAGTCATCAAAGTACAACTACCGCGCATGTCATACCGGGTTTAGAAGGTTCTTGAACCAGTTCCCACATTTAAATATAAGATAACTACCGCTTTTTGTCACTAAGTAATGTCAATGTTATGAGACATATATCCGTGTTAACACATAATTGTCACTAATAAATGGTTGCGTGTTCGGTCGCCTTTCTCTATTTTACTCGACAGGTGTAATATTTAGCGTTCTATAAATAGACTGGTGTTTGTGTGCAATCTGAAACAATACATTCAGCATTATTTGGGTATGGGATCACATGGTCTATTGTTTACAATGCAGCCCACGGCAATCATGATGTCTCGCGTAAATCTTAAATTTCATTCATCAATATGACTGTTGCAGTGTAAACAATAGACAATAAACAATAGATCATGTGACCCCACATCCTGAGATTATGCACATATCAACAGCTAATCGTCAGCATGAATAGGCAGGACACGTGACCATTATTTATTATCAATTAATCCTTTTAAGCGCCTGTTGATCGCGAGCAGTATACATTGTAATAAGCGTCTGTCTATCACGAGCACTATACAACGTACAGTGCGACCCCGTTAGTACACGGAAGTCCGGCGACATACAACCTTCCGTGTTGCTTATCCGAACCGTGCTATATCCGTTCTCGTCCAAGACGCATCATAGTGTCAACCAAAAATACATGTACACTGTACACTGTGACTGCGAATGGACGACGTCGCCAATGCCTATAATATGCCATAAGTTTTCACTGTTATCTTCGCATGTAATAAATATATTGAATCCAAGAATTGTTAACGTCATGTTTTATTTATTCATCATGTTCATATAGAATGTAGATCTACGCAGGTCCGTGCAATCCATTATTGTAAATGCGTGTAGAAAAAAGTGTAGTAATGATGACGCAATGACCCAATGACCGATATCCTGTTCCATCAGCTGCAACATCACGGACAAGCTCGTGCGTTGCAATCTGTGTTTACTCATATGGTGAGCACAGGTGGAAGACTCGGGACATATGACACCAAAATAAATGCCTATTAAAAAAGTCCCATTATCCCACCCACCTGGTATCGTACTGTACATGACGTTAGGTACCAGTCCACCTGAAAAAGGCTTAGTTTCGTAGTTTGCCTATGGGCTTTTTACTGAATATTCCAAAACTGCCTGTCTGTGGCGATTGAATGTGACTTAAAATTAAATACTCCCCATCCTATGCTATTTTCAGCTGACAAAAGCAAGTATTTGTAAAATTATGTGCCAAACTGTGATCTGGGCCATTTAGTGAGCATATTCAGATTAAAATTGTACGCATCTTCCGCTCGAAATGTGTGTTTGTTGTTTGGGGCGCCATTTTAACAGTCTGAAACAGAGGTTTGTGGCTCGAAAACAAAACACTCGGTACCAGTACAGACTATGATCAGTGTGGGCAGGTATACATGTAGACTTGATTCACACATTATTTGTTGGTGCAAACTCCGCACGTCACATAGCTTTCTGGCGCCTTTAGTCCAGCGGCCATGACGGAATAAGTGCAGAAATTGACCACCACATGCTAACTTTCACACATTATAAATGCTCTTAGCTGTATGCCAATTTGATTGGTGTAGCTACTAAAGTTTCTTGACATATAATGTAACAGGTGTATACAGCAAACAGCCTCTGTGAATATATGAAGAGGATATCTGAGAAAAAAACTTGCGGAAGTGCTCACTCGGCCAAGAATTGCTAAAAAATTCTAAAATCTTGGTGGACTGGTACCTTAATAATAGAACGAGATCAAGTGGGTGGGGTAATGGATATTTTTGTAATGGTCATTTTCTTTGTGTCATACGTCCGACTATTCCACCTGTGGGTTTGAGTACAGACCTGTATAGACATGTTTTGCCCGACGTGTTATAATATTGCGCCAGTTCACGAGGTAATCAGGCTTATCACGTGAGATTTTCGACGAAGATGATATTTTCTGTAAACGATATCGAATGTTGACGAATATTAAATTAGTAATTATTACGCATTTGCTCTGAAAATGTTATCAACTTTCTGATATATTTGCAGAAAAAAGTCCAATCATTCTCGGCGAAAATGTCAGTTATATAATAAAGTTGATTATCTCGTGCACTGGCTCAATTATGACATAGCGAGTGAGTGAGTGAGTGAATAGGGTTTAACGTCCGCTTTTCTGACATAGAGGTACAAGCCTCAGGGAGTCTACATGCAGACGGGTCAACGGGGTCGAGTCCCATATCCACCTGTCCAAGGGGGGTAAATCCCAACTTCAGAACTCAATATTTACAATTAAAATATATATTCAGTCCTGAAATTAGAACAACCTGATCTGGTGCCAGGCCCTCGCCACACCAGCATCATTTATCCCATCCCCTAAAAGTAATAGGATTATCGCTAATCTTACTTTTATATATGGGGCATAGCCTGACTCAACTCTCACATACAAGAAAGCCAAAAATGTACATGAGATGACATAGCGAAACAAGGCCAGTTGTCACGTACACATTTGTGTACATGCGCCGGGGGCGTGGGCAGTGCTGTAACAATTTAGTTAATCTGGGTCGAGTTAATCTGCGCGACTGATACGCGATCTCCGATTGGTCAGCCTTTACACCTAATTAATATTCCACCAATGGTGAGCGCGAACCCATGCCGGAAAAATGAAATCGAGCACATAACAATTAGCACTGCTTTGTTACTGATCTTACTGATCTTATTCCCAGTTTGCTCGGATTAATTTACGAAATGTGCAAACGTGATCAGCTGCACATTCACATCGGTGAGATAAAAGGAGGGGCTATGCGTCCATAAAAAAAAAAAATAAAAAAAAATCGTCCATTTTGGATCTAATTTGGGAAAGAATCGCAAATTTAACACGATTTCTGACAATAGTCGTGTTACAAATTTAAAACGATTTTGATATACAAATAGGAAAAAAATTCGGGAGCCAAGGCACAACCGTGTACTAACCGAAATCGTGTTATAGTGAAGCGTGTACTAACGGGGTCGCACTGTAATACGCATGATTTTATTAATACATTAATACAAGTTTGTATGTCATAGTCATTATTAATAATTACTTTAACTTCTGTTCAAATGACATGATTTTATATGGGTCCGTTGCTAATGGAATTCCCGCAATAGTTGGTAACCGAAATGCGGATGATACCAGTACCCGTGCATGTCCCAAAATTTTATTCGAAATCTTGGACCCCGACCATCGCGTTATAATGGAGCTGCAGTGTACTAGTAAAAGTATTTTAAACACTACAGAGATAGCTTGTTGCCGCTATGGCAGAGCTATGCGGTATCCAAAATTGTGTGGAGTTTCATTCACCTGATGACTTTAGGTCACATTTGAGAGTAAATAGTGAAGTATAAAACCTAATTTCCTTATCTGATAGTACTTTACATAAACAATTGTCATTATACTTGTCAGTATGCACGCAATGCCATTCTCCCATGGATGGTCATATAATGATCACACATACTATGCCTGCTTCTCTTCAATGCATGAAGTGGCCACGACGGCTTCCGCATATCATGCACAGTTCATGTTAGGGAACACTCTAGTCGAATGAAGCACTAAACTGTAATATCGGGTACACGTAAACTGCAATACATTAAGGCTAAACAATGCATGTAAAATATAAATTTCCATTATTTAGATGACACCGAATGATACAACTGGTAACGTATCACGCTCACAAATCCTTAAATTACCTGCTCAAAGCGAGAAACAAGCCATATCGACACATAAGAATGACTCTCCATGAGCACGTAACATTGACGATGATGCTGTTAATCGATATGTTTCAATGAGTCATTATCTTGAATACAAAGCAGTAATTTGCAGGTAATTCAGCATGATCTTTGTTTTGATATTAAAAACATTATTATGTTCTTTCTTGGGAATAATTGTGCTAGATGTAATTGTAAGATTCTCTGCTAAATGAAAATGACTTCATTTTAATCACAGGTTAATGTTTGTTTGACAGTACAGTAATGAATGAGAATTAACCGACATGCGAACAGTATAAGCAATGGCGAGAGTACATTTTTGAGCAAATCCACATGGTAATGTATTTACCACCTATTGTTGTTAGCAAATGATTCTACGATTTGTTCACAATTCTGGTCTGACAACCATATGCAAGATATATGCACATTTCTCAAAACATAGCTGTGAACACGACTCATTGTGTTTTCTTCTTTGAAAATAAAATGTTTGTTTGTTTATTGGTGCTTAACGGCCTATCAACAGCTAAGGTCATGTAAGGCCGGGCAAACGGGTTCGATCCCGTTTTAACCTGCTGCATTGGGGGGAAAATTCCAAAATCAGAACTGAATATTTACATCGAGAAACAATATATTCAGCCCTGAAATTAGAATAACCTGACCTGGTGGCAGGTCCATACCACACCAAAGTCACTTGGCCCCTTCCACTAAAATAGGATTACGAATAATCGTAATACTCACATAAGGGTTATAACCAGATTCAACTGTCGCATACAAAATGCCAAAGACGTATGTGAGGGCCAAACCAGGTCTCCAGTCGGAATTCCGGTAAGGATGAACCCCGATCGTTAAATTACCCATCGCTTGCGCCCACCTTCCACCCACTGAAAATAAAATGTAGCCTCAGGTACTACCTCATGGGCAGATTTAATGATCAAACACAATGACCCATATTGTCTCATAGTAGTACACACAACTTGAACAGAACATATTTCACTTTTACATGTACATCCCATGAAATATGACAATGAAACATTTAACCATTTGAACACTGTGAGTTTGTGTTTAACGGCGGCCATCTTTTATTTACAATTAGTAAATGGCATCTCATTGTATAATAGTAAATGACCTATCATACCATACATAAATGGTACAAAAGACATAAATAACATAATTAGAACTAGTTATTCTACGTAGCAAGATTACTTTTCACATTTTATTGCATATATTGCAGTTTGGCGGCCATCTTGAATATTTATTTCTACACTATATGTACCTGGCTGATTTACTAAATACATAGTATAGCCAATTTATAACAGGTCATGCTCGACACTCCTATCACATATTTTGTATGAGTTATGTATGCCTTCAAATAGCGAAATGCAGACAAACGAAGCTTTTTGTCTTGATTTGACCCATGAATGACATTGGAACTGGCCCCAAACAGCCCAACTTGAGTGTAGACCCATCTAGATGAATAGTTTGGAAAGGTATAACCTACTTTGAGCACTCATTTGTACAACAAATGTTGAAATGATAATCCCTGAGTCTGGAGTGAAATTGTGACAATTTACAAGTTAGTCATTTGAAAAGTTCACATATATGTAATTATTGGCGGTCATCTTGGAATTTAAGTTAGTACATGATCTAATATGCTATTTTATTAAATGTCATACCATGACACAAATTGATTATGTGAAGACATTCAGTAACAAACACAGAGCTAGTAAGTAGTTCATGTTGCATATGCACGACGAAAATGTCCGCTTTTCCATGTAGTGTCACTATTTTGGAGGACATTTTTATTTTTATTCTTCATTTTTCATTTTTTATTACTGAAAATTATAGCATTGAACTTGTTGCCATCTTCAACATTGATTTTATGAGTGATCGTTACCAATACATGTATATGGCAAACATTAAGACACCAATGGTTACCGAGGAGAAGACGTTTGAAAATGTTCACGGACGGACGGACTAGACGGACGGACGGACACATTGCGATAACAATAGCTCACATGATCTTTGCTCAGGTGAGCTAAAAACAGGTAAGATTTTTATTAATATAGCATGCATCTGTAGGTGATAACAATCTATATTGCTTGTTAGAAGCGTGACTGGCGTTTCATTGATGGAATGGCGAAAAGAGCAGATCCTGTGCATCCGCAGTCTGGTCTGAATCTATGCTGGTAGCACCACCCATAGGCCCCATTTCTCCAGCCACATATAATCATACAAATGCTTACATGACTTGTGATTGTGGTCCCTTGTGATGATGAAACTGATGAAGTTTTGTAAACATCCGACAGACAAAATATGTTCAATATGTGCAGAAGACGCGTGCAAAGTTTGAGTAGTCAAATACATGTATATACAGTCGTTAGTTCTACATATGAATATGAAATAATGCATTTCGGAAAAAATAAATAATTACTCCCTCAAAGTATACTAGATAAGTATGCTTAGCAATTTTGCTGAAATCGGCTACTGGTCTGGTCCAATCGTTACTATTTCATAGATGAATAATTAATCAGGGGCGGATCTGGAGGGGGGGTTCCTCCCCGTTCAGCCACAGACTTTACATAGATCACAGTTTACCACCAGTCGGAGTTAAAACACAGAAATTTCTGGACATCTAAATTTCAAAATTTGTCCTGTGGGCCATGCCCCCGAACCCCACCCCCCCCTCGTTCCCCAATGCTTGATCCGCCCCTGTAAATATTCATATTGCATCGAAACAACTAAAAATGTAAATCCAATGATTGTTTACAAGAAAACATTGTTAATGTGAAATTTACAGACTTACGAATAATTTAGTCGTACAAAGTTTAGTGAAACGCTCCCCTGTACTGCAGGACAAATCTGTAAGTCGCCCTGCGTTACAGACAGAAATATTGGGTTATTTCAGACCATGCCGCGACTATAGGTGGTCGGCATGTTAATATGATAGGAATGAATGGCCTTTTTGTGGAATTTATCGGGGTATAAACTTGGAAGTCGCTGGAATACTGGACCAAGGCCGGAAGGCCTCGTCCAGTATTCCCGTGACTTTTCCAAGTTTATATCCCCGATAAATTCCACAAAAAGGCCATTCATTCCTTATAATTACAGCATTTGAAATAAATTCATCAAGAAAATGTGTTTATTTTCCGTTTTCTTAAGAATTATTTTAACTGCGCCTGACGGTTACGGAAAGTAGTTCGGCATGGAGTTTACTGGGATATAAATTTTGGACGGAGACTTGCAACGGACCAATCAAATGTTAGGGAATTGTGTAAATATTTTTGTGCTGGAATTATACTGAGCAAAACTAGAAACGTCCCTCCATGTTTAAGGAAAGATTCATCAAAAACCAAAAGGGTTACTTTTAAAAATCAAAATGGAAAAACAAGTTCATTCATTTCTGTATCAAAGCCAATAAATTGCATTTGGATATCTTGTTAAATATTCGAGAGATAACCGGCCAAGGGCGGTAGGGGTCAAAATCAAAAATCACAAAAACTCAGAAATGTGTTACTTAATGTTTAGAGATGGAATTTCAATAAGTAATGTGGCAAATTCAGTAAATCTCTGTTAGTACCGAGTGTGGCCACCATTTGCATGAATGCATGCAATGATCCTACGCCGCATCGACGTGACGTAACGCAATACCAGTGCGTTGGGCAAATTCCTCCATTCCGTTGTAACGCCCGTGTAAGATCGCGAACATTGTCAATTCTGATGGTTAGCTCGTGCTTTGCGGCCCAGCTCATCCCATATGTGCTCAATGGGATTGAGATCCGGGGAGACCGCGGCCATTGGCATGACGTCGACGTTGTTTTGCTGTAAACATTGAGTGGTGACCCTGGCTACGTGAGGGCGGGCATTGTCGTGCATCAATGTCATACCAGGACCATGCTGACGGATAAATGGTAAGGCATGTGCATTTAGCACATCTGCAACATAACATTGTGCATTGATGTTGCCCTGTACAACAACCAAATCTGTCTTCCGGTTTTCCCATGATCCCACCCCAGACCATTACGCTCCCTCCCCCAAACCTGTTCTTCTCAACAATGCAACAATCGGTGAATCTTTCATTTTTACGCCTGTATACCCGTAATCTTCCGTCAGCATGACTAACAGTGAACCGAGATTCATCGGTGAACAAAACTCGGTTCCAGTCAGCCCTTCTCCAGTTCAGATGACGTCGCGCCCATAACAGTCTGGCAGCACGGTGACGTTGGGTCATTATCTGACCAGTGTACGGGCGGCGTGCCCGGATTGGTTGGGCGTTACGACGTAACCGGTTGCGAATGGTCTGCCCTGAGACACCGTATCGCCTAGCAGTGACTGTGGCTGCCAATCGACGTTGACGTAAGTGCGTCAACGTAATGTAACGATCGTTACACGAGGCCTACCAGGTCGCTGCCGGTCGTGAACAGCCCCAGTCTGCTGGTACCGGGCTGCAAGACGATCAATCGTCTTCCGACAGCAACCAAACCGAGGCGCGACCGCCCTGGCGGCCATCCCACCCGCAAGCATCCCAATTGCCTGATTTCGCTCGTTTTCGGAAAGCCGTGGCATATCGAAAACAGTGAAAAATTAAAAAAGTTTTTTAATTTTCCGAATAGCCCCTATCGCATGAATGGTACGACATGAACTGAATCACCTTATCGATGACAAGTATAGCGTGCACGTGCAAAAAGTGGAAATCAACATTCCGGTCACTGGCCGCTATGTAAACCGTGTGTATCGGCAAAACTCTACACGATCGTATTCTGAACATCGCCACGGTTTAAAATACATGTACTTTGAACATGTGGTACATACATAGACAGAGCTACACCGGCTATAAAACAGGGACGTTTCTAGTTTTGTTGAGTATATTTAATTATAAATACATCGACTATACAAGAACTACATTTTATTTTGGTTCTACATGTCTAAACAAGCATAATTATACACTATTTTATCGACATGCCGACCGCCTGTGGTCGCAACCACTAATACATGTATCTGTATTTGTAGCATTCACTTATTTATATCACATTATTATAGTTATAATACCTTTTCGTATTCATGTTTGAATGAGAAGGCGTAGCCGCTGTATGTGGTCCCGAAATCGAGCGCAGCCACGAGTAACTTATCACAGTGGGAAGTGTACTTGCCCTCCTCATCCGACGCCATTGTTCCCGCGTAGTGTCAATACGGATACTACTTCACCCGTTGTTGGCCAGCTATCGCCTCTGCAACTAAACAAGAAATGTCATGAATGAATTCCATGCTGCAAACTAAACTAGAGCTATCACAGGAGTGATCATGATAAACATCGCTTGGACACATGCACAGGTTTAATCAAGTCTAACCCTAACCCATTCAGCTTCAAGTAATAGGCTCGTTCAAGAAATTGGATGGGTATCCAGGCTCCAGATAAGCTGCGTATTTGCGTAAATACCCAATTAAAATTGCCAAAAAACCAATTGAAATCAGAAGTAGCGAGAATCAAAAAGCAATAACAAATTTGTGGTACCTATATCATGCTACAGAAAACAATAAACAAACCACAAATATAGCATATTTGTCTTAGTTTCCATGAAAACATTATTGGTATTTCATTAGAATTGTCTCCAAGGAGACAAGTCTAATGAAATACCAAGACATGTTTTCATTTCGAAGCAAACTATTCAATAATTGCCGTCTGTTGATGTGTAAACAGTAGTGTGATTTGATTTTACACAATTAAAATATTGAAATACCCAATTGCTTCAGAAATGATGGAGTGACAATACTCAATTACTTATTCCTTATCTGGAGCCCTGGGTATCACTATCAGACTGAAGAAAACTACAACAAGAGTTGTCAGAAGACAACGAAGCTCACCTGTTGGCAGCCTTCAGTCAAACTTGGCACAGTTGCATAAAAAAAACATGAATATTATATCACTTGACCTTGGTTTAAGGGGCGTGCGATGGACCTTGACATTGGGGTCAGTGGTGCAAGGTGGGTCATGGGTTTGCTATAGCATAATATAGCATATTAAGATGAATGCATGTATGAAATATCAATGTGCTCCCTGAAAACAGATGAATGCATGTATGAAATATCAAAGCGTTCCCTGTAAAGAAACAGAAGTTACACAACATTTACCCCAACGTTAAGTTTATGAACATGCTAAGTATGTGACCTTCACCTTGGGGTAAGGGTTGGGTGGTGGGTTGTGGATTTACTACAGCATGATAGAGGGTCATCTGAGGAATGCATGTATGAAATATCAAGGCGTTCCATGAAAGGAAACAGATGTTATAAGACATTTTACCCCAACGTTAAGATTATGAATGTTTGTGACCTTGACATTGGGGAAAGGGGTGGGTCATGGATTTGCTATAGCACGACAGAGTATCATCAGATGAATGCATGTATGAAATATCAAGACGTTCCCTGTAAAGAAACAGAAGTTATAAGAAGACATTTACTCCAACTTTAAGTTTATGATGTTGATCTTGGGGAAAGGGGTTGGGGGGGGGGTCATGGATTTGCTGTAGCAAAATAGAGGATCATCAGATGAATGCATGTATGAAATATCAAAGCGTTCCCTGTAAAGAAACAAGTTACACAACATTTACCCCAACGTTAAGTTTATGAACATGCTAAGTTTGCGACCTTGACCTTGGGGTAAGAGTTGGGTGGTGGGTTGTGGATTTGCTACAGCATGATAGAGGGTCATCTGAGGAATGCATGTATGAAATATCAAGGCGTTCCAAGAAAGGAAACAGATGTTATAAGACATTTACCCCAACATTAAGTTTATGAATGTGCTAAGTTTGTGACCTTGACCTTGGGGTAAGGGATGGGTCATGGATTTGCTGTAGCACAATAGAGTATCATCAGATGTATGCATGTATGAAATATCGAAGCGTTCCCTGTAAAGAAACAGAAGTGACACAACATTTACCCCAACGTTAAGTTGATGAACATGCTAAGTTTGTGACCTTGGGGTAAGGGTTGGGTGGTGGGTTGTGGATTTACTACAGCATGATAGAAGGTCATCTGAGGAAGGCATGTATGAAATATCAAGGCGTTCCATCAAAGGAAACAGATGTTATAAGACATTTACCCCAACGTTAAGTTTATGAATGTGCTAAGTTTGTGACCTTGACCCTGGGGTAAGGGTTGGGTGGTGGGTCATGGATTTGCTACAGCATGATAGAGGGTCATCTGAGGAATGCATGTACATGTATGAAATATCAAGGTGTTCCATGAAAGGAAACAGATGTTATAAGAAATTTACCCCAACGTTAAGTTTATAAATGTGCTAAGTTTGTGACCTTGACCTTGGGGTAAGCGTTGGGTGGTGGGTCATTGATTTGCTACAGCATGGTAGAGGGTCATCTGAGGAATACATGTATGAAATAACAAGGTGTTCCATGAAAGGAAACAGAAGTTATAAGACATTTACCCCAACGTTAAGTTTCTGGACGACGCCGACGATGCCGGGGGTATGCCATAAGCTCTTCTGCACTTCGTGCAGGCGAGCTAAAAATGAGTTCTTGTGTACATGGAGAAAGAAAAGGCAGGTAAACTTCCAACATATCTGCACGAATTATTCCCACAACTTGTTGAAGAAAAGATATCCATATGAATTGCGTAATCATGGTAATAGCGGGTTATTACATTAGCCAGATGAACAGAAATTTACTGTAAATCAGGGATTCCGCTGGCAATCGCCACTTTCGCAATTGGCGATAAAAATAAAGAATTGGCGATAAAAAATTACAATTTTCGAGTACATCACCGACCCAATCAAAAGTTGGGTTGTGATGGCTGCAATTTGTTTATTGGCATTTTATATTTTTCAATAAAACTGAACATACATGTATACAGCAACTAGCTGTATAAACACTGGGATTGAACCCTAGTTTACATTTAAAAACATACACCAGCATTATATTGTTGATTTCAATACAATTTTTTATAAAAAACACTATTTTTTTCTCACATGTTCATGAATTTTGTTAATAAAAATGATTTTTTTTTTACTTCTATAAACAACCAGATGGCCGCGGCCCGCATGTCGAGACTGCCGAGTCATTTGATGGTCTCAGAGTGTATTTATTTGAAGTTTTAATTACGGGTTGTGCAAATATAAGGTATGTAAAAGCTTTAACACAAATTTTAAAGTCATTTGACCTTGATCTTAGGCATGTGGACTTTGATTCTAGATGGTTACAGCTAATGTAGATACATGTAGTGTTATTATTCCAGATTCCAGATTAGCGTGATTATTATATATTACACCTTCGCTGACTCGATGTCCGTGATTTACCGGAAAACACGTGTGTATGTATGCAAGACGTCGTAATCGGCTATTCAGACCCGTCAGGGGAATATATTGAAAATTCTGTTTGTAACGAGATGTCAGTGATTTACAGGAAAAATGCATGTGTACAGTATCTGCAGTCTTCACAAAAAACTTTTCAAACCACTGGCCCGGAGCAACTTCCCAAAGTTACTGGCCCGAACAAAATTTTACTGGCCCGAAAAATTATGCGGTACTATGTATAAATATAATATTATCATAAAAGTATATATATATGCTTGTATAGTAGTTTTATAATAAGAATAAAAACAAGTCAATATAATGTTGTTTTAATGATTGGTCTCAAGATATCAATGTTTTATAAACTAGATCTTCCGATATCTCCATCTGGTCATCATCTCTGGATTGGTCTCAAGATATCAATGTTTTATAAACTAGATCTTCCGACATCTCCATCTCGTCATCATCTCTGTCTTGGTCATCATCGCTCTAATCACGGTCACCGACTCAATACCTACCAGGGCTTCTAAAATTTCAGAATGCCAATCGGTCCAGACGTAATTGTCGGCCCGAAGGAGCTGGTACGATTAGTGCCCCCCCCCCCCCCCACCCCTCAACCCCATGTTTTGTTTTGTTGACTCCCCCTCTTCAGAAACTGAAAATCTGTCGGCTATTGGGTGCAGACGAAATTAGGTTACATCTCGCCTAAATAGCTTGGCTAAGTTTTGTGCTTTCTGCAGTTTGTCTGAAGCGAAGACACTTCGTGTAAACATAGAATATATATCTTTTATGGTCAATGTACTATATTTATCGATTTTTGTAATGGAAAAGTCGTGTTTGAAACATTTAATACACACAGGCTCTTCGATGCGATGTCATAAATCGGCTTTTACATCAATTGAACACACAAAATAAAATAGTTAATCAAGTTTTAAAATGGTAATGTTTTACCATAATTCTCATGTACCAGCATACACAAACAATTATTAACTGGGAAGCAAGATAATTGTATTTTTGTAAATAACGATAATATCAACTAGCCACAACTATAAAGAGGTAAATGGAACAGCCGTTACCTGGCAATTGCCAGCTGATCAGGTTAATGACCGGACAATGTTTGACTTTGGGAGTCTGAATTGACTGGTAATGTGTGCAGTGCTTTTCTTATTTGTGGCTGTGACGATGATAAGAATGGTTGCCGGTCGTATGCTCCACACGTTATACAAGAACATGTTGAATATGAGGAACATGCTACTGCCAACTGGGGACCAGTTTATGATGCTTCCTGATAGAAAATAATAAACAAGACAAATTTGGGTTTCGCATATTCTGAATTATGCTGAAAATTTCTACTGGTCCGCCGGGCCTGCCAGCTTCTGAATTTTACTGGCCCGCCGGAAATTTTACTGGCCTCGGGCATCTGACCATCGAAGACTGTATATGTATGCAAGGCGTCGTAATCGGCCAGTCAGACTTGTCAGGGGGATATACCGAAAACCATTTTTAATATACTAGATGTTTGTGCATGACAGTATATCAGTGATTTACCGAAAAACACGTGCAATGCGTAAATCATTTTACATGCATGCCAAATTTCACAAACTCTTAGTTATAAATGTTAATTAAATTTCTCAATGATATCAAGTATGTAATCCAATTTGATAATTGCATGACGAACGACACTGGTTGCCTCGTATGCACATCCGTATTATCTTGGCACGCGTCGTTGGGTACATGAACGAATATCGCCGCCTAAAGGTGTAAATTTCAGTCGTTTTGAATTTGGAATTAAACAATAAACAAGATGATCCCAAATCATATTATTTCACACAAATATTTTGTAAATATTGCATTAAAGTTATAATATAGTAAACAAACCTTTTATCACACAACAAACACATTTTTTTTTATTATATAGTGATTTACAGGGGTTTCCGGTATTTCGGTGGTTTTCGGTAAATAATAAGTTTCCGGTAATTCCAGTTGCCCATTAATTTGCCCATCTCTGCAGAGCATGCTTTAATATTGGTTTATAACATTGCGACAAGACATGTAACCAATGCTATATAGTGGTTACAAAATGAACATCTACATGTAGGTGCGGATTTTGGGACCTATCTAGATGGGGACATAAATGTCCCGACATGCTAGGTCATCGAGACAGTGCCGTACATTACAGCATTTACAATCCTAAGAATATTACATTTGATTAAATAAAGCTCACGTCTTACTCTTAGGCTACATACCGAAATCAGTGTTTTGACGCAGTCCAATACTTGTTGTATTGTTCCCGTAAAATGAATCCGCCTATTATAAATATGGGCAATAACACGCCACTCTACACAGCTAAGCAGTTACTGTGTAAATACAGTTACAGTTCCGCTGCCATCATTCATCCGGGTTACCCCACAGGTGGCCACCCTAAACACCCCAAAGGCTGACAAAGGCCACAAAGGCTACAAAGGCTGTTCGAAGTTGAAAGGCTACACGCGCATAGAAAATGGTCGACAAAGGCTGACAGATGGTACCACAAAGGCTACATTCACATAGAAAATAGTCAACAAAGGCTGACAGATGGCACCACAAAGGCTGCATTGACATAGAAAATAGTCGACAAAGGGTAATAGATGGTACCACAAAGGCTACATTTACATAAAAAATAGTCGACAAAGGCTTACAGATGGCACCACAAAGGCTGCATCGACATAGAAAATAGTCGAAAAAGGGTGATAGATGGTACCAAAAAGGCTACATTCACTTAGAAAATAGTCAACAAAGGCTGACAGATGGTACCACAAAGGCTACACACACATATAAAATAGTCGACAAAGGCTGACAGATGGCACCAGAAACCACAAAGGCTACACACACATAGCAAATAGTCGACAAAGGCTAATATATGGTACCACAAAGGCTACACTTACATAGAAAATAGTCAACAAAGGCTGACAGATGGCACAACAAAGGCTATATCGACATAGAAAATAGTCAACAAAGGCTGACAGATGGCACCACAAAGGCTGCATCGACATAGAAAATAGTCGACAAAGGCTTACAGATGGCACCAAAAAGGCTGCATCGACATAGAAGGGTAACAGATGGTACCACAAAGGCTATATTTGCATAGACAATAGTCGACAAAGGGTAATAGATGGCACCACAAAGGCTACATTTGCATAGAAAATAGTCGACAAAAGGTAATAGATGGCACCACAAAGGCTGCATCGACATAGAAAATAGTCGACAAAAGCTAATAGATGGTACCACAAAGGCTACATTCACATAGCAAATAGTAAACAAAGGCTGACAGATGGCACCACAAAGGCTATATCGACATAGAAAATAATCGAAAGGCTAATAGATGGTACCACAAAGGATATATTCATATGGAAAATAGTCGACATAGGCTGACAGATGGCACCACAAAGGCTGCATCGACATAGAAAATAGTTGACAAAGGGTAATAGATGGTACCACAAAGGCTACACTCACATAGAAAATAATCAACAAAGGCTGACAGATGGTATCACAAGGGCTACACACACATAGAAAATAGTCGACAACGGCTGACAGATGGCACCACAAAGGCTATATCGACATAGAAAATAGTCGACAAAGGCTAATAGATGGTACCACAAAGGATATATTCATATGGAAAATAGTCGACATAGGCTGACAGATGACACCACAAAGGCTATATCGACAAAGAAAATAGTCGACATAGGCTGACCGATGACACCACAAAGGCAATATTGTTCAAAGAAAATATCAAACAAAGCGGAAAGTACGAAAATAGTCGACAAAGGCGGAAAGTACGAATGAACAGCGCCGATCCTATAGTTTTCATTATGTGATTGTGTGGGATAACGCGTTTCCGTACGGTGTGACGTACGTCATGTTCGTTTAGATTTCCTTTACTATCTGTCTAATAGAATGACATATTTTTTATGAAATGTACCGTAGCAAATGCGGTACACGTTGTCCTTTATTTAGTCCAGGAAATCCGTGACATTTCATGTAAGAATTGTGCACCGAGAGGTAAAGTTTTGAAACTTGGCATGTTGTTTCTTCATGCAATTCTAGAATATCCAAAATTCCAAATCGACGCCAATTTTTTTCAATTACTTCTTTATCGGCTTTAAAATGATATATAAATGAATAAAATGGATGGAAATAGTTAGTGTTTTGGATGGTCCAAAGAGTCAGATTAATTGTGGATGTAAATAAAGGTTTTTTAAATTCAAAATGGCCGCCAAAATTCAAAATGCCTGCCAAAATATCAGAAAAATCAGTTTTTCAGCTTCAAAATGATTTAAAAATGCACAAATTATATTAAAATAATTGGTATAATGGACTATCCATAGACACATAATTGTAACGAATGTAATTAGAACAGTTTGAAATTCAAAATGGCGTCGAAAATGCTAAATGGCCGCCAAAATAATACACTTTTTATTTGTAACAGATTGGAAATGTAATTTTATTAATGATTTTTTGTCCCCCATTTCACATATTTGGAAGTAAGTGAGGTGTCGTTATGATTTGTATTATGACAATCACAAGTAGTGTTGGATTTCCGGAGTATCCAAACGAAGAAAGGACACGCAAAATGATACCATCTACACTCATTTGTGGACAACGAACATACCAGTGTATGCCATTTGGCAAATCGACACTATATTCTCGCTATCATTTCCCAGTTTCAGTCTAAATTAAACTTGCACATTACTATGTAGACAATCACAAATACGTGCCATAAGTTGTTAATACCAGCATATCTATATATCCTGTATACATTCACCAGTGCAGTGACACAGGGCAGTGCACTTCAGTTGAACCTTAGCACACGAACATCCACGACTTCTCCTACAACCAGATGTACACTGGCATTGAATGAGTTCTCTACACGCCTTTGTCGCTGCTGGGAGGATCGTCCATTTAGGTAGCCATGTTGTGTTTGAGCTGTCTTTTGTCCAGCCCCAATCACATGGATTCATACTTTCTGATTCCTTTACAACAGACTGTCCCCAGACGTGACCTGCTTGGAAGGCAGCACGCTTGGAATGCTGGACAAGTGCATCTCGCGTTGGGGGGATATTCGCAATTTGGTGACCCTTCTTCGTAAATAGATGCTTTCGACAAGCATTGACACTGACTTGACTGCTGGTTCTATCATACAGGATGACGGTATATCGCTCGAGTGATTCAATGTGAGTTTCGGAGAGCTGTTGAGGTGAACTGGAAAGGGCAATAAATGTCGGTGTTACACTAGGGTATGACTGCCATGCCCTTCCAGGCTGTGACTTTAGAGTGGCTGTAGAAGGCGGAAACAGTGTCACAGCCAGTGAAAGCATGAAAGAAAGGCAACGCCGCTGCCTTTTCAACTCCTAACATCTGCGCAATGGTGTGAACTGGTATATGGCGATATGAGTGTCCAGTTCCAAACGCTATCCACAGTTCTGAGAGATACGGAATGTTAGCTACAAGTGATACTGCCAGGACAAGAACATCTGTGTCTACAGTACAGTACAGCTTGGTTGTTGTGTGAGTGATATGCTTGTTCCGTGGAAACTGTCATGTGATGTTACACTACTGGGATCATGATCAATATTTTCAACTGCTCCTCCTGTCACGAGAGTCTGCCTCAATTTCATTGGAGAGACAGCCTTCTCAGCTGTAAACTGGTCGCACACACGATTACCTTCTCTTGTGGAGATATCAAGGACTCTGTAATATGAAACCGATAGTCCTAACTCAAACAATGTATCTACGAGTTCCTTCTTTCTTGTTTTAGAATGAAGCATGACACCAAGATATATTGGGAGTGATGTTTCGCGACCTAATGTGTGCGCAACACTAGTAGAGCCAGGACGTCGCCTATGGTGACTGTTAAACAGGAGTAATTGAGATATACTTAGTGCAGCCTGTGGCACATTTTCCTTATCTGAAATTTCAGGATTTATACTGGGTCCGTCTAGTACCATTCTTACTAACGACAATAGTGATGGTGGAACTGAAGCGTGTTGGCATCCTGCGTCGAAGGAACCATCGAAACACGACTTGAACTTCAGCATCTCCTTCCGAACAATTTGAGCCACTTTAGTAAGATATACACCATCGTCATCAGGATTGACACATGCTCTATGTATCGCGAGTCCAATGTCTGTGTTAAATGTAATATAATTTCCCTGCCATGCTTGTGAGCTTGCAAGCCGGGTACGTGGTGCAATAATCGTTTCTTTAGCCTCGTTGTGTGTACCCTTGAAGGCAGAGTTAAGCCAATGCGTTCAAATGATTGTGTATACAGTTTAGCCAGATCACATAGTTTAAATACTGGTGCAATGTAGTCACACGATTGTTCATTCTCTATATAGTCCACTAACTCAGCCAGTGCAATTCCATGAATCATAATGTCATTGTCGGCTTCTTTTGAATTGCGTTCACAACCTTCTGCCCTCTTATACAGAGCTGTTAAACATGGAAGGTGATACTTTACTTCATTAGACACGCAATCGCCAGCACTCATTTTTGCTATAAGTTCCTCGTCCTGGAGTTTCATGGCACAGTTCCATACACGGTCACCTACAGGGAGCTTTTCAGTCCTATGTAGTATATTAGACTTCGAGCCGACTATACCACAGAGGAGGCAAACTTTGTCAAATGGGTTCACTAACTTTATAGACTGACGAGTAAACTTCTTTGGAACCTCGTCTTCCATTGTTGTGTCAGATGATGACTTTCGTTTTATTGCGCGATTTAATTGTGTTTTATTATAGTTCAGACGACACAAGCTATGCCATTTAGCTTTGTGGTTTGTTAAGGTTTCTACTATTCCACACCCGTCATCCAGCCGTTGTATGTCGAATGGCAAGCCATCCAATTCCGCAAACCTTAATAGGTGTTCGCCCATGGTCGTGTAACCGGCCCCCCCCGATGTCACTACGTGTACTTTCAGCTGGGCATTGTAGTGGTTCGGCCTTGTTCTCCTGGCAAAGAATACACAGGGTCCAGTCTGTTCGCTGTTTGGGTATACTAACATGCTGTGCATTACCCTCCACCAGTGTATGTGTTTTACTTGCCATGTTAACACCACCAGTAAACTATGTACCGCTTCCAGTCAGTCTCCAGACGCCATGTTCCATTCCTGGAAATATATGAATGGAGATCAGAGGGTGGGTCAAATATATGGGAACATATGGGGTGTAGGTTGTACAGAGATGCCTGAATAATACAAAATGCAAGCCAATTTATCATAATAGAAATACAAAATTATTATACTGTTAATCATAGTGATACATTCCAGATTAATGGGTGTGAGCTGGAGTAGGACTACATAAATACCCCACCCACTTTTATTGGGGTTGAAAATGGGCCAAAATAATCTAAGTTCACACCTAAAAAAAATTGGTCAGGTGTTCCCCAGGGGCAAAGCCATTTCAATTTCCCCCGAGCCCTTTACCCAAAACATTTTAAAATGTTCCCTCTAAAAAGGTTGTCATTTCATTCAAACAGCGAAAACTAGTGACACACATGTTTTCATTACTAAATAACAAAAGTGAGGTTCATGGAAGACTATATATTTGAGATGTAACTGATCTGTAAATGTTATTTCACATAGGACATGTTAAAACTTACCTCATATGCTTGAGAATGTGGCAAATAGATAAATGAAATGTTTTTTTCCATTTCGAAAATGGCGCGCACCAAACCTTTGGTGTTGTTGTTGTCGTTGTTGTTGTTGTTGTTGCTATTTATGAAATCCCGCGCTTACTTTTCGGCACCACCATGTAATTATGGGTAAACAAAGCATGGACTATTGCAATTTATATTTAAAATTGTATGTTTAATGTTAGAACTAGTCTATTCTAATTCTACTTATATTAGAACGCGCAAACATACAATACAAAAGGTTTAACTACATCCATGATATTTCTGTGTTCATGTGTAGTCCATCACACCAAGTATTTTGATATAATTGGCTCATTTTAATATCATTTGGAGGCTGAGAAAAATGCTTTTTTGGCGGCAATTTTGAATTTTGGCGGCCATTTTGAATTCATGAAAGTTTGAATTACATCTGACTCTCTGGACCATCCAACACACTAACTATTAACATTCATTGTATTCATTTATATATCATTTTAAAGCCGATAAAGAAGTAATTGAAAACAAATGGGGGTCATTTTAAATTTTGGCGACCATTTTGAATTGAGGAAAATTTCGAAATGTCCCTACATCCATTTTTTTTTAGATTTTAGAATTGCATGAAGAAACAACATGCCAAGTTTCAAAACTTTACCTCTCGTTGCACAATTGTTTCACGGATTTCCTGGACTAATTGTACAGACGGGTTTAAGCTAATACTTATGTCGTTTTGACGAAGAATCGATTACCGTAAATGTAAAAAAAATTAGAGCACGTGAATAAACGGTACTGGATTCTTTATGAAAGATATATTTCAGAGCACCCATCAAATACTTATGCCATCGTATTTGGTGCGCTACATATCGTCAAAATCTGTCCGTTTGCTACAAAGTTTTTAAAGAAAAGCTACTGTGAAAATGACGTCACAGATTACGTCACGTCTGAAAATCTGGTTAGGAAACCATGTGATTCCACAGCTTGGAATGCATTCACAAACAATCGATCGTAATGCATGCTTTTTTTACAATAACATAAAATGCTATAATATAAGTCGTACATGCAAATTATTCACGTTAATAGATTTTGTTTGTTACATCATGTACATGTATCGCCATTGTGTCATCCAGCTATTATGTAAATATATACATCTTGTTGTCATCCTATTTAACCAGACCTGAATGAATCGACACGTATTATTATTATTGTTCATAATTAATCATTATTAGTATCAATAGTCTATAAATATTATTAATTATTGTTATTAATCGTTATTTATTTATTATCATTATTAATAATTATTATTTGTGTATCCATTTGCTAGTTTTACTATGGTTATTCAAACGAAATAATCGATAACTACGAACTACAATGCCAAACAATGCATAGTTGTAGCCTGACCCGAAATGAATATTACTGTGCAGCTGACCATGCGAAATTGGGGCTTGTTAAATTTGTCACAAGCTGGACCCATAATCATTAAACGGTCGTATTTTATCTATAAATATATGTGCATATACGAGGGTCATCCAATAAATAGTGAAAACGAATATGTAAGTTGATATATTGGGCATATACCTAAATGAAATTTGGCCTACCGCTATATTGACACTTCATCAATGATGTCGCATTATATTACGTCACTACGTTGTATGACGTCATAGTCATGTGACGTTATAATCACATACGTCAAGAGTCATGAACACGGTGATGAATAATACTGAGCCATTGTCACTACATTTGTATATATATTGGATTACCCTCGTATGTGTGCATCTGTAAATATCAGTTTGCAAACGTTTCAGTATCCGCACGTGATGTACGCATATTGTGTTAAATGAAAAATGAAATGTATGGTGTGACAATGTTGCTTTGAAAAATAAACACGTGATTGTGTAACTATTCCACCCCTTTTTCTTATAATTTATATAACTACCTGTTGCCTACTTTATTATTCCAGTACCAGCATCTCCCGTCACAGAAAATAAAAAGTATTATGCTAATTAGGCATGAGTATTATTTTTAAATCAATTTCAAATCATCTTTTGCAGATAAACTACTATGGAAATAGTAAATATCATAGATTCGATGTCTCAAAATTCGGCATTCGTCCTATGTTCACGTAATGTGTTGATACATAAAGCATGTTTAAATGAATGTCGTTGATTTATCATTGACTTATATTAATAATAATGCAATAAGTATAATCGGTGTTTAGCTGCACCTGTTAAACGATATGTTAATAGGTGTTAATCACTCTTTGTCCAATTCCGCACGGCCCGATCGGCGCAGGTGCGCGTTTAGATAATTTACCAAAACACGTATACATTGTATTTGATTTGTGGTGGATTATTGTATTACAATGATTACAATTCATAAAATGATCATAACACATACTAATTCAGTCAATTCAATGAAAATTCATGTCATAAATATCCGCTAACGTACGTACAAGTAACACCGAACAGCCTTTGTTGCATTTGTGGCCTTTGCCAGACTTTGGGGTGGTTAGGGTGACCACAGGTAAACAAACCGCAATTTCCGATATGTCCATGCTGTCACAGCTGTCAGACGGATGTAGTTTTTGCCTCGGTTCTCCATACACAAAGTATAATCTGGTGTGTTTTGCTGACATTTACTTTTTAAAATGACTATGTTATATTATCTAATTGCAAATACTCGTCCCAGATACATTAAACTGGTTCACGAGATGTTTGAAGTGAACACACTATTTACCGGTTCACGTTTAGTACCAATGGCAGACACCCACATATTCTGCTTATCCTATTGAATATGTAAAATATGATTTTTACGTTTACGTTTATAGGATACGTCAAAACAATCACATTTGACTATTATATGACGGTTGCGTTTCGGTAGAGAAAAGAGAAAAGCATAAAGGAAGATAGACAGTCAGAAATAAGATGAAAAATTAAATAAACATAGGAAGAAGTACAGAAAAGTTGTCCAAACTACGTTTCGTCATTCAATGATAGACCAGTCCGGCTACCGTGGCGACCAAGGGAGACTCGCTCCCAACCGACATAGCTCTAAAACATCACTAATCCTACTTGTAGTTTGGTACTCTAATGTGTTAGATTGAAAATGCTGATATCTCCCGCTTGAAGGATACCAAGTCGGGAGCCTCAGCAATAGAAGCTGGTACTGTGTTCCATTATTTTACTGTCCTAGGGAAAAAGCTGAATTTGAACGTGTCAGATGATGCTGGGTATTGTCGGTATTTATGATCGTGGCTGGATCTGGTACGTCTGGACGCTGGTATGATATAGCCAGATGCTGGAATGCCTGCAAGGTTGTTGACTATCTTGTACATTAATGTCAGCTGTGCTTTCACTCGCCTGTTCTCGAGCGATTCCCACTGTAGGTATTCCAGCATAGAACCAACACTACTTGTGTTTCTGTAGCGGTGTGTTGTGTACCGGGCAGCTCTCCTCTGTACCATCTCCAGCTTGTGAGTCTATACTTGGGTATATGGGCTCCATATTGATGAGCAGTATTCCAGGCTTGGGCGCACCAGGGAGAAGTATTCAGATGACTTGGCCCTTTCGTTGCTGACACTTAAGTTTCTCCTCAGAAAACCCAGTGTGCTGTTGCCTTTCTTCACAATCTTGTCAATATGTGCCTTCCAGGTCAGGTCACTGGCTAGTTGGACTCCCAAGTACCGGGTAGTGTCATCGGTCATCAGTTGGTGGCCCTTCAGCTTATAATTGTAGATAAGCGGCGATCTGGAGCGTGTGATGCGCATGACACTGTATTTCTCTGGGTGGAAGGACATGCCCAATGTCTGTTCCCAGATAGTAAGGTGTTGTAAGTCATCTTGGAGGGATAGGCAGTCGAGTTCTGACTTCACCTCTCTGTAACTGACGCAATCGTCTGCGAACAGTCTGGTAGGGGATTGGACACAGTCTGGAAGGTCATTGATGAACATCAGGAATAGGATCGGGCCTAACACACTTCCTTGTGGTACGCCGCTCACAACGGGCGCTGGGTCTGAAGTGGCTCCATCTACCACTTACTACCTGCTGTGTCCTGTCTGATAAAAATGACCGAATCCACTGGTTCGTAGTGTCTCCGATCCCGTAGTGGTGTAGTTTCCGCATCAGACGCTAATGATGGACTTTGTCGAATGCCTTACTGAAGTCCCAGATGGCTATGTCGGTCTGTTTTCCTTTGTCCAGTGATTTCGCAAGCTCGTGGACCATGGTTAGTAACTGTGTTTCGCAGCTCCTTCTGGCTCTGAATCAATGTTGGACGTCGGTGAGTATGCTGTGCTGATTTAGGTGCTTGGAGATGTTGCTGACTACTATATACTCCATTACTTTACAGCACAGGCAGGTGAGGGATACTGGCCGGTAATTGCTTCCCTTGAATTTGTCCCCTTTCTTGAAAATTGCTGTGACGTTGGTGTTCTTCCAGACTGAAGGTGGAGTTCCTGTTGTGAGGCTTTTCCTGTATATAATGGTAAGCAATGGTGTTATTTCGGTTGCCATCTAGTTCAGGATTCTGGCTGGAATGAAGTCTGGGCCAGAGGGTTTCTGTGGTTTTAGTTTCTTTAGTAGGCTGCATACCCCTTTCTCAGTGATGTCAATATGTGGCATTGTTGGGTAAGTGGGTCCTGTAGGCTACTGTATGTTTCCAGCATCTTCGCGTGTAAACACCGACTGGTACTGTTGGTTGAGTATGTTGGCCTTATCAACTGGATCAGAGTAGAGTTTCCCCTCGTCTTTCAATGGAGAGACACCACTGTTGTCTTTTCGTTGGGCCTTGATGTAACCCCATAACCTCTTCTGCTTACTGGGTTGTTCATCCTCTTGGTCTCCTACATCAATCAAATTCTCGATGTGTCTGCAATATGCTTGTCTTTCTAGTCTCTGTACTCTGGCCTTCGTCTCTTTGTAACGCTGTCTGTCTTTTTGGGTACCAGATGCCTTTTGCTTTGAGTACAGCTTGTTTCGTCGCCGTTGTTCTCGTCTAACAGACGGGTCTATCCATGGTTTCTTCACCTTGCTACTGGTGATGGTTTTCGAGGGTATGTGCTCATTCATCACTTTCTTCAGTTTTGACTCGAATGAGGACCAATTAAGTCTCATCAGCAGTACTGTTTTCAGTCGCTTCTTTGAAAGTAGGTTCAAATGAGGCTAGCTCTTCCTTCATTTTCTCATAGTTTGCCTTCTTGTAGAGATATACATTTCTTGGTGGTTTCTTCACCTTCATTGGTCTCATGCTTGACTCAACTTAGACAGCTTCGTGGTCCGAGATACATGGAATGACCTTACATTTGTTTATCAGGGTCTTGTTGTTAGTGAAGAATAAGTCCAAGTTGTTGGATGTATAATCAGTAATCCTGGTAGGCTCTTCTACAGTCTGTTCTAGGAAGGCGTCCTTGGCTATTGTGAATAACTGTTGGATGCGTAAGGTAGTACCCGCTCCTCTGACCAGTTGAAGTCTCCTCCGTGTGTTCCAAGTGGAATTCTGGATAATAACGTTTGTAGTTGTTCCATGTAGGCTGTATCAGTGACTGATGGAGGTCTGTAGCAGGAGCCGATGTATTATAAGTTCATGTGATTCTACACAGGCTATATGGTGTAATATTGCCCGTCTGGAGGTATGTTCACCCGAGGCGATAGCCGAGGGTGAACATACATTCAGACGGGCAATATTACACCATATAGCCTGTGTAGAATCACAAGAACGTATTTGTCATACCGCAGATCCATTATTTGGCCGCATAAACATATCTTCTTTTGATCTTTGCGTTTTTTCAGGAAGAAAAATAATCCGAGATTCGATTTTCTACCGTCAGTCTTAATATAAAGGCGTAAATGAACATTTTGTTTTTTTATTAAACGAAAACAAACTAAATATGGAGTAAGAAATCCATCGAAAACTCGATCTGCTCTCCCTCTGGCGCCTCTAGAAGAATGCGACTGGTTCCCAAATATTCGCTGTCATTGCTACGTCGCGTTTCGTGCGTGAAACCCATAGTTTGTGACCTAAATATAGCCGTGTCACGAAGCCAATTGTGTTGAGATTTGAAAACACTAAACGGGACAGTTTGTAGCATTTTTCGCTCATATTTTGATGAGCAAAGAGTATTTATGGAAAAATAAACAATAAAGACTGGTTTTGAGTGTACAATTTGTTACTTTTATTGATCAATTCGGGGTTTTATTGTGCTTAGTGAGGAATACAATTCGCAATCGGTAGACGCTTGCAAAATGTGTCTTCATTGGACGCGAGGCGCCGGAGGGGAATCGCAATTCCTGTATGTCTGACGGCCTAGGCAGGTCATATAATATATATGACCAGGCAAGCTAGCCAATCAAAAGCCGAGTAACTTATCTGCGGTATGACAAAGATTGTTTGCACCGGTTACCTGGACTTTGGTCCACACCTGTTCACAATTGCCGTCCACTTTGCGTTCCTCTGGTTCATCACTACTGTACTGGTCCGAGACGAGGATGAAGACGCCACCTCCCCTTAAGTCGTCTGGTCTGTCTCTTATGTAGGCCTTAAAGTTAGGCGGGAACACTTCCGAGGAGCGAATGTCACTGCTTAGCCATGATTCAGTTCCGATTATTATGTCGGCCTGTGCAACTTTTTCACTACTTCTCAGTGACTGACAGTTCATGATTAATATTCTCATTGGCAGATCATCTCTCTTCCTTGGTTGGCTCGGGTTGGCATTCTGACTATGATGTATATTAGGTGATGATTTGTCCGTTGGGCGTGTAAAGCTGATTTCGCTCTCTGCATAAGTTGAGTCGCTCAGGCTTGTATACATGTTTGTCGATTCAATAAGCGTAGAGTCGAAGATGCAAGTAGATAAGTTAAGCAAGCCGCTGTGTACGCAATCCCAGCTAACGTTGGTGAGGGCTTTGAAAATCACATCTGACATACCCATGCAGTCCTGGTGATACCACACTTCACATGAATCACAGCATACACATGGTGTAGTCAATTTACATAACAATTTACATGTTAACAACTTGTTTGATTGAAATCAGAGCAATGTTGGCAAATAATTATGTTACAACCAGCATGCTATGTAATGAATGCATTAATTAATTGGTATACATGATATCATGGATATGGACAAATTATTAACCACTTACTTCAGTAGTAAGACAATGGAATGCGAATGTATGCAATAAAAAACACGCAGCAACCTCACAAAAAGATGACAATTGTATATGTGTATAGGTTATTTACTGTAGTTTTCAATTTGAATGGAAATATACATGTATTTGCACATTAAATAAAATATGTACCATATATTTATGTGTATGGCTTAAATTGTCAAAGCAGTTCTCATTATTGGTGAAAACAAAATACTGAACCTCGCAGCCAATGTGTCCTGGTCTCCGTCAACAGACTTTTTGAGTACATACAGAAATGCCTGCAATGCACATATCGACCAAAGCTGGAGGGCATCTACTGTCAGATTATCATGCGCTGACAGCAGGTCCTTCTCCGAGAGAGGAACATCCTTTCATTTCACCCATTTGAACATCCCAATATGTAATAAAAGAAACTTTACTACACTTAGCATGATATTAAGCTTGAGACCGGCATGGTATTATATCAGCATATGTAGCAGATGGTGTAACACGTTTTGCATATATGCAAACACATCTGTAAATGAGCTGCACCAAGGCAGGGCTAGTTTCCTTCAAGTTTTAGGCGTCAGTGTTTAGTAATGTAAAACCAGGACAAATTTTATGAACATGTTAAATACCACGCTTATAATATCAACACTAGAAACATTAAAACTAGAGCAAGTGAGAAGGAGCTCACAAATATCCCTGGTTGCTGCTTGGTCTGACTAGAGACATATACCGGTATACTCTCAATCCTTGGTCTGACCAACAAATAATTTCCAACTGATTTGGCCTTGATCCTGGGCATGAAGGGCATGAAAACAGCTATCGAACGAAAACATCATTGATGATAAAAATCCAAAAATTATCTACCCCTCAACATGCTTTATATACAGGGGGTATAGTGAGTGATGGCTTAGATTGAATATGATATTTATTAATATCATTTACTGATTTCATACATAAAATCGGCTTACCCTCATTTCTTATGATATTAGTAATTAAAGTCTCAAAAATAGATACCATGAACAAACATCACTTATGTTAGATCCTGTATAAAAATACCCCCAAAATAATTATCCAGTTGATATATAAATAGTATTGTTATGTCTTGGCGACTGTGGCAGCAGAAATGTTCGTAGGTCGATACCCCACCGACATAATGAAGACTACGCGTATATATATAGAGTTATACAGATGAAAGCTGCTCGTTCAGTTAGCTTAACAACTTACGTGTACACTGTGATCTGTGTAATTATACTTATGAAAGCTAAATGGAGGTCGATTTCAAAAGATGAATGCAAGTTTGATTTAAAAAAAATGCAATATTATAGATTAGGGAGCAAAATGAAAATAGCACATTTTGGCTGGCTGTCAATGGGACAGCGGTTTGTTTACATGTAACGCTCGTGCGGCGCAAAATCTACAACAACAACAATGACCATATATGGCAAACTGTAACTTGGTGTTATGTACCCGGTTACTGCACGTACAGTATATAGCGAGTGATGCCTGTAACCGGGAACCAGCGAGATTGACGCGCAGTCTAATCGTCACTGCTGTAGGAACCAGTCGACTAATGGATAATGTGACCGCAAGCTCTCCTGAGTAAATTCTCAGGACAACGGCATTGATTGTTATTATTATGACAGAGATAAATAAAATATATGCTGCAGGAAAGGTATGTCTGTGCCAAACATTTTATTATATTATTTCCATGCTCTACACATGCAGGGGTAAGATAGAGATTTCGATAGTGAAAGTAGACCGTTCCATCAAAAAAGGGGAAATCAACCCGTATGACCCCGTGTTTGACATAGATCTAGAACCGGCTTAGGTCACTGCATATAGAAACATTTTTTTTAATATGTTCGAAATATATATATGCATAATGTCATTTGAATCGTCTTAGTTACATCCATATGTCTGTATGGACAACATGTATAATCGCAACCAATGTTTCTCCGCTCTGGGGCGGCAGACCACAGGTGGAAGACTCGGACATATGACACCAACAAAATGCCTATTAAAAAAATCCCATTATCCCACCCACTTGGTCTCGTACTTTACCATCTTCTATTTATAGAAAGGTGGGTAAGAATATGACTATTATAGAAAGAGCCCTCTCTTTTCCGATTCGCACAAACTCAATAAACATCGATTAAATGTATGAAATATGTATCTGGCAATCGATGAATGTAGTAGGTGTGTGAATATACTCACTTTAAATCGCTGTTTCAAGCATTTATTGAGTTATTTGCGTTTTGATTACCCCATCCAAAGCGAAAGTTGCATGTACGAAAGAATCTCACACAGAATCGGAGGCCGTCCGGCGTGGATTATCGGTCATATTTGGCCGATAGCTGATCGCCAGCTCAAATTAATGACGTGCACCGTGACCATATACATTAGAAACTCCAACCATATAACGTTCGTCCAATTCTGACCGTTCACCGATCTAAAAAACATTTTTTGTCTAATTTCGTTCATTATCTGGAACCGGGTCAATGCACCATCTTCCATAATACAACCGAAAGCGTCTATGTAAAGAACATCTGTGAATGGCTAAATCTAAACTATGATGACGTCATTCAACCTATTTCGGGATTCCGGCAGACATAATCTGATAGTACGCGAATCATGAATGAAAGTAGAAACAATGTGTTTTTTTAGATCGGTGAACGATCACAATTGGACAAACTTTGTATGGTTGGAGTTGCTAATGTATATGATCATGGTGCACGACTTTAGCTTGAGCTGGCCATCAGTTATTGGTCAAATATGACCGATAATCCACGCCGGACGGCCTCCGATTCTGTGTGAGATTCTTTCGTACATGCAACTTTCGCTTTGGATGGGGTATACAAAATGCGAATAACTGAATAAATGCTGGAAACAGCGATTTGAAGTGAATATATTCATACACCTAATACCTTTATCGATTGCCAGCGACAGAAGTCATACATGTAATCGATGTGTATTGTGTTTGTGCGAGCCGGAAAAGAGAGGGCTCTTTCTATAATTGATACTCACCTTTATAAATAGAATATGGTACTGTACGAGACCAAGTGGGTGGTGTAATGGGATTTTTTTTAATAGGCATTATTTTTGTGTCGTAGGTCCGAGTCTTCCACCTGTGCGGCAGACACGATGTGTGGGGTGTATTTTTGCAGTCAAACATTCACAGGGGCCGGGAATTAGAAGGCCAACAACCCCGAGGATGTGTATATTTGACGTCCCCAAGAGTCCCCCCCCCCCGTACTGTCATTTCCATGAAATACCTACTGGCGACAATTTCAGAATGTGTCTACATCCATATTTTGTTTCACTTTGTTTGATAGTGAAATATTTATTCAGTAAATGAATTGTGAACGCCGTAAGCCCTGATCTGACTGCGAGATGTGCATCGTGATCTGTGACGCTGTAAACACAGTGTGCAGGTCACGAGGACCCTTTTGTCAAACTATATCGAAGACGTGTTCGTAAAAGTGAGAAATCTTTGAATCTGTTATATGAATAAAACAATATACAAAACGTAAGTTGTACGAGCGCTCTACCATCTGAGCTGTGGGGACAATAATGCTTATGCTTACAGACGACTGGGCAATCAAAGTGAATCAACTTAGTATCGAAACGTTTTACGTTTACAAATATGGCATTTATTGTGGTTTTAAATCGCCTGTTTAACCAGTCAACCAGTTGGTAATTTAAATTATCTCCCAATCTATCGGGAACATGCATTTTCAAGCTCTAAATTGCTCTAGATAAGGCGTCGATTTCGGCCAGCTAAAATGACTGCAAACGGCTACATCCCTAGAAAGCTATAATAGACATAATCCGCTGACCCCGTCACGTCACGTGCCCTTGCCAATTTATCGGAAACCAATAGTACGTACAGTGACATTAGTAACTTTTAATAATAAGCATACTTTTGTGCAACAATTCGAGTCCCAGGCCAGTACATATTTTCCTCGCCCTGTCACACTAACAAGTATTAATAGTATTACAAAATGTATTGTTTTTGCAATTTTTATATTACTTTCGGCAGATTTTATACGGGACATGCATGCGCGTTTTTCTCTTCCCGCGAGTTAGCTACATGCACGTCGTGCCCACGACATAGCCGCTCATTCGGACGGCACAATTACCCAATAATATAGCAGATATCAATCCACCATCTACCATGTCTACAGACACTATGATGCTACCTTCTGAGTGGCTGACTATATCGCGGGAACGAGATACCTGCCACTTCAGGAACGAGATAACTATGTCGCGGAAACGAGATAAAAAAATGCACATTTCCCTTTTAACATGCCGTATTTATATAAACATAACAAGTTGCCAAGCTTACGTGAAACAGATAGTAGATCTACTTACTGTCTGTTCCACGTTTTGCTGCCGGGAACTTTTGACTATTAGACCCATTAAATTAAAAAATGTACTTTTTCATTACTAACAAGAGCTCTGCGGAGCAAGATATCCCGCCTGCGCAGTTTGATAGTGCATAAGGAGCTTGTAATAACCTTGGGATGTGGGATGCTGTTAAAAATATTAAAGCATTCCATTGAGGGAAAGCGAAGTTATAATGAAGTGAAAAGTTTTAGAAACAAAACATTTTCGAAGTCCTTGACCTTGGGGTTAGCGGGCACCATACGCTTTCTGTAGCATGATGCATTATTATGTTATAAATGCACCTATGAAATAGTAAAGCATTCCATCATTGGAAACAGAAGTTATTGCAGATTAACCTCAATGTTAATTTTTGTGATGGACAGACGGACGAACATACAACTTTTACAACCATATATCCAATTTTCGCCACGCGAGGGGATAATAAACTGAAACCAAAACACTTATTTTCCAACAAACACAGCTAAACACAAGCAAGAATTCCGCCAACGACATGTATCTCCTGGCACCGATGCTAAATTTCTATGCTATACATTTTTGAAGTCCGTGACCTTGGCCGTGTGGTTATCGGACACCATCAACTTTCTGCAGATGATTCGGAATGTTCTTACAAATGCATGTATGAAATATTAAAACATTCCATCAAAGGAAACAGAAGTTACAATAAATTAACCCAAGCGTTAAGTTTTCAAAACTGAGCATTTTCTAAGTCCGTGACCTTGACCTTGGGGTTAGCGGGCACCATGGGCTTTCTGTAGGATCATGCCGGATGTTGCTATAGTTTACACCTAAGAAGTATTAAAGCATTCCATAGAGGGAAACAGAAGTTGTAATAAATTAAACCGAGCGTTAAGTTTTCCAAACCCGGAATTTTCTAAGCCCGTGACCTTGGCCTTTGCGGTTAGCGGGTGTCACACCATTGTACGACTGAAATCACATAATTGTGAGACAGGTTCTTTTAATATAGATCTGGTGTGGCTGTACATAGGCATAGAAAAATAGTCCAAGTAAATTTACACATTTTTAATCAGACATTGATAACTATGGCACTATTTATCCAGCAAAACTCAATTTGCAGTGTCTTCTAAGAGTTCCACATAGTGGAATGCATTACTCCTAGGTTGTCACTGACTACATAAATGTGCATAGACATGGTATGTGCGCAAGAATAAATAATGTGAACTGAGAATCCAAACATTCAAAATTGTACACTAAGGTGTCACATTGGTGTCATGGAGGACAGTATACCACATATGATGTCACAAAAATGTCCACTAAGAATATTATACCACGGAGATGTCAAATGTGTCCACTAAGTATGTCACCAAAATGTCATTAGTATACCACTAAGTTATCGTACAGATGTCCAATAAGGACATAATACTACACAGATTCCACGAAGATATCCAATATGGATAATATGTCACTAAGATTCCACGAAGAATTCCATTCAGGATTACATACCCCCAAGTTGTCACACAAAGATCTCCACTAAGGACAATATGTCCACACGTGTTCGCCCCCCCCCCCCCCCCCAACCCCGACAATCTGTCAATTACGTCTTATGAATAATGGTGATAATACCCCAGTAATGTTAGTACTCTCTCATTAAAGAACTTTGATCTAACAATACACTTTAATACTATTTATATAGCGTGAAAACCATATTCCACAGATAAAATCAACCTCATTTTCCTACTTTCATCTAGGTAAGGCTTAATTATTGTAATGTATTTATGTTTTAAGTTTAACAGTCCACCCCCACATGAACAACATGCATGTATCTGGTATTTAGCAGTTGTAATGTACCACCACCACATGTTAAGCATTCTCTTATTTTAATTTTATTATTCTTTACTATATAATTGTGGATCTTGCAGAAGTTTAATCTTTTTGTAGCATCGGCGTTGCACCGCCCATATGTGCTAATTCTAAGAAAACAACATATTTTTTTTTCCATTTCATTTGCAATTAATAACTTTACATTACATATATTAGACAATAAAAAGTAATTATAAAAGTAAAAATAATGAGTACCAGTGATGTGCAATACATTTTACAGCTTCACCGTGACCGTGCAATTAATGATGAACAACTTAGAAAGATGGCAGATGCACGCCAATAATAAGAATACAACACTATACCTGCAAAACCTATAAAAACCGAATCTACAACCTTAAAAACTTGCTAAAAATTAATAAACAAAACTATGCACCTGTAATTCATGAACTTAAAGATAATAAAAGCACTAACTTCTTAGAACTCGTGGATAAACCTAAATGTGGATATTTCAAAGCATACGAAATATATGTTAAAGACTATAAAGACCCTCAACAACTATTGTCTGATAAGAAAGATATTATAAAAAGCCAACTTGTAGAGCAGTTAAAATAGTTAAAAGGATTAAAATTTCAACTTGGCCTTACTGTAGATTTATACAAAGATGATGGTGATGAAACAAAACAAAAAACAGGTGTATTCTATAGCGAACAATATGCTATCTTGAATTCAGAAAAAAATAAGTGAATTTTACGAACAATTGTCGTCACAAATTCAAAAAAGTATTGAAAATTTCACAAAGACGGCTACAGAGTTGATGATCATTGTAATAAGTTCTACCTTAACATTGCTAAGTACGAACCACTAAAAGGCTCTTCTTACATTCCTCTACCTAAATAAATAGCAACTAAGAAAGCAATCATCAATGTAAAGAACAATGATGATATATGCATTATACACGCTATTGACTCAGCTATTAATCCTGCTACCCACCACACAGATAAATTATCATCTTACCCACGTTTTGTTTGTTTGATTGTTTATTGGGGTTTAACGGCATATCAACAGCTAAGGTCATTTAAGGCCGGGCCAATGGGTTTAGTACTAAATCCCATATATTACCTGTACAAGTTTGTGTACGTGTTCAAGTATATGTACAAATGGGGGGAAAATTCCAAAATCAGAACTGAATATTTACAATAACAAAACTATATATTCAGCCCTGAAATCAGAATAATCCTGATCTGATGCCAGGTCCTCGCCACACCAGAATCACTAGGGCCCCTCCCGAAAGCAGTAGATCTTACCCAAGTACTGATTTTATAAATACTACTGGAATAGATTTTCCTGTGCCCATCTCGCAGATATCTAAAGTAGACACAGAATGGTCTAGCTATTAATGTGAATGGTTATACTATTACTGAGAAGAAGAGGGATATAGACATCTTTCCCTATTACATCTCTGAGCAATCCAGAGACATGAACGAATCAACTTGCTATTGATATGTGATGATGAAGATCATTAAGAGGTTAAGTATCACTACTGTTGGATAAAGAATTTGAACAAGCTATTGTGTGGTCAAAATAAGCACCATGGTGAAACATATTTCTGTGATCGGTGCCTATATGTGTTCTCCAAGGAAGTACTACTTATAAAACATAAGGAGGACTGTGATGGTATTAATAAGAGTACGACAAGAATAGAGATGCCTACTTATAGTCATGTCAAGTTCAAGAACTTCCTCAACCAAATGCCTGTTCCATACGTTATATACGCTGACTTTGAGAGTATAATAAAACCTGTATCAATTAAAGCTGGTGACAAGTCTGAAATTCAAAGTGAACACAAAGCATGTGGTTTTGGGTATCAAGTTGTTAGATATGATGGTGTTGCAAATAATCCTGTAGTATGTAGAGGAGAGGACGCAGTAGATGAGTTCTTGAAGAGATTGAAGCGCGACTGATATAGCATCAGTAGTATAGAGGGAGTCAAAATTATACCACCAACGTTTTTAACGTTATTGAGCTGTATTGTAGCTCCCACCACCAACCAAAATTGGTGGTGGTATTGAATGATAAAAAGTGATCTTGTAGTCCCAATTATATTGAAAATTGACTTTTGAAAAGTCGAAATCATTAATGCAATTTCAATGCGTACGCGCGTGATAGTTTATATTCCAACACCCCATTTTTATCCTCCAATATAGCTAATTTACTTCGCAGATCAGCAACTAATTCTACCAGCTCTAGTCTACCACGTTCACCTTTAGCCACATGACAGCGTAGTTGCTTATGTCTACACAGAGTTTGGGCACTAACGAATTTACAAGGTCATCTGGGGCATTGAAATTGTGGGGGGACACAAGGAAACTTTCTACGTCTCGCTAGATGCCTTCGTAGATAGTCTTTACACGTAAACGTCTTACAACAAGTCACACACTCCATTATATATGTATATGTATATGTTTATATTCAATTGGACGTGAAAAAAACATGATGTAAATTTTTCACGTCCAATTGAACAGATAAATTTCATAGGTTATATACAGAAAATATTATGATAACGCCAGAAACTAGAGCAGAAATCGAAAGTTTGAGAAGAGAAGCCGAATCTCTAGGGATTACTTATAGTAAACAGTTGAGAGTTAGGGGGTTGACAAAGCTGATAAACGCCACAAAGAATGAGGCGTTTATGAAGCGGTTTACCCGCGCCCACAAACGAGGAGCCTTTAAAGACCTCTCACTAGCAGAGGAAGTTGGTAACAGAATTCAAAAAGAAAGTATTGCGGGGTTAAGGGCTAGTGTAATAAAACCGTCAAGCACCAATAATTTGTCCCAAATTAGACGCACAGGTGACCCAATACCAAATAATAAGAACAAATATATCGTTCGCGCGATAGTGGCAGAAATATTGTGGGCTCATGATGAAACATTGGAAAAGGTAGAAAAGGGAAGACGGGTAGTTACATTATCCTTTCGTAAAAACATTGACATTAACGAGTCTGAACGCATGTCCGATAAACTCGCTCCGTATCTAACAACCAATTTTTATTTGAGATATTCATATTCTTATACGCTAGAACATATGGAGGAAACTAAAAATGGAAAACCTATGAATATAATATTTCACAAAAATCTCGGTGGTAGCGAACCACTATCATCAATGAAAACAGTTAAAAAATGGCTGTCAGATAAGGAGCAAACACGAATAATGTCCGATAAAATAGACAGACCAAATGCAAAGTGGAAGTTTGTAAGATGGGTAGAGGTTTTTGTAAAGATAATACAGGGCAATAGGGGAATAGATTTGGGACTACAATCCAAAGAAGCGGCAGGAGGAGAACTTCCAGAATGGTTGAGGAATATAAAAGGTATGTATTCTTTAGATAAGTATAATGACGACCTTTGTCTGTTCAGGTGTCTAGCTATGCATATGACAGGTAAAAGAACTGACAGATGTACAGAAAAAGCGAAAGAACTTAGTAAGCAATATTTCGATAGTAATGTGGTTTCACCAATTCCTTTTTCAGATCTGAAAAAGGTTGAAGAGGTTTTTAAAATCGGTATAGAAGTATATCAACCGACACAAGGTGGTGTTTGGTGGTTGAAAAAGGAACCAGCACACTATAAGGCAATAGGTAATAAACCAATGACAATAGGACTGTTTAATAATCACGCATTTCTGATAAAAACACCTTAAAAACCTATCTAAAATTTACGCCTTCGATAATTGTAAACAGAAATTCACGAAAGCGAGTAATATGAAGAGACACGGACCAAAATGTATGAGAGGTGAGACAAAAGTAATATGTGATGGTAATTATTTAGAGCGCCCACGTTCGTCGTTCTAGAAAGCGTTCTACCCAAAAGGTTCTAACAGTTATGGTGCGATCGATTGGATGTACTCTGTGGAAAAGCAGGAGGGAATTCACATTCACCATGAACAGTGCGGACACGGGGGTGAAAGATGGATCTTAGGAGCTCCAGTAGATGGATACTGTCCAGAAACCAATACCGTATATCAATATCACGGCTGTTACTGGCACGGGTGTGAGATTCATGGAAAGCATAAAAAAGAAGAACGCGCATCCACAATAAAACTTATAGAACAATTCGTAGAAGATTTGAAAGTCAGGGGAAAAGCTATAAGAGAAGAAGTATGGTTGAGATATAGGTTTAATACAGAACATGTACGTAAAAATCAAGTTACACAGATCGAACAGTGGATAGAGCAAGTACCGGTTATAGGTTTTAACAGTAGTAAGTACGATATAAACTTAATAAAGAAATACGTAGTAGGCGAACTGGCATCAACAACAAAGAAAGTAATGGTCGGAAAACGGGCAAACGCAACAATATTTCTATTTACTCCAGAGTTTAGATTCCTTGATGTAATACTTTACCTAGGACCGGTTGTAAGTTACGATAGTTGGATAAAAGCCTACGACTGCAAAGGACAGAAATCTTTCTTTCCTTACGAGTGGTTCGATTCTCCAGACAAACTGGATTACCCAGGACTGCCTGATATAGAGAATTGGTATTCCAAACTATCGGGGAAAATGTTACTAGATGAAACAGAATTAAGTAAATGTCGTAGAATTTTCGAAGAAAAGAATATGAAAACTTTCAGAGATTGGTTGAAATATTATAACGATTTAGATGTAGCACCGTTCCTAGAAGCGGTGGAAAAAATGTGTGAATTTTATAAACACAGATGTGTGGATATTTTCAAAGATGCGGTAACACTACCTGGAGTAGCTATGCAATATTTACTGAGATGAACCATTAACAAACAAAAATCTTCAAAGACAATTATACCGGAGGATGCTCTATATGCACCAAAAGAAGAAACATACGAAATGATGAAAGACGCTCTAGTTGGCGGTCAATCAATAGTATTTACACGATATGCCGAAGCGGGCGTTTCAAATATTAGATCTAATTCCACAGGAATTAACAAACCTTGCTAGGCTGTTTTGGGGTACGATGCAAACGCGTTATATTTATCTACGTTAAAATAAAGATATGCCGTTTGGGAGAGAAACTATACACCATATAGATACCCCACATAACCCTAAATTTATTAAAAAGTTTTGTAAAAGAGTTTTATCTGGAGACTGGTTTGGGTTTGCGGAGGTGGATATAGAAGTTCCACACAACTTAAAAGATAAGTTTTCTGAAATGTCCCCAATATTTATAAACATAGAAGTAGACGTTGAGGTTCCAGAACACATGATAACATATTTGGAAGATACTGGCAGAACAAGAGGAAATGGAAGGAAATTAGTGGGATCGGATGACCGCCACTAAATGTATTGGCTGTACGACACCGTTATTGAAATGGTATTTAAAACACGGTCTAGAAATAACGGGAGTTCATCGTGTTATAGATTATATTAGTGGAAAACCATTCGAATGGTTCGCAAAAGAAGTTACAGCCGCAAGACGAACAGGCGATGTAGAACCAAATAAGAAACCAGTAGCGGATATAATGCAATTATTAGGAAACTCGTGTTGTGGAAAAATGATAGAGGCAACAGAGAGACATTTAAATACGACATATACACAATACGAAACCTGTGTTGACAAAGCATTAAGATCCACGTATTTTGATGATTTGGAAGAGATAGGAGATGCGTACGAAATATCTTCCCGAAAACCCCGGTGCTCAGTAAAGAGACCATTCCATTGTGGAATAGCGGTTTATCAACTCGCTAAATTGAGAATGTTGGAATTTTACTACGAATTTCTAGACAAATACGTAAAAAGAGTAGACTTTGAATTAATACAGATGGACACGGATAGTATGTATATAGGAGTTAGTGGAAAAACACTAGAGGAATTGATTAGACCTAACTTACTAGACTAGTTTGAAAATGAAAAGAATAAATGGTTGGCTTGGAATAAGTGGAGTGAAAGAGAGCCCGGGCTTTTCAAAATGGAATTTAGTGGAGATAGAGCGATAGCGCTATCTAGTAAGTGTTATTTTATAGAAAAAAATAATCATATTGACAAAAACTCTACGAAAGGAGAAGGCACCATAAGAAGTTCTTCGCGAACAAACCCGCGAGATGGACCATCAGCCAAATAGTAGAGCACTTGCTCATCGGGTTTGGTAATAGATTGATCTAGATGATATACATTGAGAGACCACACGGGATCCGTCTCGAGGTGGCTGCCACCTTCGAGCTCTCCCGGTTGATAGAGGTACCAGACGTCAACATCCGATGGAAGCCGTTGCTCCTCTAAACCAACGGGTCGCCCTCGCGAGACGGCGGAGGGCTTGCTCGTCACCTTTTTGACTTGATGGCATCTACGGGCTTCTTATCGATCAATCTGGTCACCTCTCCGTTCAGTGCTGAGACCACGGCGGGCAGTCTGGCCACCCACTCGGTCGATCGCGTATGAGGGTCCCGCTGCGCAAGCAGCAGCCCTTTGGCGTATTGGTGTCCGAACAACCTCTCAGCCAGGGTTCGATTGAATCGCTCCACGATTCCTTGGTCTCGGTGGATGTTGACGCGGCCGCGTCTGACAGAAACGTTGTGTTTATACAATAGATGAGAGACCGCGCCCATGAACTCGCGGCCGGGATCGACCTGGAGAAGATTCGGCCATTTGAGAGGACTCCTTTTATATATTCGGGAAAGAGCCTCGGCCACCTCCTTAGACTATTTCGTAGCCAGTGGTTCAGCCCCCTTATAGCGACTAGCTACGTCAACGACTGTCAGTGCGTACTTGTACGTTTTGCGACCGACGCGATCGTGAGGGAGAAACAGGAGATCCGCTTGGTGAACTTGGTTCGGCACCCGCACATCGAATTTCGGGCGCGGAATATTGTGAGGCGCGGGTAAATAGATCTGCCAGATGGCCTGCTTCTTGAGCCATTCCTTGACAGCGTTTTCTGAAACCTTGGTCGCCGCCGCGAGGTTCTTGATGGCGGCGAGTCCCTTCCAGTAGCCGCGGGGGCTATATTATGTGTTTGCTAGCTTGCGCGTTAGGCGAACCGATAGTTTGGTATTAAGTTTGCGCATGTTCATCGTATGCGAAGTATTCTAATAGATCGGACAATCTCCAACATGCCCTCGCCAGATCGTTCGGTAACTGCGTCGTTAATAATAAACCTTTGTTGGAAGTTTCGCTGCAGCCCAATCGCGATTCTATATATATATATTTAAAAAAAAAAAAGTTTTAAAATAATTATTGCTTATTTCAATGTCGATTGAATATATTGTAGCTGACGAGACCCACTACATCCATTCCCACGACGATGAACGCGATCTCGCTGTCTTTTTGGGGCTCTGACAGTACATAGAAATCTGAAAGTTGGGGCTCGCGATCCTGCGGTGCGAGACTTTTCTGTGGATATGCCAGCGCGTACTCGTGGTTGGCTTCTTCAACGTTCTGGAATGTTTGCGCGGCGTGATTCGCGTGGTTCGTTTTTTCGACCATGCTTCCTTTGCGCTATTGAGTTGTTCTACAACTAAATCGTGACGCTTGCACTCCTCATCCACGTTCGAGCTTCTCATTTTCGAGAATATAAAATTGCTACCGCTGAACACAAATGCGTTTACAAGCGTACCACCTACTATTACTGCGATTGAAGCCATTTATTTCCATATATTAACAGGTAGAATTCCAACTTTAATTAGATAATCTCGGGTCCAAACTGCGGCCGCTACATCTAAGGTCGCGAGCCCTACGTCTCTCACAGTAAAGTCCAATTTGGGAGCGGACGCTCCTAGGTACGGGGCGCCATGCAGGCCAGGTTAATTATGTGTACAAAATTGAGTTTTGTAACACTAAAAATCACAAAATTCAATTCTGTGTCACAAAATTCAATTCTGTGTCACAAAATTCAACAAAATTCAATTCTGTGTCACAAAATTCAATTCTGCGTCAAAAAATTCAGTTCTGTCAATTCTGTGTCACAAAATTCAATTCGGTGTCACAAAATTCAATTCTGCATACGTTTCGTATACAAAATTCATTTTTTTATAAAGGATTCAATTTTTTAAGACAGAATTGAGTTTTGTGAAGAAAATTCAGTTTTGTGGGACAGAATTCATTTTTGTCCACACAAATTAGTTTGCGTAGGATAGTCTATGTCATCTCTACGTTGATTGGTTGAGATCGGTCATAGTCCATTTTACTAGATAGTGGAGTACACTTGCAGGTTTAAATATTTCAATGCGAAAATATAACCCAATATATCAATATTATACTTCTTTATGGACAGTTATTTTGGTTATAGTATGAAAATGAGTGGTCACACCATATAAGCATATATACTTTGAAGGAGAAATAAGAAAAATATTCAGAATTTTCCCTCAAGAATACCAGGCTAGTGTATTTTGATATCAAGTTTATCAGGCAAGGCTAGGAAACGCGTATGAATTCCGAGGCTTGCCGAGGAATTCCTACCGTTTCCGAGCCGAGCCTGATAAACTTGATATTAAAATACACTAGCCTGGTATTCTATTTATCAGGTTTTATGCTCGAAAATGACAATAGATGACGTCGTATTCTAACAGTAGATCTAACCTTGTGAAACAAATGGTATTGGATCTGTGTCTACTAGTTGCGAAGTTACGTGTTCGCAACTATGTGTCTACATGCATTATTTACAGTATACACCATCTTAGTATCCATGGTATCTACACAAATACTACAAATGGTTTCCTCAAATGGCCCAATTCACACATTCTGTTTATAAACACAGACAGCAGTCAGAACACAGGCCACAGCGCGTGTATTATTGATTTAACTGGGGCAGATGTACCTTGCGATACACAATAAATGACGTCAGTACTCGCGGGAGATCTACATGTACATGAATTGATGTGTAACAATTAAAATATTCCATCCGCAAATGAGTTTAAATACGAATGGGTTTGTCAACGTTTGACTGTTTGGAGATAGTTGAAGCAAAATGGCAGAATGAGAAATGAATCATCGGCAGAATGAGAAATGAATCATCGACATTGAATGTGTAGATCGGCGACCGTGACCAATTTCTCCAGTGCAGTTTCTGACGAATGGTAGACCTTCTTACATGCGTGTGCAGAATTGACAGAATTGAATTTTGTGACACAGAATTGAATTTTGTGGCACAAAAGTGAATTTTGTGACACAGAATTGAATTTTGTGACACAGAATTGAATTCTGTGGCACAGAATTGAATTTTGTGACACAGAATTGAATTCTGTGGCACAGAATTGAATTTTGCGACACAGAATTGAATTCTGTGGCACAGAATTGAATTTTGTGACACATAATTGAATTTTTTGGCACAAAAGTGAATTTTGTGACACAGAATTGAATTTTGTGACACAGAATTGAATTATGTGGCACAAAAGTGAATTTTGTGACACAGAATTGAATTTTGTGACATAGAATTGAATTATGTGGCACAAAAGTGAATTTTGTGACACAGAATTGAATTTTGTGGCACAAAATTGAATTTTGTTGACAAAATTGAGCCATGTCCCACTTGGCGCCCCGTACTAGGGACGTCTTAAATAGTCGAGCATACCCGATACTGAAACCCGATATCACCACGGCGTGATAAAGCGCATTCATTATCATTTTACCATCTTGTTCAGCCATTGTTATAATTATTGCATATAAAAGGGATCGCGATCAATGTTTAAATGGGGTGCTTCCAATCGCGATTGGTGTTTCGTAACTTTCTTCGGAACCGTAGCTGGTTGTTTTTCCAATCTGGATTGGTATTTCTGCACACACAGGGTGCCCACAACTGCCAGACCACCACCAACAACCCACGGGACGATCTTCCAATAAGGTTCAACAATGTTGAGGTAATAGGGGGTAGGTACAGCTACAGCAATCGGGGATTGCTCTTCCTGTTTCAATCCAATCGCGATTGGGGGAGAAACAGCTGCCACCGGGTGTTTTGGTGTTTCAACAGCAATCGGGTTCAACGGTGTTGAGTGCAACGACCGGTTGGCCTCTCGAAGCTCGGCGAGTATTTTATCTTGTTTAACTTTTTGGGCGGCAGCCGCTGCCCGCCCAGCCGCCTGTCTTTTTGGGTTTTTATATCGTGCAATCGGGTTCAACTCCAACTCCAACGGCTGTTGGTATTGGGTTGGAGCAATCGGAATGGGAGTTGAGGGTTCCGTCACTCTCGCAGGTGTGTCTTGTATCATCATTTAGAATATTAGGGCTTATAGTTCGTGGGCATATATGTCCAAATTGACAGTGTTTACCCGTGGTCAACGCGGTTGTCAGCGGAGCTAAGTACATTCCAAACTTGTAATACATTTAGCAGCAGGCTGTTCTAAGAGTGTGTCCTATAAAAGGGTCATTCTCTAGATCGTGAATCAACCCCGCGGTGTTTGGTATAGGGAGAAGTATGCTAACGGTGGTAGCGTACAAATGAATAGCCGCCGATCCAATAGTTTTTGTCATCTCTGCCCCCAATTTAGATTCGTATCGCGCATACATTTTATCGATCTCCGCATCTGACATCTTATGAACCTGACAAACTGAGAGACGCCTACCGATATAATGCTCCGATTGTCCCCCAGCAACCAGCGCAGCTAGCCGCTCGCGTCTCGCCGCATTTTCATTCGTATCGGCACTCAACCCAATACCAACCGCCGTTGGAGTTGAAGTTGAACCCGATTGCTCTTCCAATTCGCGATTGGTGTTGGGGTTCAATGGAGTTGAGGTTTCTTCCATTAGCTGATCGAGAAGTTCGTCGCAGTTCATTATTGCTAATTTTCTTAAAATTAATTTAACTATTCTGACAAGTCTCATAAGTCTAACATATTGCCAAGCGCACCACCCGATACTTATGATCACCGTTATGCTCGCAACAAAGCTCGCAGCGGAGCACCAAATTGTTAACATTGTTAACCATTGTTCAGCATTTGTTCAACAATTGCTCAGCATTGTTCAGCAATTGCTTATTACTTTGTAATTAATTAATTGATAACTTCGTAAGCAGTTGGTTGATCGGTCTTTAGCAGAAGCCTGGCGTGCTTAGTTTCCGAAAGTATCTGTCGTACCTCCAGGCGCTCCTCGCGCGTTGGGATAACGTCATTCTCTCGAAGACAGTCATCGAATGAGTCTCGGTCCTTGCAGTGAAAGAGGGCGACCCATTTCGTTTGCTCACGCAGATCCTTGAGGACGGCGTTGTACTGAGTGGAGATCCCAAACGCTTTCCTCGCATGGCGGCCAGAAAATGCGAGCTCGGAGAGCATGTCCTTCTTTTTGGTCATCGCCGCCTTGGCTGAGCAGTCGTCAATCACGTATAGGGTGGGCTCACCCTGGAATCTTTGGTATAAGCCACGCAGCCAATCGTGAAGTCTGTCGCCGGGGTCAAAGACGTATATCTCAGGGTCGGTCCATATCCACGGGCGCCGCTGATAAGTCTCGTTGTGCCGCACAGTGGGACACAAGGATCACAATGTGACGAAAGGCATTGCGGTAGGACCCCTCGAGCAAGTCCAGGATGAAAACCGTTTTTCCACATCCTGTCTGCCCACATATTATGGCAGAGTGGGCATCAGAAACACCAATTATAATTGGGTTAGATTGATTTCTTATTAATAATAAATCGTTAGATGATTTTATTAAATCAGTAGAGTGCTGAGACGTATCGACCATCTTCGATGTTGAGTTGTGCGTCTGTAATTATATATAAGTACACGTTCATTTCCATCCGCCTCTTTGGTTATCTGGATCGTCACACCCTCGCTAGCGTTCTCAACTTGGCGTCCGCTACCGTGCATTTGGTCGTCGTCGCTGGCTCGCATGTCTAGCCATAACGCGTATTTGGTAGTCAGGAACTCCGCGAGGGAGACGGCCGAGAGCTGCAGGTATTTGGCAACCGCAGCAACCTCAAGGGAGCGCTTAGAGCCGGAGGCAAACTGTTTTCTGACTTCGTCCCACTGCTGGTGCGCGCGAAGACCCGCGCTGTAGAGTTGATTGGGGACTCCCTTGATCGTCACCTCGACCTTTGTGATTTTGGGGTTATAGAATTTGTCGGTTTTTCTAGCACCGAGCGCGAACCGACCCTCCTCGAACAGCATCAGTATACCTATCATCAAGCGGGCGGGAACGTTGACATTAATATTCCACAATGTGTCGCTTTTGTCTTTCTTTCGTCATCTTACGGTGACAAAGAACTCGGTCGTAAAGTATGGCAACGCGCCCAGCGTACTGGGATCTGATTAATCACGCGAGTTCGGGCATCGTGACCATGTCGTACTCCAACGAAACATTATCGATCGTATACGTCGATGCCATGTCGGTGGCTATGAGAACTCGGCCGTAGTCGTTGAACGTTAGTTCGTATTCTAGGCGGTCAGCCAAAGCACTCTGATAGTAGGGCATGTGACTCTCCAGCAACTCAAAGTCGGGCGGGATGTAGAAGCGGTTGCCGTAAGCGGCCGCGATCGCGTTGTCACTCACGTTGTTATCTGCCTTGTTACCAGCTCCGATTCTAAGTTTGGTTACGTTCTTATGTTTGCTGGTGTCAATACCCTGATAGACCGCATTTTCGCGCTCTTGCGCCGTCTTCCACAGGTCCTGATAGCAATGGTAGACGTCGCTGTCATCGATCGACATCACCTCATCACCAGAAATCTTTATCATGGTCTTCTTGACGATGGCGCGACCCAGATTCTGAACGACGGTTCGGTCCACGTCCGTCGACGTCAGCGAAATAGTGAAAGCGAGGCGAACAGTACCCGGCACAATGACGTCGCTATCTCCGAGGTTGGGGAAGCGGACTAAGAGCTACTGGTTCTGGTCGATCGTCGATGGGTTGTTCGTAATAACGACACTCTGTCCCACGCCTTTTGCCCCGAGGTGCTCACGCCGTCTGCTGTATGGATTGAGTTTGCGACCGTATTGACTCGAAGAAATAATTTAGTGGATCTATTAAACTCGTATGGTTTTGTCTTTAATACATAATTCATATGGCTGATTACGATGTTGACATGGATGAAATCGGCAGAGATGATGTCCGAAATGATGACATCGATGATGATGATGACGAAACACCCCTCATAGAGACCCCAGTCAATCCAATCACGTTCAACAGTGTTGAGGGGGGAAATAGGTGGCGCTACCACTAGTCAAAGTCGGGAATTACTCGAGGGAGCTGTACACGACTATTACAACAATTTGGCAGAAAAAGGTCTTTTCCCCTCTGTCGGTCGCGACTACTCCAAGTTCAAATTTGATCTGAACGGTAGATTGCGACAAAAAGCAGCATTAAATCTCCTAATAGTCAACACGAGGACCGGTAAACCCCTAGCACTGAGCACCATTGCCGGAAACCCGGGCGGTGGCCGATTCGTAAGGAACGAACTAGGATTCACGAATTGGAAGAGGGGTAAAACAATTATACCGGCCCGCGCTGTAGAGGCCCTCAAGTCTACCGACGAAACGATGGCGAAGACGGCCGCCGCGATAGAAACTGTCGAGCTCAGCGAGGTCCCTCAAGTGGCCACCGACGCTATTAACACGGTGGAGACCGCGTTCAGCGAAAACGAAATACTCAACCTCGAACAAGGGTCTAACGATGACCCACCGTTACCTCTTCGCGAACTCCGTGGACTCGATAAGGCTCTACAAACGGTCCGGGGCGAACTGGTCCTTAACCTCTCCAAACTCTCGTCGCTGGATGAACATATCGCGCTAGAAGAAAGAAAACTGGAGGAAGCCGGTGGCGATAGAGAATCTACCGAGCGGATCACCGAACGACTGCGGTCTTTGCGGGACGAAAGAGAAGCCCGCTTGCAGGTTGCATCGGCTTACCATGAGGCTCTCCGCACACAAATAAGTCGGATTCGCGAAACAATCTCGAGGGTTCTGCGCGAGGACACGACACTCGGTGAGCGTCTTCGCACTCTGTTCAGAGAGCAGGGTGTCACGATAGCAAGCATCCTTGTTGATATCGGCATGACTATATCGACCATAGTTCTATCTTTCACTGGTGGTGCGGCACCCGCGCCACCACCCGCGCCATCATCCGGTGGAGCTAAGGAGTGGGTTAAAAAAACAACTGAAAGCCCTCGCCAGTCTCCTGGCTAAATTAGCCGAAAAGGCGGCTGCCGCACTACCCGGACTGATCGGAAGTATCGTTTCCTACTTGTTATCTATATTATCAAAAACGGTCGGATGTCTCACCAAAAATACTTGGGCTTTAATCGTGGCGATCGCCGGTCTCCTACTATTCTCCGCCAGAGAGTTTCTAAAACCAAAGCGCTAGTAGTCCTATCGCCACGAGGGCGACGACGAGCCCTAATTTCTCCTCCTCGTGTGTGGTACTTCCAATCTCGATTGGTGTTTCCGCTCCTGTTCCCTCAACACTGTTGACGATTGACTTGGGGGGACTCAATTCGAGAATTGGGGGTGCTGGGTTCAACTTCAATCCCGATTGTGTTGAGTGAGGCGCATCCAATCGCGATTGGCTTGGGGTTTTTATGACCGTCTTTGTGGGGGGTTTGATCATATCCGCGTACACGTTCCCGTTGTGGCGGATTTTTTGATTGACGGTGGCGATTACGATCTGATTATTGTATCCGTTAACCGGGTCGTCTCGTAGTATCATATTGCTCGGCGCCATATAAAGACATATTCCAAATACGTAGTCTACTGGGGTGCTGGCATTCTGCAAAACGTCTTGATAATTCTGGATCGCCTTCTCCAGGTCCACCTTAGCTGAGATGGCGTCCTCTACAAGTGCCAAGAATTGTTTTTGTGCATCAAACGCCGTTCCCGTTCCCAGTATAGAACTGCGAGTTTGCTTCTGTGCGCCGAGGATGGCTCAGACGTACGTGCGAATGGAGTCGTTGAGGCGAGTAACCCCGGCCTGCGTGAACCCCAGACCCTTATCTAACATAAATGTACCCCACACGTCCTGAACCTCAGCAGCCTGCTGTATGTAATCGACGTGAGCCCGTTTCGGAGGTAACCAAATGCAGGATGAGACGCCGCAGTGCCGACCTCCAGACACTTCCGGCCCGAAGGTCATCGTCGCGGGTCAACATTCCCGGCGTTCCGACTGACAATGTGGTCGCCGGTGTGATCGTGTCCAAAATCAGTCTGCGTACAATTCCCGGACTGGCGCCGAATGAGAACGTCCCCGAGGCCGGTGCTGGTAGGAAATGCTTTCTGTCTCCAGTCCGCGTCTTTTGAAACGTTAAATTCGTTACACAGTCTTTCAAACGCCATACGGTCGTATGCGTTGGAAATGGGATCCCAGGCGTCGTCTTGAGGTAGTGAAATACCTAGTTCTTTGAGAATCCTCCTAATAGTATAATACCCATGAAAGTTGTAGACACTTCGGAGCATGACATTCTCGGATGCTAGATGGTCTTTATGTGAAACTCCACACCCGGCTGTTGCGCACCATACAGCGAAATTTATTTGGTTCTGCCAAAACTGCATCGGTGTTGCTTTCCACCCGTTTACGGCCTCCATTGTTGTAATCTTGGGCAGCCTATATTGTTCAAAGATGTCGGGAAAGTTGGTGGTAAAGCCACTGTCCGGTCTGACCGTTACAGTTGGGTGTACAAGGGGGTTCACAACGTCTTTTTGTGTGTATTTACCTCCGACCGCGTACTTTGCATTAGAATTGAAGCTAAATGCTTTGGTATCCATTGAAAGATATTATTCTGTTTGCTACTATCACTAATGCTCAAAAAGAGAGTTGTGAACTTCAAAAGGCAATCGACAACTGCTGCGGAAAACGCCGGGTAGGCCTCAGATCAATCACCTTCACGGTTGGGTGGCAGAATGTGGGGAAGAGCGAAGGGTTTTACTATGTGAAGGATGGACAACAAGAAGGTGTAAAGCTGCCTCACGGGCTGTGGGGAACAAGACAGCTCATAGATTTTGTCACCTCAGAGCTTGACGGTATAGTCAACCTCACAGTATCGAAGGCTACCGGGCTTGCAACAATGACCATCGGCCCAGACAGCCAGATAATGACCTCCCCGATGTTGGGTATTCAACTCGGTTTTTGAGAGACATACTCCGCCAATAAAGGAGTGTTTGCCCCAGGTGAGTACGTCGGTGATAACCCGGTGGACATCACCTTCACGAAAAATCTCAGGGTACACCTGGATCGGGTGAACACATCGTACAACACGGTAGACGGATCTCCCAGCACATTACTGAAAACCGTGCAAGCCAGGGACTGTTTCTTTGGGGAGACGGTGACCTTAGACTTTCCACACCCCGAGATGAAAGTTTTGGAAACGGGACACATCCACGAATTTACGGTCTCTTTTTTCGATGATCAAGCGAGAAAGTTGAATAACTATTACCCGATTTCGGTCGTTCTCGAAATTTCCAATTGAGTATAGGTGCCCCAATATTATAATTTTCTTAAAATTAATTATTATGAGTATATACGGACCAGGTAGTTCTTCCAATTCCAATCGGGATTGGGTGACAGATTCAAAGAATTTGGAACCGGCACAAGGGGGATTCATCCCGACAGAGAGCGACTTTTTAACTACCGGAAAAACCAAGGCCCTGATCAATAAAACTATATCGGCGGCCACAAAAGGGATTAACAGGAGTATAGCACAGCTTAGAGTAGACGTGCTGACGGCGACTGCACAAGTTCGCGAAGAGGCCCGGGGAAAAATTGAGGGAGTCCGAACGGCTTTTGCGATAGACCAGGAGGCTTATGGGGTGTTGCTCTCAGAAGGTCAAGCATCAATTATTGAACTTGGAGGAAAAATAACCAAATTTCGAAAAGAGGCCCGAACGGGTATTGAGAAAGCCCAAGAAGACCACCAGGCGGCCCTATAGAGGGCGATGGGTGTTGTGCTCAGAGGACTCTCAACAGAGAGCAGCACTTATGAACTAGTTGAAAAAAATTAACCGAATTTCGAAAAAAGGCCCGAACGGGTATTGATAAAGTCCGAGAAGACCACCAGGCGGCCCTTACAGAGGCTTATAGGGTGTTGCGCTCAGAGGACTCTCTCAACAGAGAAGCAGCACTTACTGAACTAGGTGAAAAAATAACCGAATTTCGAAAAAAAACGAACGGGTATTGATAAAGTCCCGAAAGACCACCAGGCGGCCTTACAGAGGCTTATAGGGTGTTTTTTGCGTCAAGACCTCTATCAAACAGAGAAGAGCACTTACTGAACTAGGTGAACAAATAACAGAATTTCAAATGCCCAAACCCGGTTGAGGGTTGAGGGACTCCGAGAAGACCACCAGGCGGCTCTTATGGAGGCTTATAGGGTGTTGCGCATCACTTATTGAACTAGATGGAAAATAACAGAATTTCGGGAAGAGGCCCAGTTGGGGGTTGAGGGAGTCCGAACGGGTATTGAGAAAGCCCGAGAAGACCACCAGGCGGCTATTACAGAGGCGTATAGGGTGCTGCGCTCAGAAGACTCTCTCAACAGAGAAGCAGCACTTACTGAACTAGATGGAAAAATAACCGAAGTTTCCGAAAAACTGAAACGTGTTCGTAGAGCGACGAACAAAGCACTTGAGGAGACCTCTGAAAAGATTCGTGCTGAGGCCCATACCTCTATCGGGGGGCTTGCCGGATTGGTGAAAACATTGAAAACGCAAAAACGTGTCATCACAGTATCCAATTCACGAAAGAAGTTTAGATTTTAGGTTGGATAATATCGTCGCTATGCAGGATATTTTAGTTAGAGAATGTACAAATAGAAAAAGAAACGCTAACAAATATAAGCGCGCGGCGAATATAGCTGAAGCATCTAGTACAGTTCTGGCAGGTTTATCTGTAATGAGTGGTGCGGGGACTGCTGCAACACTATCTACAATTGTAACGGTTCCACTTGCAGGGGTTTTGAGTGGAATTACCGTTTTATCTGGAATACTTTGAATGGTAATTAGGGCGGCGGGTGGAAAACTCGAGAAAAAAAGTGGAAAACATGATAGAATATCCGTTCTCGCCAGGTCTAAGAAAAATAGCATAGACGTTATCGTGTCCAAAGCGTTGACCGATAATGAAATATCAAATTTAGAGTTTGAATCCGTGGTAGAAGAAATGGGGAGATAGGAAGAATTAAAAAATGATATTACAATCAAAGCGAGCGCCACCATGCCCAAGATTGAGTGTACTGATTGGAATAAATTTAGGGTAAAACTTGGAAATGAAGTCGGAGGAAATGTTAACAGCACCAATATAAAATTAATTATATTGGTGCAGTAAACAATTTAAATCAGTAAACATAATAATCAGTAATAAAAAAAGATAAAAAAAAGAAAAAAAGTTATAGGTCCAACCGAGACTCGAACTCGCGCCAGCAAAACCGTTCTGGGTCCACCCTCACGCTCACATCTCCTCCACCCCATCATTGGACCGATACCGCGGACCCCTCCTCTTCATTACCTCCATCCGCTATAATGTGTAGAGCGGCCAGAGTGAAGTACATGTGGCGAAACCTGTCTCACTGTTGAGATATTATTGCCGGCGTCCCGACACTTAACTGTGTTTATTTCTCGTATATAAACCTAACTTTGTTGGTGGAAATATTATATTAATTAATTAATTAATTAATATGTTTTCTATATAATAGGGGGTGTTCCGCTTTAAATTATTAATAATTTTATAATTAATTAAATAACGAACCATCCCGGAAATTCGTGTTTATAGATTGTGTACACACCACCTGTGTAATTCGATATCCCGTTTACATACCATCGATAAGGAGAAATATACTCGGCTATAAATAACCTTGTGTGTAGTATATATTACAGTGTGTTTATTTTCCATCCCGGAAGATGTAATCGTGTAAATCTCTCTAAAATAGACACTTAATATGTGTGTAAGGTGGGACACCTAATTTGCATGTTCATAACATGTGTAATTGGAACATTTTCATTTGCTTGGTGTTGTGATTAGAACATAAATTAATTAGTTATGTTCAATAATAATTTTTTCAATTTCTTTATAAGCGATATCGTAGAAATGTATATTCGTAAACGAATCGTTGGGTTTTAACCATTTTATATAATACACCTTAGTTTAATATCCGATACGCATTATCCGTCTTAATGTTTGTATTTGCCTCTTGTATAGTTCGCATAATTGCCGGTATAATATTGTAAATGCAACGTTTTATCAGAGCGTAATAAATTACGCTGATATTTCATGTATTCGATATCGCCTAGTGTTTTCATTTTATAGAATTTCTATATAGGACTATAACCCCCGTATTCTTCGTAAACCTCTTCGACACAGCCATTAAAAACTTTCAATTCCAATTGTATTTTATTATCCATTTTCTCTAATAATATTGGTATTTTTTTTTTTGTTCAATATAATTGAATAAGGGGCTCTATGAATATTCGTTCGGTGCCAAAGCGAGCAATAAATATGGGGGATACGCCATGACAGCTCCAGGTACACTACTCCGATCTGCGGTCTGCTCGATTAATTCTAATGGTAAATCTGCGGGCGTGGTCGCCGTGAATCTCGTACTGGATGGGGAAGAACGGGCGATTGGAGTCAATAAACTCGCTGGAGATAGTTCCGCGGTGGTTTTGTTCGCCGGTGACGATCCAATTAGACTTTCCGAAGGTAGTGTTATTAACTTTGTTACGAAAATCGCTGACCCAGCGAGTTCTTCCACTATTGTAACATTGTTAATTGAACTTGATTTGTAAAATTTAAATATGAACGAATCACCGCTTCCTAGCACGCTTCCAATTTTCAACAATGTTGATATTGGTTTTGACGAAAGAAGTTCAAATTGTAGGTTGGAAAATATCGTAGAGATGCAGGATATTCTAAAAAAAGAGGGGGAATCTCGGAAACTGTATGCTAAAAAATATAGACGAGCGGCAAATATAGTGGAGGGGGTGAGCAGCGTGTGTGGTCAACAATCCGGCAAGCCCCCCGATAGCGGTATGGGCCTCAGCACGAACCTTTTCAGAGGTCTCCTCAAGTGCTTTGTTCGCGGCTCTACGGACACGTTTCAGTTTATCGGAAACTTCGGTTATTTTCCCGCCTAGCGCCTAGTTCAGAAAGTGCTGCATGATCCTCTGAGCGCCTGGTGGTCTTCTCGGGCTTTCTCAATACCCGTTTGGACTCCCTCAATCACCGCCCGGGCCTCTTCCCGAAATTCGGTTATTTTCCCGCCTAGTTCGTTTAGTTCTGTATGTGTTTCTTCACGACTTTGTGTAGTCACAGCCAGGGCATATACTCTAAGTTGTGATAGTAGACTCTTGTGAATCTCGTCCGTGGCCGCCGATATAGTTCTATTGATCAGTGCTACGGTTTTTCCGGTAGTTAAAAAATCGCCTGTGGGGCTGGATCCGTCGGGAAATCCAATCTCGATTGGGTTGTTACTCGGATTCTTTGAATGTATATCTGTCACCCAATCGTGATTGGAATTGGAAGAACTACCTGGTCCGTATATACTCATTTTCAATAATATTGATAATTCTATTACGAACATGCGTTTAATTCTAATTTTCTTAAAATTAATTAATTTGAAATTTCTAGGACGACCGAAATCGGGTAATAGTTCTTCAACTCTCTCGCTTGATCATCAATAATAGAGACCGTAAATTCGTGGATATGTCCCGATTCTAAAACTTTCATCTCGGGGCATGGGAAGTCTAAGGTCACAGTCTCCCCAAAGAAACAAGCACTGGCTTGCACGGTTTTCAGTAATGTGCTGGGAGATCCGTCTGCCATGTTGTACGATGCCACCCGTTCACCCGATCCAGGTGCACCCTGAGAGTTTTCGTGAATGCAAACTCCACCGGGTTATCACCGACGTACTCACCCGGGACAAACATTCCTGTATTTGCGGAGTATGTCTCTCTAAACCCAAGTCGAATACCCAACGCCGGGGAGATCCTTACCTTACTATCTGGGCCGATGGTCATTGTTGCGAGCCGGTAGCCTTCGATATTGTGAGGTTGATTATACCGTCAAGCTCGTTGGAAACAAAATCTATGAGCTGTCTAAAACTCCACAGTCCGGGAGGCAGCTTTACACTTATTGAGCGTCCATCCTTCCCATACCCAAACCCTTCGCTATTTCCCACATTCTGCCACCCAACCGTGAAGGTGATTGGTCAAAGGCCTACCCGGTGTTTTCCGCAGCAGTTGTCGATTGACTTCTGAAGTTCACAACTCTCTTTTTGAACATTAGTGATAGTAGCAAACATAATAATATTTATCAATGGATACCAAGGCATTTAGCTTTAATTCAAATGCAAAGTATGCGGTCGGTGGGGTATATGACACTAAGGCTCCCCGGCTGGTGCACCCCACTATCCAAGTTAGTGGTGGAAATGGCTTTCAAACCAACTTTCCCTACATGTTTGAACAATATAGGCTGCCCAAGATTACTACCATGGATGCCGTGAACGGGTGGAAAGCAACACCGATGCAGTTTTGGCAGAATCCGCTCAACTTCGCCGTATGGTGCGCAACAGCCGGATGTGGGGTTTCCTCTCAGGACCATCTGGCCGCGGAGGATCCCTTCTCGAGGGCCGTTTACAACTTTCACGCGTATTACACTATTAGGAACATTCTCAAAGAACAGAAATTCTCTCTGCCGCAGGACGACGGCTGGAATGCCATTTCCAGCGCATACGACCGTAGGGCGTTCGAAAGAATTTGTAACGAATTTACAAATTCCCAAAAGACGCGGACTGGCACCAGAAAGAGTCCTGGTACACTTTTGGTTTAGGTGACGTTTACATAACGGGTATGGGGTTTCTGAAGCACCCAAAGGATCCACCACCACCAATAAAATTAAATAATACCGGCTTCGTGCCACCAGTACCATGGTCTTTCAAATCGGCCCACGTCGATTTCATTCAGCATCCTGCGTGGGTAAATACAGCGTGGGGATCATTTATGTTAGATAAGGGCCTGGGGTTCACGGCGGCCGGGGTTATTCGTCTCAACGACTCCATTCGCACATACGTCTGGGCCATCCTCGGCGCACAGTCGCAAGTGCGCAGTTCTATAATAGGAACCGGGACGGCGTTCGATAGCCAGAAACAGTTCTTGGCAAATGTCGAGGACGCAATAAACAAACCGATGGACCTCCCGGCGGCGATCCAGCGGTATCAAGACGTTTTGCAGTATGCCGGCACCCCAGTAGACTATGTATTTGGAATAGGTGTGTATATGGCGCCGAGCAATGTGATACTACGAGACGACCGGGTTCATGGTTACAATAATCAGATCGTAATCGCCACCGTCAAACAAAAAGTCGGCCATAACGGGAACGTGAACGCGGATATCATCAAGCGCACCGCGCATGGAAATGATTTCATAAAACCCCCAATCCAATCACGTTCATCCAAATTATATTGGGAGTTGAGCGAAGAATTGGATACACACACCCCAGTACCCCCAATTCACGAATTGGATGCACCATCAAGTTCCACCAATTCCAGCTCAGGAGCGGGAACTATTGTATCATCAAGTTCCACCAGTTCCTTAGGAACTACAACCCACGAGGAGGATAAATTAGGGCTCGTCGTCACCCTCGTGGTGATCGGACTACTCGCACTTTGGTTTTAGGAACTCTCGGGCGGAGAATAGTAGGAGACCGGCGATCGCCACGATTAATGCCCAAGCATTCTCTGCGAGCCATCCGGCCGTTTTTGATAATATAGATAACAAGTAGGAGACGACACCCCCGATCAGCCCAGGCAGGGCGGCAGCCGCCTTTCCGGCTAATTTAGCCAGGAGACTGGCGAGGGCTTTTAGATGCTTTTTTACCCACTCCTTGGCTCCGCCGGATGGCACGGGTACTGGCGCGGGTGCAGCCGCCGCACCGCCTACGAGCAGCTCGATAGTTAGAACTATGGTCGATATGGTCAAGCCGAGAGCTGTGAGGATGCTTGCTATCGTGATACCCTGCTCTCTGAACAAAGTGCGAAGACGCTCACCGAGTGTCGTCTCCTCGTGCAGAACCCTCGAGATTGTTTCGCGTATCCGAATTATTTGGGTGCGGAGAGCCTCACGGCAAGCCGATGCAGCCTCCAAGCGAGTTGCTCTTTCATCCCGCAACGACCGCAGGTGTTCGGTGATTCACTCGGTAGATTCTCTATCGCCACGGGCTTCCTGCAGTTTCCTTTCTTCTAGCGTGATATGTTCATCCAGCGCTGTGAGTTTGGCGAGGTTATGGACTAATTCGCCCCGGACTGTTTGCATAGCCTTATCGAGTCCCCGGAGTTCACGAAGAGGTAACGGTGGGTCATCCATCGTATTCCATCTATCTCGCTTTCGCTGAGCTCCATTGTGCGAATAGCGTCGGTGGTTACACGAGGGACCTCGTTGAGCTCGACAGTTTCTATCGCGGCGGCCGTCTTCGCCATCGTTTCGTCGGTAGACTGTAGGGTCTCTACAGCGCGGGCGGGCATAATTGTTTTACCCCTCTTCCAATCTACGAATCCGAGTTCATCCCTTACGATTTCGCCACCGCCCCGGGTTTTTCCGGCAATGCTGCTCAGCGATAGAGGTTCTCCGCTCCTCATGTTGATGATTGGGACATTTGATGCTTTTAGCCACAACCTACCGCGCTGATCCAATTCGAACTTGGAGTAGTCGCGGCCGACAGCCGGGACCACACCTTTTTCTGCCAAACTGTTGTAGTAGTCGTCTACAGCTGACTCGAGTAATTCTCGACTTAGACTAATGGTGTTGGTAGCGCCACATATTTCCTCGCCGGCTGGCGTCTCCATGAAGGGCGTTTCGTTATCGTCATCGATGTCATCATCGATGTTATCATAGATGTCATCATCATCGATGTAATCGTTTCGGCCGAATTCGTCCATGCCAATATCGTAACCAACCATCTTTAACGATGTATTAAAGAAAAAAACATACGGGTTTAATAGAGTATTTAGTTTCACTGAAAATGTCTTCGAGTCAATACGGTCGCAAACTCACTCCATACCGCAGACTGCGGGAGCCCCTTGGGGCGAAAGGCGTGAGACAGAGCGTCGTTATTACGAACAACCCATCGACGATCGACCAGAACCAGCAGCTCTTGGCCCGCTTCCCCAACCTCGGAGCTAACGACGTCCTGGTGTTCGCCTCGCTTTCACTATTTCGCTGACGTCGACGGACGCGGACCGAACCGTCGTTCAGAACCTGGGTCGCGCCATCGTTAAGAAGACCATGATAAAGATTTCTGGTAATGAGGTGATGTCGATCGACGACAGCGACGTCTACCATTGCTATCAGGACCTGTGGAAGACGGCGCACGAGCGCGAAAATGCGGTCTATCAGGGTATTGACACCAGCCGAAATAAGAACGTAACCAGACTTAGAATCGGGGCTGGTGACAAGGCAAATAACAACGCGAGCGGCAACGCGATCGCGGCCGCTTACGGCAACCGCTTCTACATCCCGCTCGACTTTGAGTTGCTGGAGAGTCACATGCCCTACTATCAGAGCGCTTTGGCTGACCGCCTCGAATACGAACTAACATTCAACGACTACGGCCGAGTTCTCATAGCCACTGACATGGCATCGACGTATACGATCTACAATGTTTCGCTGGAGTACGACATGGTCACGATGCCCGAACTCGCGCGATTGATCAGAACCCAGTATGCCCGACGCGTTGCCATACTTTACGACCGAGTTCTTCGCCACCGCAAGATGACGAAAGACAAAAGCGACACATTGTGGAATATTAACGTCAATGTACCAGCCCGATCGATGAAAGGTATACTGATGCTGTTCGAGGAGGGTTGGTTCGCGCTCGGGGCTAGAAAAACCGACACATTTTATAACCCGAAAATCACGAAGCTCGAGGTGACGATCGAGGGAGTCCCCAATCAACTCTACAGCCAGGGCCTTCGCGCGCACCAGCAGTGGGACGAAACCAGAAAGCAGGCTCTAAGCGCTCCCCGGAGGGTGCCGCGGTTGCCAAAGACCTGCAGCTCTCGGACGTCTCCCTCGCGGAGTTCCTGACTACCAACTACGCGTTATGGCTAGACATGCAAGCCAGCGACGACGACCAAATGCACGGTAGTGGACGCCAAGTTCAGAACGCTAGCGAGGGTGTGATGATCCAGATGACCAAAGAGGCGGATGTAGCTGGCGCATTGAACGTGTACTTATATATAATTACAGACGCACAACTCAACATCGAAGATGACCGATACGTCTCAGCGCTCTACTAAATATAAATCTAAAGATTTAAAACCTTCAAACAAAGTTTGTGATGCCCACTCTGCCATAATATGGGGGTAGACAGGATGCGGAAAAACGGTTTTCATCCTGGACTTGCTCGAGGGCTCCTACCGCGGTGCCTTTCGACACATTGTGATCCTGTGTCACACTGTGTGGCACAACGAGACTTATCAGCGGCGCCCGTGGATATGGACCGACCCTGAGGTATACGTTATTGACCCCGGCGACAGGCTTCACGATTGGCTGCGTGGTTTATACCAAAGATTCCAGGGAGAGCCCACCCTATACGTGATTGACGACTGCTCGGCCCTCTTTCACTGCAAGGACCGAGACTCATTCGATGACTGTCTTCGAGAGAATGACGTTATCCCAACGCACGAGGAGCGTCTGGTGGTTCGACAGATGCTTTCGGAAACTAAGCACGCCAATCTTCTGCTAAAGACTGATCAACCAACTGCTTATAAAGTAATCAAGCAATTATTAAGCAATTGCTTAGATTGTGGTTAATGCTTGTTAGTAACTGCTGAACAATGCTTCACAATGCTTCACAATGCTGAACAATGCTTAACAATGCTGAATAAATGCTGAACACATGTTGAACAATGTGGGATTGCTCCACTTAATAATTGTTCATCAAGTATTGCTTTGTTGTGAGCATAACGGTGATCATAAGTATCGGGTGGTGCACTTGGCAATATGTTAAACTTATGAGGCTTGTCAGAATAGTACACCCAACACTGTTGGAATAAATAAAATAATGAACTGCGACGAACTTCTCGATCAGCTAATGGAAGAAATACTCGTGCCGACTGTCTGTACGACTGCCAACACGACTGAAACTGTAGGAACACCTGTTGGCACGACTGCCGATACGGTATCTGCCCAACCGCACCAGCTCAGGAGTGGCAGTGGGGTGAAAGAAAATGAAAACGTGGCGCGACGCGAGCGGCTAGCTGCGCTGGTTGCTGGGGGACAATCGGAGCATTATCTCGGTAGGCGTCTCTCAGTTTGTCAGGTGGATAAGATGTCAGATGCGGAGATTGATAAAATGTATGCGCGATACGAATCTAGGTTAGGTGCAGAGATGACGAAACCTCTTGGGGCGGCGGCTATTCATTTGTACGCTACCGCTGTCAGTGCAATTCTCCCTATACCAAACACCGCGGGGTTGATTGGTGATCTAGAGACTGACCCTTTTGTAGGACACACTCTTAGAACAGCCTGCTGCTCAATTTATCACAAGTTTGGAATGTACTTAGCTCCGCTGACAACCGCGTTGAACACGGCTAAGCACTGTCAATTTGGACATATATGCCCACGAACTATAAGCTCAGAAAATGATGACACAAGACGCACCTGCGAGAGTGACGGAACCGCAATCCCCGATTGCTCCAACACTGTTGAACCCGATTGCAGCACTTCCAACTCCGATTGATCCTCCAACTCCGCTCCCGAGCACGTTGGGGGAGCAAGCTCCACAGGAACAAACTCCACAGGAGCAAGCTCCGGTTGCACGACATAAAAACCCAAAAAGACAGGCAGCTGGGCGGGCAGCGGCTGCCACCCGAAAAGTTAAAAGAGATAAAATACTCGCCGAGCTTCGAGAGGCCAAACAGTCGTTGAGGTTTGTTCCAGCCGCTCCCGAGCTGGAGCCCCAATCGAAATTGGATTTGGGGGTTCAATCTCCGCAGGAACACCCCTCAACACTATTGAACCAGATTGCTGTAGCTCCTACCTGGATCATCCCTTGGGTTGTTGGTGGTGGTCTGGCAGTTGTGGGCACACTGAGTGTGCTGAACTACCTTTCGAAACAACCCCCATCAATTCACGAATTGGAGTTGGAGGCGGTTCCGAAGAAAGTTACGAAACCGATTGCGCCCCATTTAAACATTGATCGCGATCCCTTTTATATGCAATAATTATAGTTATCAACAATGGCTGAAAACGATGGTAAACTGATAGTGAATGCGCTTTATCACGCCGTGGTGATATCGGGTCTCAGTATCGGGTGGGCTCAACCATTAAAGATGACCTCCGGAAGGCCCTCTCCCAAATTGGACATGACTGTGAAAGACGTAGGGCTCGTGACCTTAAATGTAGCGTCCGCAATTTCGACCCGATATTATCTAATTAAAGCTGGAATTCTACCCGCTAATATATGGAAATAATGGCTTCGATAGGACTAATGAAAGGTGGTGCGTTGTTCAGCGCAGTGGCGTTTGGCGGTAGCAACTATTTATTCTCGTTAATAGGAAAATCGGACGCGGATGATGAGCGCAAGCGTCACGATTTAGTTGTAGAACCACTCAATAGCGCAAAGGAAGCACGGTCGCAAATACGAACCGCCCGTCTGGACTGGATCAACGAAGATCTTCGACGCGAGAATCACGCCACGCAAACTTTCCGGAACGTTGACGAAGCCATGCGCGAATACGCGCTGGCATATCCGCATAAAATTCTCGCGCCGCTGGATCCCGAGCCCCAATTTTCAGATTTCTATGTACCGTCAGAGGCCCAAAAAGACGCGAGATCGCGTTCATCGTCGTGGGGATGGCTGCGACGGGTCTCGTCAGCTACTATATTGGAAAAGCAATAAGCAAAAGCAATAAGCAATAATTAATTAAAAAAACGTTTTTAAATTATATATATATATTTATATATATATATAACGATGTTAGTTGGCGAGCTTTATTACGCTTTGATCGATGTAGGATAGATGGCCCTTAAACACCGTTTAGCTGGTGCAAAGTGTCTGATCCGTCTGGCCCAAGACTCTACAGACGTGGCGTGAGGATGAAAAAGCGGCCACCCTTTTCGCAAAGCGGATGTTAGATTCCCCCGAGTTCCCACTCCTGTTCCAATCCAATCGCGATTGGACGAATTGGGGGAACTTAGCCAGTGGCTGCAGCGAAACTTCCAACAACGGTTTAGTATCGACGACGCCTTTACCGGACGATCTGGCGAGGGCATGTTGGAAACTCATCTATTGACTAAGCACGACGTTTCTGTTAGACGCGCCCGCGTCAATATCCACTGGGACCAGGGGATCGTGGAGCGGTTCAATCGAACCCTGGCTGAGAGGCTGTTCGGACACCAATATGCCAAAGAGCTTGTAGACCCTTATTCACGATCGACCGAGTCGGTAAGAAGCCTGTAGATGCTATCAAAGCGAAAACGGTATCGCACAAACCATCTGCCGTCTCACGCGGGCGACCTGTTGGTTTGGCGGAGAAACGGCTTCCATCGGATGTTGCCGTCCGGTACCTCTACCAACCGGCAGAGCTCGAGGGTGGTCGCCGCCGCGCGACTGATCTCGTGTTGTCTCTCAATGTATATCATCTAGATCGATCTATTACCAAACCCGACGAGCCCGTGCTCTACTAATTGGATGATGGTCCATCGTGCGGGTTTGTTCGCGAAGAACTTCTTGCGGTACCTTCTGACAGCCAGCTGTCTCCGGATGGCGTTCTCATCCGCTGATTTCTACGCTCCCAGTGCCAATAATACCAATAGAGTTGATGTTTATAGGTGATGGTTGTTCTAGTTAAATTTCTCAAAATTTAAATTACATAATAATTTAAATCTTGATTCATTTTATTACATCAACTGTTCCGTGTGGATACCGTCGGGTAACACCCTCCTCTTATCGTAGTACGCGGATAGTCCCAACTTTCTCTGCGAGTAAGTCTTCATGACTCCACTGTTAATTCTGAAACCCCTGTTTTTTCAAATGTGTAGACCACCCTCCAACGCTTTCTTGTATCTATCCCAGTTCAGACTGTTTGTTCTCTTGGACATACCTTTGGCGGAATGTTTCACAAAATCATCCGGTTTAATTTTTTTTCTTATTCTTCCCGACTTCCTTTTTCGGGAACTTTTTCCACAATATAACACTTGCTAGACAAGGCAATCGCTCGGTGTCCGCGGAACTCCATCTTGAAGAGTCCTCGCTCGCCGTTACTCCACTTATCCCAAGCTATCCAATCTCGTTTCTCTCTTTTGAAAGAGTCGATCATATCCGACTTTATTATAGAATCCAGGCTGTTGCTGGAAATTCCTGTCTGTATCCATCTGTATCAACTCGAAATCGCTTCGGTCAACGTATTTATCTAGAAAGTCGTAGTAGAACTCCGACATCCTCAACTTTTCCAACTGATAAACTGCTATCCCACAGTGAAACGGTCTAGTCAAGCGTCTCCAATCTCCTCGATATCTTCGAAGAATGCGGATCTCAATGCTTTGTCAACGCAGCTCTCGTTGTTAGTATACGTTGTGTTTATATGGCGCTCGGAACATTCGATCATCTTTCCGCAACAAGAGTTGCCCACCAACTTGAATATCTCGCCAACAACGGCCTTGCTACTGTCGACATCTCCTGTTCTACGTGCTGCGGTTACTTCGTCTACGAACCATTCGAACGGCTTTCCTTCTTGGTAATCCAAAGTTCTGTACACAGCAGTTATCTCTAATCCGTGTCGCAGATACTACTTCAGTAGCGGCGCGTACAGCAACGTCTTCTCTGCAGACAGAGTTCCCACTAGTTTCTTACCGTCTCCCCTGTTCCTACCTGTATTATCTAGGTAATCCAACATGTGTCTGGAACTTCTTCTTCTTTAACAACCCTGTTTGTGAACAGCGGCGAGATCTCCGAAAAGTGTTTTCGTAAATCTGTCGGCACCTCGATATCCACCTCGGCAAATCCGAACCACTCAGACTTCAACATTCTTTGCGAGAATCTGTCTAAGACCATCTGGTTTGTAGGTTCTCCAACGTGCCGGATGATCTCTTTACCGCAAGGCATCACTTTCTTCAGAGTCGACAGGTACAGTGCGTTAGCGTCGTAACCGAGCACCGCTCCGAATTTCTTATTTTTATCCGTGCGGATGTTAGATACTCCGGCTTCCGCGTATCTCGAAAACACTATAGACGGTCCTCCGACAAGAGCTCCATGCAGCATGTCGTAAGTTTCCTTTTCGGGTGCGTACAGTGGTGGATATTTTGCGTATGCGGTGGCGTTTTCCTTTGTTCTGTAGCTTTTCACATCCTCCTTGATGGTTCCTCGCAACAAATATTTCAGAGCCACACCGGGTAGCGTTACTGCGTATTTAAGAATATCCACTCCTCTGTCTTTGTAAAAGCTACACATTTTTCCCACCGCTTCCAAGAACGGTGCGACGTCCAGGTCGTTGTAGTATCGCAGCCAGTCCGCGAAAATGTTCATGTTTTTCTCTTTGTAGATCGCGTTGCACGCTTCTAGCTCACTCTCTGTAATAAGGTATCCGCCTCGCAGTTTGGAATACCAGTGTTGGATGGGTGGTAAACCATCGTAGTCCAACTTTTCTGGGGAGTCGAACCACTCGTAGGGAAAGAAAGACTTGTGCATCGAGCAGTCGTATGCCTTGATGCACTTGTCGTAACTAATTCCGGATCCCATGTACAGAGAAATGTCTAGAAACCTGAATTCCGGAGTGAACAGAAATATCGTCGTGTTTGTCTTCTTACCTACCATAACTTTATCGGTTGTGTCAGCCAGTTTCCCAACGAGATGTTTCTTTATCAGGTTTATGTCGTATCTACTAGAGTTGAATCCTACCACGGGAAACTGTTCTATCCACCTCTTTATAGCTTTGACTTGTGTTTCCGGGAGTTTGTCCATATCAGTCGGCATGTACTTGCGGTGCACATCGTTTTTGATCTTTTTACCTCTGCTTACTCCTTCAAGAACTTTGATACCAAAACTTCAGGATCTCTCTCGCAAATGTGTGTTGTCGTTCCTGAGAGACTGTCGCCTACTGAAACATTTATCGGAACGTGGGCAACCTCGTACTCTAGGTCTCGAGTTTTTACCTCCCCTCCGTTGACGTCTAGGTAAGCTAGGTAAGTCGTATACTATTTGGTGCGGGTACAACACTGTCTCCGGGACGGTCTGTTCTACTTGTGGATGGTTTCGTGATGGTTTCGTGAATTATAGTCGCACTCCCAAATAACCACGAGTGTGTATCCGGCTGAGATTATTGCCGCGTCCCTATCGAGAGTCTTTTGATACTTTTTACCCATGCGCCTTTTGTGGAGTTGACATCCGTGCCAGTGACAGCCGTGGAATTGGTACACGGTATTTGTCTCCCTGCAGTATCCGTCGACCGGAGCCCCTACAACCCACCTTTCTCCTCCGTGTCCGCATCTGGCGGTGTGTATGTGATTGACTTCTAAAGATTTTATCCAGTCTATCGACATTTTGCTGGCGTGCGATCTTGGGTAGAAGGCTTTTTCAAACGCGGACATTGGTCAGTCTATCATCTTACCTTATACTACGGTCTCTCCCCTCATGCATGTTGCTGCGTGCCTCATCATGTTGCTGGCGTTGGTGAATCTGTCTGCAGTCGTAGCAACAGTATATTTTTGTTAGATTCTTTATGTTTGTCACGAGGAACTCGTGGTTTTTTAACAATGCTATCGTCATCTTCTTCTCTCCTACCTCCTCGTAGTGTGCTGGTGTCTTTCTCAAATACCACACTCCTTCTTCCGTTGGCTCGTACACTTCTATTCCTACACTGAAACATTCCTCCACTTTCTTCATGTCCTCAAAAGGAACCGGTCCTCTCGCGGTTTTCTAGTTTTTCGCGAAATACTCGTTAGTCATGCTTCGTGCCTTATCACAACACCTGTCCGCTCGAACATCTTCCAAATGAATAGCTAGAAATCTGAAAATACACAAATCGTCGTTGTATTTATCTAACGCGTCTTCACCCATGTACATACCTCCTCGTAAGAACTCATCCATTTGCTACCTCCGAGGTTTTTGTGAAATATTATAGTTTTCGCACTACCACGACTGTCTTTCTCCTCTATATGTGTTAGCTTGTCAGAAAAAGAGTATCTCAGATAGAAGTTGCTCGTCAGCATCGGAGCCAACTTGTCAACTATGCTTTCAGATATTGTCCCGTCTATACCCTTACGAAAAGAAAAGATGTATGTTTCTCCTTCCTTTCTCCACCCGTTCCTTGCTTTCGTCGTGGCTGCCTAATATCTTCTCACCTTCGTCGGCTATTGCGTTCACCAACTTTCGGCTCAACTTAGACACCACTTTATGTGGGGTCTTTCTCTGCGCGATAGCGTTGGCACGCAGACTCATAACACTCTCTTCCGCAAGTCTATGCCCAATTGTATCAGCATTGTCTATATTATTGAAGGCACCTCGCTTGTAGGCCCTTGTAAACCTAGTCGTGAAAGCTGTGTTTTTAGCCTCGTTCACGAGTTGTGTCAACCCTGGAACTCTTAGGCGTTTACTATATGTCAACCCTAGCGATGAGGCATCTGCTCTGAGTTTTTCAACTTGTGGCAACATTTTCAAATCTTGTTTTAAGCCTTGGTTTAAACCGTGGTTTAACTCAATGTTTGAATAACTACTAGTTTTAGTTTCTTTAGCTTGAAATTTTATTAGTTTTATCAACCTAGGAACTCTTAGGCGTTTACAGTATGGTATGTTGAGATCGTCTGCTTGTTTTCGCAGTTGATCTCTAGTTATATGAAGCTTTTCTACACCGCTAATCAGTTGAGGCGGAATAATTTTCTCATCCATAACTTTTCTCATTTTTCTTCGTCCGAAGAAATTTCTCGCAGGCATATTTTTATACTTCCTATATGTTAGCAAATACACTTTTTTTCAATAATTAAATAAATAATTAATTAATTATTTAAATAATTAATTATTGTATTTTCTATATAATAATAGGGGTGTTCAGTTTTAAATAATTAATTAATTAATTATTATACCCCTATATAATAATAGGGGTGTTCAGTTTTAAATTATTTAATTAAATATTTTCATACTTCCTATATGTTAGCAAATATACTTTTTTTAAATAATTAATTAATTAATTAATTAATTATTTAAAACGACTGTATGGTATACGAGAGACAACTCTGACAAGGACGACCCGCTTTAGAAAGTACACAGTTGTCTAATTTGGCTCTGTATTCTATAGGTGGTCCGCGCTTTTTGTTTATTCAGTTCATACACAAATTCGAGGGGTGTGGGACCGTAGATGGAGTGTAGGGGTGTTATGTAGGTTGGTGGTATCATTTTAACTCACTATATACTACTTATGAAGAATGTTTTTTATTTGTTGGGGTTTAACGGCCTATCAATAGCTAAGGTCATTTAAGGCCGGGTCAATGCGTTTAGTACTAAACCCCATATATTACCTGTACAAGTACATGTACATGTTAAAGTACATGTACAAATGGAGGGAAAATCCCAAAATCAGAACTGAATATTTACAATAACAAAACTTTATAATTCAGCCCTGAAATCAGAATAATCCTGATTTGATGCCAGGTCCTCGACACACCAGAATCACGTGGCCCCTCCCAAAAGCAGTAGGATCAGTAATAATCTTTCTACTTTTATAATGGGCAATAACCCAATTCAACTCCCAAGTAACTAAGATATGAAGAATGTACATACCACACTACTAGCATCCTATTGTCACAAACATGATATACCATGTGATGGACTTGATATGTACGTTAATGACCGCGATAGCTTGATACATCAATATATGGCTAAATAAAAATTATCTAGAGATGAAGCAAAGAAAGACCTACTTGCAATTCGTAATGGAAGGACAGTGGAACTGAAAACAGATGCTCCAGAGTGGTTTATAATATACTATAAGGGAATGCGTGATATCATTGATAGAGTGTGTGAGCTGAATGTGGACTTGCATGAACTGGCAACTAAATCTAAAAAACAACGAGGAACTACATATAATGTTAAAGGCGCAGCAGTCAATCTCCTAATGTGCAATCTAGAGAACAAAGCACTAATGGCTTCATTTGATTAACTAACTGAATGTGGAGTAGAAGTGAGTGCAGTTGTATTCGATGGTTTGATGGTTTATAAAGATACAGTAAAATATACAGATGCAGTTCTAAATTGATGTGCTAATGCAGTGAGAGAGGTTACTGGTAGTGATATTGAATTTACAGTTATGGAGGTGAATGAGGGATATGACTTACACACAGAAAGTAAAGAACAAGTACAACATTTTGAATTCATACAAAAAGGAGTATATCCATATGAGTATGTAGATAGCTTTGACAGATTTAATGAAACGCAATTACCATCTATATATAAGTTATATAGTAGTCTAACAGATGAGAGCATTAGTGATAAGGATTATGAACATGCACATAAGGTTTGAAAATAGTTCAATTGTAAAACAATAGGTGATTACCATGATGTATATTGTAACAGTTCTAAGCGAGCGGGTCTTAGAAGTTGTTAGTCATAGGAAAGGATGGCTTATGGGATTATAAATTGAACCAACAATGCATGGTGAAGTTCATCAATGTATTACCAAAATTGAGCGCCACTTCAACTTGATTTTATCCTTAGAATCAACCAAAATAGGAATTTACAATCTGAAACTTTGTGTAAATGTTCGTCGCACACATTAATTAGGATTTACAAACCAAACCTCGTGAATATCTGATTAAATAGCTTTAATTTAGCAATTCTGATGAGCTTCTCAGGATCTGTCAGATTTGGCAGATCTGCCAAACATGGCCACTGTCTGAGAGAAATCATGTTCACGTCGCTTGCAAGACTTGAATATAAACAAGTATAATACATATAGGCATGCCAGATGTGGGTCAAGACTATCATAACATATTCCTCTTTACAAGAATGAGTGAAGTAGTCAGTGAAACACCTCCAGCATCCTACAATATGATTGCCAGATATGATTTCAGATAATCCCTTAGTGTTCTGAAATTCAGATAGCGGCGACGGGCATCACTGTTAACTTGGTGAGGTATAGCAGACCCATGTAGCAAAAGAAACATGTAACTATCCATTAGTTGAATGCGTGCAGTGATGGGATAGCCATCCTCAGATTCATTTAATCTCATGGCTACATATTCAGCGCACATGAGGTTTCTCTCCGCTGAGAAGCTCTTCCATTCAGCAGGAGGCCATGATATGGTTTAATTTGTTCGCTTATTTTGGAACAAGACGACAGTGTGATCCCAATCACGCTTGGCTGGTGGTATCAGCGGCATGACACCCAGCAGTAGTACTTGCTCTACACTATCATGCAAGGTGTCGATTGAATTTAGTTTGCACAACAAGGTAGAATCGATGTGAATATCAGAAATGTTACATACACTTGCCACCTGGCTACTAATCTCCAGAAAGGTATCTCATAGACACCTTTCTGACTTTACATATTTGCTATTATCATCATTTGTAGCCACGTATCTATCTAATTTGTCATGAGCCTCCGCTGCATCAACAACACTACATAACACAACCTGGTATATGTGAGAGTCCCTGTCGATGAATACCGCTGCACTGTCCTTACCAAACTCCACGTTCAAAATTCGGAGTGTGTCACTTGTGCAAGTGGATGAAATTATATGTACTGTCGAACCATTTGTGCAGGATGGCGACATAGCCCAGTTTGTAGCTGGGTAGTACGAGGTCGATGCTCTGCGGTAACATGGAGATGCACAGGACTCATCAGAAATTGGTGTACTAATGGCCTGGAGCCAACCCTGCTCCCACTCCGGTAATGTCTTCCACGGGTCATACATTTGGGGTAGAGCTAGTCTAATAGCTGCCATAGCTTCCACAGCCTCTTCGGACATACTTGGTGAGATAGTGATTGATGTTCCCTGCTCGCGTGTGCCATCAGGGCCTTCTTGTGTATATTGTCCGTCCCGCAAGTCCAGCATTGGTAAGCCATTTCTGTAACATATAGTGGCGACAATTGTCTGAGTATTTATGTACAATGATTGTTATTGTTATTTCCGTATTCTAAAGTTATATGTATTTGCTTTTCTTTAGTTATTATTCATATATTGTTTGATGTTTTTACACCCTATTTAGGACACTAACAGTTAGTTTGTACACGTTGGCATGTAACGTCCGATTCGCGAGTACCGACTTCGGCGACACTTGAAAGATGATGTAGTTAGCTTGGAACTGTGCAAAATATGTTGTCATCAATACACAATGTAAAATTTATCTCAAGATTACCAAAGTTACTCTCAGACCTTCTTATGCAGTCCTATTGTGATGAAATTGATAACATAGATTCGTTAACATAGAATTTCCTACCAATCAAAGTTCACCATGTACTACACAAGTTATTTATCCACAACAGCAGATTTATGGTTGATCAGGTCATTCCTGTAACTGGCGATTTTTCCAACACCATGGCCATGATGATTTTCTTTATTTCAAGTTCTTATATACCGACATCTGCCACAGTGTAAATATTCATGAAACCATCTTTAGTTTCCTAAAATAGGCTTTCATGTATAATTTTGTAGGTATACATTTTTATTTGACATTTACATGTCAACTATTTTTATTTGTCCACTTGTGTACACTAAACGTAATTTCTGGAGAGTACTACGGTACTATTAATGAACTTCTTAACAGTAACGTATTTAACACAACTCGAATTATAATTTCCACACAGTGTATATGTCTTTCTGTAGAATCTGCCTATTCATTGCATGTATTATCCTTCAAAAATTTCCGTATCCACATTGGTACCGAGTTTCCCTGGTATGGTCTCAATTTATCAATGTGATATAATTTTCCGTTCTGACTCGCTGACTGTTTTACAATGTAGGTAGTGTCATCGAGTCGCTTCGCAATAACACACGGGCCATACCATTTTGGTGCTAGCTTCGAACAAACACCCACTTTACGTGTTTGGTTTAATAACCATACTATATCATGTTGCACGAGTTTCCGTGCTGTTGTTGTACGGTCGTAATATCGCTTCCGATAGATCGCGTTCATTTTCAGGTGCTGACGGGCGACATTGTGTATCTGCCGCAGATTTTCCTGAAGATCTTCGACATAGTCATCTGAAGTTTGCTGGGTCTCGCCTCGTGGAACGCCGATTACAGCCGCCATTGGAAGGGTGATCTCTCGTCCGAAGGTCATCATATTTGGAGTTTTGTTGGTGCTTGCATGGATTGACGATCTGTATGCCATCAGGACTTGAGGAAGATACTTGTCCCATTGTTTCTGATTTTGTTTGCAGTACATTGAGAGCATATCTGCTAACGTGCGATTAAATCGTTCAGTGACGCCATTTGCTTCCGGTCTTGCTATTGATGTTTTTACTTAATGAATTTGCAGGAAGTCGCAAACGTCTGTTTGTACAGTTAATGGTGTTCCAAATTTGCATATGAACTCGTTAACAAATGCGGTTGCCACTGTCTTTGCTTCAGCATTTGCTGGTAGTGCGATTGCTTCGACATACTTTGTGAAGCAATCATTTATCACTAGGACATATCTATTCCCACTAGTAGTTAATGGTAAGGGGCCCAACATGTCGAGTGAAATTTTCTCCATAGGTTCCCCCGCAACGATCTGTCCATGCGGTGTCTTCACGGGACGTGTTTGTTTGCGAGCTGCACATAAATCACATTGTCGAATATATTGCTTTATTGAGTCTGTCATCCCAGGCCAGTAGAAATTTTGAAGTACTCTACTGAGCATTGTGTCCACCCCCAAATGTGCTGCAGTTGGAATGTCATGGTAATATTTTAATATTTCATTTATTTTGTCAGCTGGCACTATCAACTGCAAGTGGCTTGACATATCATCTTCAATCCATCTGCGAGTAACATACCATTATCAATTTCTAGTCGATCATACATGGACGGTAATTTATTAGTTACAGATGTATGTAATGAGATGTCTTTCCAACTGAGTTGTCTCTCTTCTTCATATGCAACCAATCCATGTTTAATGTTGTCATCTTGTAACTGACTAAGTCGGATGTCGGCTGGAGACCAACCTTCAAGCAATATCTGCCGCCCTTCATTGGCTGGAGATACTTGACTCCTGGTAGTTGCGCGTACTAAATGTGAATTGTTAGATTCAATATTTGTCGTGCAGTCCATGTTTTTACCGTTTTCATACGATTGTGTGCTGGTTTGCTCGCTCTGTGTTTGCTGTAGCGGTTGTGGTTTGTCGTCAAACTACTGATAATTTTCTACATGTGTTTCTATTTCACTCTCATTATTTTGCTGTCTCCGACACACCTTGCAGAGTCGCCTGGTGAGTCCATCTGCATTCCTGTGTTGACTGCCGGGTCGGTGTGGTACTTTAATGTTATATGTCTCTACCAACTGTAGCCATCTGGCCATTTGACCAGTAGGACTCTTCAAGTTTTTGAGCCAGCTGACCGCTGCATTGTCTGTCCGAAGTAGTATTTCTTGTTAATACAGATAGTGATGAAAATATTGCATGGCATTTACAACAGCTAACATTTCTTTGCGATTTGTGCAATATTCAATTTCATGTTTGTTCATGGTTTTACTCAAGTAACCAATTACACGTTCCTCTCCATCTTGTACTTGTGACAGTACTGCACCCGTGACATATAATGAGCTATCAGTGTCTAAGATCATTGGCTGTCCTATCTGCGGATATGCTAAGACTGGAGATGTAGACAATGCTTTCTTTAACTGGTCAAATGCCTCTTGTGCTTCAGGTGACCAGGCAAATCGTTTGATTTTTCCGGTTAGCTGGTACAATGGTTTAGCTATCGCACTAAAGTATTTCGCAAACTTCTTGTAGTAAGATCCCAAACGGAGGAAACATTTTACATCTTTCTTAGTTCTAGGACGTGGCCAGTTGTTGATTGCCGAAATTGTATCTTCATCTGTCTCTATTCCATCACCACTTATACGGTGACCAAGGAATTTGCATGATTTTTGAAAGAATTGTACATTTTGAACATTTTAGTTTCAAGTTGGCTTCCTGTAGTCTTTGAAATATGTGTTCAAGACGTATCAGTTGCTCGTCGACAGTTTTGCTTGGACAAATGATGTCGTCCATATATAGACAACATTCGGTGTACTGTATGCCACGGAGTACATCTGACCTGAGTCGTGATAACTCTGATGGAGTGGCTGCGAGGCCAAGGGGTACTCTTTTGAACTGAAATAGTCATAAACTTGTTGAAAATGCTGTTTTCTCTCTATCTTCAGGTGATACGCCCATCTGATGGTATCCCATATTCAAATCCATTGTCGAATACCACAAATTTCCACCCAAACTGTCAAGGCACTGTCCAATATCTGGTAGGGGAAGTACGTCGCGTTTGCAGACGGAATTTACGGCTCTAAAGTATACACATAATCGCCAATCACCAGATTTCTTCTTCACAAGGGCTATGGGGCTGCTCCAGGGAGATATTGAGGGTTCGATTATGTCGCGTTCAAGCAACTTCTGGACTTCTGCCCGTTCAGCTTGGCGTTGAGCAAGAGGAAATTTTCGCAATGGCTGTTTTATTGGTGTTGCATTCTGAGTGTCTATATGCTGTTGCACTCTGTCAGTGTATCCAAGATCAGTGGATGATTTTGCAAAAACAGATTGATATCGAATTAACAAATATGTTTTGATGTTTCGTTTTCAATGTCATTCAGATTTTCTGAACTTCGGTTAAATAAATCTACCATATAGTCTGGGAGCTCTTCACAATTTCTGGTAACAGCAATTTTTGCACATTTTCCGATTTGTGTCGAAATTTCGCTGACATTAACAGATGAATATTTGCCAACGGTTGTTTTGGGAGCAAGAAGAATCGGTTTGTCTCTATAATTAATAATGTTCACCATATCACAATCATGTTTGTTTAAAAGGCCTTGTACAACTGAAAAGATTTTGTCACATGTACTTGATACTGATTCAATATTAATTGTATCTGATACACATTGTTTGTTTCCAATTTGTACAGGAAGCCATGCACATGTATTCGCTTGCACTGTAAATTTAATTGTCACCGTTACTCTACACACTCAATTTGCTGTAACACCATAATAAAGATTAATTGTTCCTGTATGTGTTGTCATTTGTTGTTTTTCATAATCAAGAGTCCTGATATGTTTGCATAGAAAATCTTGACCAAGAATGCAATTTAAATCAATATCACAAACTATCATGCACTGATCATATGTCATGTGTTCATTGAATGACAGCTGAAAGTTAGCTTGTCCATAGACGTGCAGACCGTTGCCGTTAACATCTATTATTGAGTGCTGTACTGGTAATAATTCTGGCTTATTGTCAGGTTCAAGCTGCACATACTGTTCCCGTGAACGTATAGTTGACGTAGAACCATTGTCTATAAGACACTCTGTGTTTAGATTAAAGTTTGCCCATAGTGTAGAAACCATTATCAAATTGTTTCGAAGTTTCCCCATTCTACTGGCCTCGTCATTGGCCCACTGAACTTTCAAAGCTGTTTTCACAGGCCTCTTTTTGTCCACCGCCCCTAGGCCTAATGAGACGATGGTCTGGCGTGTTCCTGGTTTCTCTGCATTTGGTGTGCTTGTCTATTATATCTGGGGCATTGTCGACGAAAATGGTCGGGCGAGTCGCAAAAAAAGCATCTGTTGTTTGCAGGGTTTTGACGTTGGTAATAATTTGGATTTAGATTCCTTTGGTGTGTCGGTGGTATTGCAGTATTTAGTTGTTCGAGCCGATCTAGTCGCTCGATGATTCTCTGGATGTTTGTGTCATCTTGGCTTTCTGCATTTCTTGCTGTATCAATTGCTGGCGTCTTTACCATACGAACAGTTGTGTGTTTCTTGTATAATTTTCCGTAAATGCTTTCATGTGTTTCCACTATCCTGACTGCATGCGCAACAGTTTGGCATTGTTCCGATATGCATTTATATTTGAGATCCGGGTGTAAACTTCTGTATATTGATGATAGAGCCATCAAATGCTGCGATGTATTATTAACTGTTGGATATGCTTTACGAGCCAATTTCAGAGTTTCCTTAGCATACTTGGCCATTGACTGTCCTGGTTTCCTGATTCTTGTTTCTAATTCAGTAATGTATTTGGGTTGTTGTCCGCTTATTCCAAACTGTTCCTATTATTAACGCATTGTAATTGTCTCTTGTTGGTCCATCCAAATGCGCATAAAATTATGCAGCATCACCTCTAAGTGAAGCTCCTAAGACCATCGCTTTCTCTCTATTTGTGTAGTCTCCTAGCCTACAGCATGCTTCAAAGTAGGTGACGCTTATTTCCCATTCTTGTGGTCTGTCGTATGTGTCGAGATTTAATGTTATCGGCACATTCCTTGGGCGTGGTGAATATGATCTCCGCTGTGCATATCTGTGTCTGTTGCGGAATGTATCCACCGGGATTCCTAGGTAGTTAATATTCCTATTGTCTGTTGTTCGTTTGTTTTGTCGCACCGGGGTTCTGTCGTGATCTCCGTCAACTTTCTCCGTGCCGGTTATGTACTCGTCATCACTTGGGTTCACTGGCATATTATCGCCTTCATTGTTGTTGATGTTGTTAAATTGCACCTCCGTGTCCGAGTCTGATTCAGCTGGGTTACTAATTGTTCTTAAATATTAATGATATTAACCCAAATTATAAATATGTCTGCTTGAAAACTTCTGTTGCAACTTGTTATTGGTCAGGTCGTATAAAGTAGAGATAATGTTCCAACAATAGCTATATATACAATGTCAAATAGTCTTGTTTTGAAGTTCCATTCACTGTCCTCAATTCAATTCAATTTGTCCATTTAATCACATTCTCTCATTCCAAGTTCATTTTGGTTCATTTCCTCCCATTTGATTCTTTCTAATTGAGAGCAATTGTTACTAAAATTAGATCCCAAACGCTGACACCAATTGTAACAGTTCTAAGTGAGCGGGTCTTAGAAGTTGAGCGGGTTCTTAGAAGTTGTTAGTCATAGGAAAGGATGGCTTATGGGATTATAAATTGAACCAACAGTGCATGGTGAAGTTCATTAATGTATTACCTTAGGTAGGTATAATTACTTAGTGGGCAGTGAACTACTGGTGGAATAATATCAATTATGTCAAGTTGCAAGATTTCTTCATGTGACCATAAAAGCTATCAGGCATGTTTATCATAGTGCTAATTTGAATGTACATGCCTAAATTATAATTATATTAGTTACACAGTGTCGATATATCAATAATAATCTCATTATATCACTTGTTAAAATGAGTCATACCCCACCAACTCATTTTGCATGGGGGGGGGGGGTGCTGACATTAGACTATTCTGTTACAATATCTTAAAGCAGATATGACTCTACTTGCCGATGTGTTCCAGACATTTAGAAAGACATGTATGGGAGTGTACAAACTAGATCCACTACACTATTTCACGGCTCATGGCCTGTCTTGCGACGCAACGCTTAACCATACATAAATAGATCTAGAGTTACTAACATATACATATATATGCATTTGTTTATAGAGAAAGGAATGCGTTATGGAATAAGTATGGTTTCCAAGAGGCATGCAAAAGCCTTATGTTGATGGATAAAACCCAGAAGAAGATAATCATGTAATGTATTATGATGCAAACAACTTATATGGTTGGGCAATGAGTCAGGCTCTATCTTACTCTGGTTTTAAGTGGGTCAAAGAATGTAAGATTAAGAATTGTAAAGGATTGTTTCTTGAAGTTGACTTAGAATATCCAAGATAAACACACAATGATTATCCTCTTGCACCAGAGAAGTTAGCAGTGAAGAAAGAATGGTTATCAGATTATTAGACACACCTATTAGAAGAAGACCATGATGCTAATTGTCAGAAACTTGTTCCTAATATGTTGAATAAGAACTATGAAATACACTATAATAATCTGCGTCTGTATTGATCACTTGGAATGAAGGTCACTAAAATACACAGGATATTAGAGTTTAATGAGAAGAGATGGATGGAACCGTATATTAGTCTTAATACAGAGTTCCGTAAAAAGACAACATCTGCATTTCAGAAAGACTTCTACAAACTAATGGATAACTCTGTATATGGGAAGATACTGGAGAAATTAGAAATAGAGTATATATACAACTAGTACGAACAGATGGTAGTGCGAATGGTAAGCTGAGAAAGATAATTGCAAAACCAAACTTTAACAGGAGAGTGAAGTTCTCAGATGAATTATCTGTAATACATGTAAACAAAACAAAACTAACACTAAACAAGCTACTCTATGTCGGTATGACCATCTTAGACTTATCAAAACACCTGATGTATGATTGGTATTACAACACACTGAAAAAGAAGTATGGTGAAAACTGCACCCTGTTGTACACCGACACAGATTCATTACTAGTAGATATAACAACATAAGATGGGAATAAAGACATGGCTGAAATGAAAGATGAATACGATCTATCTGATTATCCAATTGATAATCCACTTCGTGATATAACTAATAAAAAAATAATAGGGAAGATGAAAGATGAGTGTACAGGAACAGCTATTGCAGAGTACATAGGTCTGCGTCAAAAGTTGTATTCTATATTAAGGGCGGACGAGCAACTCATCAAGAAAGAAAAAGGGAGTAAAGAAGTATGTAGTTAAGAAACAAATAAACTTTGCCCACTACAGTGATGCATTATTCAATAAACAGAAATACTCTCACAAAATAAATATGATAGATCAATGAAGCATAACATATATGGATTAACAATAAATAAAACAACACTACCACCACTAGATACTAAGCGATGGATAGCGCCAGACGAAATTAATACATACGCGTTTGGGTATCAGCAGGAAAAATAAGTAATTCTTCTTTGACAAAACCTCTTTGTGGCGCCGGAGGTCCCAACTAATATACTCGAATACCTTGCATTACACTATAATAATTAACCTTATGAATATGGACACTCCATATTGGATCTGTTGCTCTACGTTTACCTCCACCGTCTTGTTCACACGGTTGGTATAAATACCTTACACTGGCATTAGGACAGAACGGATAATCCTTTACTTCTTTTATTTCAATTTTAGGAGGTGTGTTCGTCTCCGAATGTATTGCCTTTAGTACACTAGGTAGCCTCTTAACCCATTCCCTATTTCGTTTGTGGCTTTTCAATTTATTTTGCGTACTGATACCCAAATAATCTTTCAGCCAATGTTCTGTTAAATCCTTCCACTATAGCATGATCTCTATGTATGTCTGTTCTACCTCTTCTTATTTTTCATCCATCAGTTTTGTAACACCTCCCATGAACTCTCGTCCAGGATCTACTTGCAATAATTTTCGATACACTAATTTTCTGTTGTAAATATTTTCAAAAGCTTTAGCAACTTCTTTACTGTCTTTTGAAGTCAACGGTTCAGCCTCCTTATACCAGCTTGCAATATCAACTACAGTCAATGCATATTTATAAGTTTTACGATTAACTGTATCATGTGGTAAGAATAATAATTCAGCTTGGTGAACTTCATTCGTAGTAGATACATCAAACTTTGGCCGTACTATTTTCTTTGGTGCAGGTAAATAAATCTGCCATATAGCTTGTTTCATTAAGACATACAATGCTTCTGTATTACTTACTTTTGCAGCCTTTGCTAATTTCTTTACTGTTGACAAACGTTTCCAAAATCCTTTGGGGCTGTAATAAAGTTTCTCCGTTTATATTTATTTAAGATATATTTATATAACAAAAAATGACACAAGGAATCTCAACTGCACAATTTGAAGAATTGCTAAAAGAGCGAACTTCCTCAGGCATAATTAAATGGGTCGATCTAAAGAAAAAATACATTTATACTATTACAGAGGTTTCAACAAAAGAAACAACTTATGGCGAATCTATTATTCTTACCCTTTCTGATGGTAGAGAAGTATGGGCTCCCCAGAGCCTTAAAGACCGGATTGAAAAGTTAGAAGATAAATACCCACCATACTATGTAAGACCACTAGGGTTGAAACCATCTTACAAAAATAATAAAAACAAATATCATGCTTTTGATTTTGTTTCTATGTACATTTTATTTTGTTCTATTAAAAAATAAAACAATCATTAACCAATGCCTTTAGTGATTGTTTTATTTTTTTATGCATTGGCACTAAAATGGAAATCAAAATTTACTGCCCATTTATATTTTTTAACATATCCAATTTGATTTGCTCTCGGAGCTGTTTTTGTTTCTTCAGTAGAAATCTCAAACTTTATATGCTTTCTAACATCAGCTTTCATTTGTTGATATTTATCCATTTCCTCTGTTATCAATTTGTATTCAACATCAGATACTTTGCCATCTTCTAACGCAGCGACAGTGGGTGACAAAATGGACATACTGTGCAATGTTCAACAGCTGTAGGATACCAGTCTGTATATACATGCATTTATATTTACATCGTCAGGTTACAATCTATGTTTTCCCCGATAGTACTTATATATAATGCTAAATCAGACGGGCATCAGAGTAGACACTTATCAGAGCTGTCAGGTTCATAGATGGATCTGGTGCTATGCTGGTCAAACTGTCATAACGTCATTATTGTAGGTTATTGTCCACTTACAATGAAACAATGCTGTACATGGGGTCAATTAAGGAAAGCCCTGGGTGACAGCAGTGGGAACATTAGTCGCTCTAATTGCCACGGGGGGTAGGGTGTTGTTTGAAGATTGTGTCAACATCCACTGTACACTGCGACTGAAAATGTGCAATAAGCCAAACACAACACGGGGCTTATAGGGCGTTTGGGACCTGTGTATATCCAGTTCAGCCTGTACATTCGCACAATATGAATGAACAGGATCTGCACTATTCGGCATTCATTCAATAAAACATTAACATGCAATCTAGATCGTAGTTAGACTACAGGAGTGTTATATTTGATTAGGACCTACGCTAGTCACAAATCACACAAACCCCATTTCTCTAGTCACAGCCACATATAGGACCAAGCTTCGACGTAACCCCCATTTGACAAAACAACGATTTTCTTCTGGAAAAATATCTTTACTTTTTAACATCAAGTCCAAACATTTTATATTTATTTGAAACGTAGGAAAATAGATTAGAAATAGTAAAGAATTTACTGTACATGTGAAAATTGAATATATACTTTTCATTCTTTTTATCTGTCAACGAACACAATATGTGATTTAGTTATATTTTAGTATTCGAAAACAGTATTTACGGAAAAGTAAGCGAGTGGACATTCCAGTTACACAATTTTAGTCCTACAATTTAACATTCATCCATGTATACAAATAAACACATCAAGGCTTGATTTTCGGAACTGTAGAAAGCACCCTGATGTGCACAGTGTATCTATTCTACCATATGTGTCAAATTGGACTGTACCAATCAGCTTGGCATATGTGTGGCCTCGCGGATTCAATATACACCTGCCGCATTATTGTTGACATCCGTTTGAACGTAGCTTCACACGTCTGTCACTGACTAGGACAGATAAACAAAATGGATTTAACCAATCAGCATAGAATAGGTGTGTTTGTTTGTTGGGGTTTAACGGCCTATCAACAGCTAAGGTCATTTAAGGCCGGGTCAATGGGTTTAGTACTAAATCCCATATAGTACCTGTACAAGTACATGTACATTTTCAAATACATGTACAAATGGGGGAAAAATCCCAAAATCAGAACTGAATATTCACAATAACAAAACTATATATTCTGCCCTGAAATCAGAATAATCCTGATCTGATGCCAGGTCCTCGCCACACCAGAATCACTTGGCCCCTCCCAAAAGCAGTAGGATCAGTAATAATCTTACAACTTTTATAATGGGCAATAACCCAATTCTTCTCACAGGTAGTAAAAGAGCCAAAGATAAAAACATTCCGGAGCGCCAAACCAGGCAAATAATGATTCCTATAAGGAGGAACACCTACCGTTAATTTACGCCGTCTCGTTCGCCCGACCACCACCCACAGAATAGGTGTGGCTTCATTGAATTCAGAATACACCTGTCCCAAGATCCACTTCCCTATTTGCCTTCGGTCAAATCATCGGATAAGTTGTTTGATATTAATGACCTCCAGCGGCATCCGTTTGAACATAGCTACACTCGCGTGTCACTGATTATTTCAACTCGAAATTGTCAAATACAAGTATGCTGAAGTAACATCCCTACAAAGCATTGCAGAATCAATTTATGAAATATCGGAGATAAGCATTTTGTAAAAAAAATATAGAAATATAACAATTAATTTCGCATTTTTTCTGATTCTGGCTCTGCTGTCTGTTTGACCGTGACTTGCAACCAACTTCCGCACAGATAGTCGTCGCCGATGATTGTAACCAACGTATAAATAAGTATAACTAGGCGAAGGAAAAAATAACGATTAACGTATATATTAAACGACAAAAACGAAGAAAGTATGCAACAAATACATGATGACCGTAAATCCAAACGATATTATATAAGAAACCTTCATCCACCAATCAGGTAAGCTGTTATACTGCTACGTCATAGCGGTTATTTTTACAGTGCCACCTCGTGCCAGTAGGTCGCAGTAACAGGAGAGATAAGCGATGACCAATTCAGTGCATGGCTGTGTATAAGTGTCAGTTAAGGTGCGATATGAGAAATCTCAATATCACGAAAAATACAAACGAACCGGAAATCGGTTATTAGGGTCGCCGTTGTTGTTTTTAGCGCGTTTTGAAGAAAAATAAGTGATAGTTTGTAATGTGACCTTTAATAATAGGCCAGCACTTGTACCACTCATTACTAGTCCCACAGTAGTAAATCCAGACTGAACACCATTTAATATGTTCACGGCTCTTTTATATTTATTTCGTACTGTTTTCCTTGTCTCAACTTCATTTTCCAGTTTATGTTTTAAAGCATTTATTTCACTAAGTCTATAATGATCAGCCTCAACTGGTAGCACCGGATACAGTTTACTGTTCATTTTTTAAAATATACTATTTAAATATCTGATTCAATTAACACATCTACAATTGAAATGGAAGCTTTGTTATAATTATGTTTTAAGTGAAACAAAATTTAATACACTTCCAGAGGCAAGTTCGATTGGAGTTTTAAATATTGTATATGCCGACTGGTGTCCTTTAGGTTTTGTTAAAGTTGCATTCACATTTGGAGTGCCATTAATACTGATCCCAATTTTTACCTCCTCAGTTGCAAACCCCTTTTTGGTGACGCTGCATAAACCAATTCGTAAAACCCTTCCACGACACATCATAGTATAACCACAATTTCCATGAGCCAAGCCAGAAGCACCATTTCCAAATGCATATTCAGTAGAGCCATCACGTAATGGCACAGACTCTTCAGACCACACAGTTATTATACTTTTATGTTTATTGAACAACTATGTTACATTTTTATCTCCGGCGTCTATGTAATCTGTAGGACTATTTTCATCTGGTCCATAAATACTCATTGTTTTTATATAACTTCTAATGTTATTATAAATGACAAATTATGATTGTCAATTACATTATTATTTTCATCTCCAATTTCAAGTCTCAATTCGTTTATAATACCGTTTTGTAGATTTCTATATTCTGGATGTGAAAATGTCACAGTATCTGACTCTCCAAATGTCATTTTGCGAACAGGTATAACACCAATAAAAGTACTACTTTTACCGTTGAGTAAATTACATGATGTATTTACTTGGTCAAGATAAATATATATAGATTTGTTAACAAAATTAACTGGATTAGAACCTGGATAGGAACCTGCACGTAACCAATCAGGATTAATATTAAACCCTAGCTGATTAAGAATAACGCTTGGTATGTTCACTTTATATCCCAGATGAATATGTAAAGTACATATTCCGTTGGATTTATTTATAGTCAGTGTTAATGTAGCATTACTTAAAATTGTACTCAACCTATCAAACGAGTATAATCCCGCTGGAATCGAATCTTTTATGGCGACACGATTTGTAGAAGACCATACATACTGCACATCATGTAACAGGTTGTACCATCCAACCCAGTATTGTAATCTGTTTAAACCTATTTTTCGTTTGGAATCGTTTTTACCGTTACAGTCTAAAATGTTGCTGTTGTATTTGTTAAAGTTATGTTATACATATTTGTTATTGTTTTAGAAAATGGCATTCAAATTTAATAAGAATGTAAACTACAATACTAAACATAAATATGCTTTGAAAACGGTTCCAATGTTTTATAATGTTTATGTGACAAAAGATAAAAGTTTCAAGGCTACATATTCAAATGCATTAGCAGGGTATCCTAATCCCAGAATAACTGGTAATGTTTATAACAATAATAAAGCACATAATAACTGGATGAATAATCTGATGCGGTGGTATTAGAATCAAGTTAACTTTGCAATATGGTGTGCTACCTGCGGGTACAGCGTTTCATATAACAAACACTTGGCGATACTGGGTGACCCATTTTTTAAGTCATTATATATATTTCATATTATGTATCAAACACTTAGAATCTTGGCTCAAATGAAAGTTCCTTTACCAGATGACCACCGTTATTGCTGGTATGATAATTATGATATTTCGGCTTACCATAGAATATGCACCGAATTTGGTATTAATCCAAACAAGGATTTCAGACAAAGAATAGACCACGGGAATCATAATCTTGGTGGTTTTTCTATGAATTTCCAGCCTAGTGGGTCATATAGATTAAGTCACGGGGGTGCCAATTCACCATTCTTTAATGAGAATGATTGTATCCAGGATCACATTGATATCACCGTTGCCTGGACCAGTTTCGTTCTAGATAACTCAGTTGGATATACTCAAGCTGGAGTTGAACGACTGAATTATAGTATTAGAGTGTACGTTTGGTCAATGCTTGGAGCCCAATCACAAACTAGAACTTCCATTATTGGTACTGGGACTGCCTTTGATGCACAAAAAACAATATTTAGCCAATGTTAATGATGCTATTAACAGAGCTGTAGACTTACCCAAAAGCTAACTTTGTATATGTAATTGGATTATATATGGCACCAAGCGACATGGATTTGCAGATAGGATGTATTCAAAATTATAATAATTTAATAGTAATAGCTACCGACAATCAATCAGTTGGTTTTAATGATAATATAATTAGTATGCCAGTTCTGCCACCTGTACAAACACAGGAGAAGAGTAGTATTAAGCCACTAGGCCCTGCTGCTGTACCAAAGCATCATGTCCAATCTCATGAAATTAAAACTATACCAGAAGCAGATAATCATGAAAATCAAAAGACTGCTCTAGTTACCGCTAGTATTATAATTGGTTTAGGAGTATTGTTATTTTATTATCGAGATAGAATATAATCTTTAGCAAACATATATAGAAGTCCTGCAATTGCTATTATTAAAGTCCATACATTATTTTCTAACCAACCAACGGCTTTCTCTGCAGTTTTCAGCAACCAAGCTACACTAGTGCCAATTAGTCCGGGTAATGCAGCTGCTGCTTTTCCAGTTAACATTGCAAGTACAGAGCCAATATGTTTTAATTGTTCTTAAATCCAGTCTTTAGCTCCTCCTTTTCCTGGTGGTTTTGAATACTTGCAGCACCACTTGCGCCTCCAGTAAACACTTAAAATTATAGTGGAAATTATAAATCAAATAGCGGTTATAACTGAAACTATTGTTATTCCCTGTTCTTTGAATAGTGTGTTTAGTCTCTCTTTTAATGTGGTATCTTTGTGTAATACTCTTTCGATCGTACTTTTTATTCTATTTATTTGGGTTCTTAATGTTTCCTTATCATTTGATATAACTTCAAGACGAGCTTCTCACGCTCAGATTCGATATCTGCAATTTGTTTTTCTATTTGTTGTGCATTTGGATTTTCAGCATCAAATGTTATTGCAGCTGATAACTTTAATTCAGCGTCTTTCTTATTTTTATCAAGCTCATCAAGTTTTGCTATATTATTGGTGAGAGCCATTCGTTTGGTGTAAACATTTGTGTAAAGTTTTAAGTTCTCTGAATGGTAACGTTTCAAAATCATCAGTAATCCCCTTGATGTATCTTTTGATAATGTGTCAATTATTTCTTTTACTGATGTTTCTGTTTTATTAATAGCGTTTGGTAACTCTTTCATTTCTATATTTTTTATTACTCTTGTATTATCATTTAATTGCTTAGATTTCTGATTAAGTTCAGATATAGTACGAAATGTATATGTGGTGCCAGCTAATCTTTTAAATTCTCCCGCTCCTCTGCCAGTAAATGTTTTTACAAATTGATGACATTTCCTTTACAACTTATTTGTACATAATTCCAGTACAGTGTTTTATCGTCAATGTGCAGTTCTGGTCGCATTAAATCAAAATCCTGATCCGATATACCAAACCTGTTTCTGAATTGATCTCTAAATAGTTATATAACCCTTGATCGCTGACACCGTTCCCTCTCGGGAGTTGATTTTACCATTTTAACAGTTGGCGCGTTTATCATAGTTTCACTGGTACCTATTGTAGTATCATCAGGGTCTTAAGTCAAATTATCATAATGCAAAACGTCTCCTTGTCCACCTTCAGCCATTATGTATTTATGTATTAATTTAATGTCAATACATAAATAAACAAAAGTGCCGAAGGTCACAATATACGCCCGTCGAGGCAAGGCCAGTCAACAAGGGGAGATAACTTGACGTGATAAACATGTAAACCAAATTTGGTTACGATCCGTCAAGTAGAACTCAATTTATTGCGTGGACAAGGATACGGAATCAGAAAATTAAAAATGGCTGCCAAGGGGAGATAAGTATCTGAAAATAAATAGGCTTCTTTGTCTTGCCATGATAAACATGTATACCGAATTTGGTTTCGATCGGTGAAGTAGAACTTGACTTATTGCGTGGACAAGGATACATAGTGCGAACATTAAAAATGACCACCAAGGGGAGATAAGTCATCGGACATCAATAGGCTTCTTCGTCTTGCCGTGATAAACATGTATACCGAATTAAATTTTGGTTATGAGCGGTGAAATAGAATTTGAGTTATTGCGTGGACAATGATACAGAGTGCGAAAAATAAAAATGGCCGCCAAGGGGAGATAAGTCATCGGAAATCAATAGGCTTCTTCGTCTTGCCGTGATAAACATGTATACCGAATTTGGTTACGAGCGGTGACGTAGAACTTGAGTTATTGCGTGGACAAGGATACAGAGTGCGAAAAATAAAAATGGCCGCCAAGGGGAGATAAGTCATCGGAAATCAATAAACATGTATACCAAATTTGGTTACAATCCCTCAAGTAGCCTCTAGTTATTGCATGGACAAGCTGTGCCCGCCGCCCACCGCCCACCGCCCACCCGCCCTTTCAAGATGAATACATAATACGTCCCGTTTTTTCAAACGGGCGTATAAAAATGACTACATATGGTAGAAAACTTAGTCCTTACAGACATTTAAGAGAACCACTGGGAGTGAAAGGTATAAGACAATCAATTACAATTACAAATAATCCATTTACAATTAATAAAAATCAGCAGCCTTTAGTTCGCTTTCCAAATTTAGGACCAAACGATTTGATTGTGCCCAGGACAGTTCGTTTAGCTTTTACAATTGCATTAACATCAACCGATGACGATCGCAGAGTTGTTCAAAATGTTGGGCGTGCGATAGTCAAGAAAATGACTATTAAAATATCTAGTAATGAAATTATGTCAATTGACGATTCAGATGTTTATTACATTTATCGTGACCTATGGAAAACAACACCAGAACGAAATAATATGGTTTATCAAGGTATAGATACTAGTGCAGGTTCAAATGTAACACATTTGAGGATTGGAGCAGCAAATTCTAATGTTACACACGCTGCAGACATTTGGTAATCGATTATATACACCATTAGCTTCTTGAAGCTTATATGCCATATTATCAATCTGGTTTAGGTGACAGACTCAAATATTTACATTTATTGATTATTCAAGGGTAATTATAGCTCCAGGTGATTTGAATGCTAATTATGAAATTAACAATATAAGTTTAGAATTTGATATGGTCACTGAGCCTAATCTGGCAAGAATGGTGAGAAATAAATATATGGGTAAATGTCAATATTATATGATAGAATTCTTCGCCATAGAAAGATTGTGAAATATAATAGTGATACTTTATGGAATATAAATTTGAATACACCCGATCGTTCTATGAAGGGAATTTTAATGTTATTTGAAGAACCAACAGCAGATTTTGCAAGGGACAGTGAACAGTTCTATAATCCGAAAATACATAAAGTTGAAGTTACTATCGAGGGTGTGCCTAATCAGCTATACAGCCAAGGGATGAAAGAATATACTATGTGGGATGAAATATGCAAACAATTTGCTGGCGGAAATATTAATGATTCAATAGTGAACGTTATTAGTAAAGAATTGCATGTGTCCAGTGTAGCAATTGGGGGCTATCTTACAACAAAATATGGCCTCTAGCTTGACTTAAGAACGACAGACGATACTAGTTTACATGGAACTGGACGGAGAAAAGAAAACACAAGTGAGGGTATCACAATTCATATTACTAAAGCAGCCAATGCAGCTGGTGCCGTAAATATATATATGTATTTATAATTCAAGATGCGCAAATAAATATAGAAAATGGGAGATATGTATCGGTGTTGTATTGATTTGCCAAAGTATGCACATCGTGCTATTATCTGCGGCCAAACCGGATGTGGTAAAACGGAATTTGTCCTTGACGTACTTGAGCTTTCACAGCAACTAGGTGGATGTGCTGGAGTATTTGAGAATGTAGTTATGCTTTGTCAAACTATAGCATGGAACAAGGCTTACAAAACATAAGTTGGATAGGTGATGTACGACACCCGAGAGATGCAACAAATAAGAATGAATTTCTGTACATTTGTGTCCGGCAGAGGATCATTGGAATGTTATCTGCATTTCGGGGATCGTAGCGATTTTAGGAACGAGAGTAGTTAGATAGGATGGTGTGATATTATTTTTTCAAAACACATTGTAGTTCTATAAGTTTATGCTTGTTTCTCCTAGTTGCTAGGGATTCCCATTTTAAATCGCGAAATCAATTGTCTAAGCTACATAGTTTTGTAGCCCCTGTAACAATTCGCGCAGCTTCTTTTTGAACAGCTTCAAGATCGTTTTTAAGTTCATTGGAGCAGTTGTCACAAATAATGTCGCGATATTCTAGAAGCGGGCGGATACGTGTAAGATAGAGGCGTTCTAAGTATGCCCTCTTTAGAAGAAACTTAAGCGAACGTAAAGTACCAATCCGTTGCCAGGCTTTATTTAGGCAGCCAGATATGTGGGTGTTCCATCTACCATCATCTCAGAAAGTTACTCCGAGATGTTTATGCTCAGTTAAAGGGTCTAAAACTACATGGTTCATTACCAAATTAGGATGTGGTGGTTTGTTTTGTTTTCTTGAAAACATCATGGTTTCTGTTTTAGATGGATTAAATGTAACCAACCATTTCAGAGACCACTGATGAATAGTTTTAAGATCGTTGTTTAGAGAAGTGGCGGCAACGTTTGGATTATGGACTACTATGTACAAGCTTGTGTCGTCTGCGAAAAGTCTAATATTAGATTAATTTCAGTCACAATTTAATTTATATATACAAGGAAAAGAGGAGGTCCTTATATAAACCCCATGCGGCACACCGGCTGTTACAGTGGACCATTGAGACGATGCATTTGCGTAAATCACTCTCTGTTTTCAAGAAGATAAGTATGATGCAAACCGTGTATGAAGGTTGCCAGTAATGCCAGCAGAGGACAGTTTGTATAACAAACTACGGTGCCAGACTCGGGCAAATGCTTTAGAAATATCACAGAATACTTCTTTACCATCGGCTAAAACTTTACACACGTCGTTGTAAATGTAAAGTAACTGATTGACTGTTGTGTCTCTTTTAATGAATCCAAACGGACGTTTGGATATTATTTTAAATACTTATGGATACATCGCTCCATAAGCTTGCCAATGCAGCTTAGGAGAGAGATTAGTCGATAATTTTGTGGATGTGATGGGTCGTTCTTTTTAAAGATTGGGATTACGTTTGCCAATTTGCATGCGGATGGGAAATGTGATAAAGGGATTAATGCATTTATACATGTTGAGAGGGGTTTTGCCAGCTCGTTTGCACCCTCGCGCAGTAAACGTGGACTTAAAAGATCGGGGCCACATGCCTTGGTCGGATCAATGATAGATATAGCGTCACTAATATCTTCAGGTGAGATATGAATTGAAGAGAGCGTTCGTTGTAGTTGTGCAAGTGGTGGTAAATCTTATTTGAAGTTTGAATTATTTAAAGTTTGAATTAAGTGCTGTGCAGATATAATTGGTATGTAAAAGGTTGGAATGAAAATATGGATGATAATAAAGAATTATTTGAAGTAAATTGGGGTAAGTGTTTTGGAGATATAAGGTATGTAAAAACTTTAACACAAATGTCAAAGCCATTTGACCTTGACCTTGGACATGTGGACCACATGGACAGGCTATAGAATGAAAATATGGATGATGAAAAGGAAGTATTGAAAGTTTGAAGTAAATTGGAGTAACAACAATTGTGGCGATATAAGGTATGTAAAAACTTTAACGCAGCTTTTATAATATGCAAACTTCTAAGTCATTTAACCTTGACCTTGGGGCACAGGGGCCGAATGAGTGGGACACAAAATGAATATATCGATGATGACCAATACGCATATGAAGTTTCAAGCAAATCTGACTTACGGTTACAGATAGTAGGTATCTGAAAACTTTAACGCAAATTTTTACAAAAATTTAGCAGAAACTTCTAAGTCATTTGACCTTGACATTTGTTCATAAGGGTCGCATGATTGGGATACAGCATGAATATGTGGATGATGACTAATACGCATATGAAGTTTCAAGTCAATATGATTTAGGGCTGCAGAGATATAAGGTATTTTAACGAATATTTCTGACGGACGGACGGACGTTCCAATATTTTGGGTTTATGGGGTATTTCCATTGTTTGAAGAACAATGAAAAAGCCCCTAAACAACAATAGATTTTATGAGCTTACGGAATATTACAAAGGAATCTTTTGTTCCTAACCCCGCCCCTAATCTCTCAAACCCCCGGACGTTGGCCCGGACGGACGGACGGACGGACGGACGTTATTGTGATCAGTATGTCTCGCTTTCCGTAAGCGGTCTCGATAAAAATAACCTTCCCTAAAAAACAGTATTTGATGGAATTACATCAAATATTGATTTTATTGCGAGAAAACATATTTCCTATGGGAATTTTTTATTTGTTAACAGATTTTCAAAATCTAACTTTTGTTTTCTTATTTACATAATTTCCAAGCTATATCACCAGGTTTCCGAGTCAATCTCCAATTTCAGCCTCCTTTTTGCCCCATGTTAAATACCATAGGAAAATCTTGTTTTCGCAATAAAATCAATAGTTTAAGTTATTGATGAAAAAGTACATACGTTTAAATATTTTTGAGATTTGATCAGTTTAATAGCCAAACGTAATTGGCAGCTAAACGTGGAACAGACTTTAGTTTCAATTGCAGCTGTTGACTTTTCGGGCCACCACCAGTTTTCTCACAGAAGACTGATAAATATAATACCACGCTACTGTCTTTTGATATAAAGTTTATCTATCAGGCTCCGCTTGGAAACGGTAGGAATTCCTCAACGAGCTCGAAATTCCTACTCGTTTCCTATGCTTGTCTGATAAACTTGATATCAAAATACACTACACTAGTATTCTCTGTCTACTTGTCACACATGTTGTAAAGGCAGTTTCAATAATTTACCCTTAGTTTAAACATATTTTATTTGTATATTATTTACAAGTAATGCATCAATCATAGTAAATACAGAATTATACAAATGGGATTGGATTGAAAGCAAGCTTATATAAATCCTCTCCCTGACGTGTAACTTGGTATCACAGGCTGCAAGAACCAGGACATAACAAACATAATTAATACTGCCATTAGCATAAAATTGAGATTTTATTTTTGCTTTATGCTCATAGTTTCTGCTTCCTGCGATACCCGGTAGATGTATTATAGATGACAATATGTAAATATACATGCATTAAAACAATTTTAACAAAAAAAGAAAAGACAACTATTTTAGTTCGTTATTATAAAACAAAAATAGAGAGAGAAAAAAAAATAATTCCACTGCGGCAGTTCGAGAAAACAAAATATGTTCGCACACCAAGCCACCCACGCCCACACATTAAGTCTTGGTTGTCGTGATGATGTTCAAAGCAGACACATTGGAACCCCTCCAAACCGGACACCCTGGGATGTCCCCAGGGCGTCCGGCATAGGGAAGTTCCACTGTAAATCAGTCATATGATCACTCCTACACCTCTTTCATGCCTTGCAATCACGAACAGACTGTACCATGAGAGATAGATAAAAATAAAAATAAAAATAAAACCCACCAGAATTAACCACACAGCCATTTACAAGGTGTCCGGCTGACAGAGGTTCCACCGTACCATTTGAAAGCGACTTGTATTCTCTATGTACATTCTTACAGCTGTAAATATTGTTTCGTTAGTAGGATCGTCCAGTTGTATATTACCATAGAGTATAGTATGGAGGGTCGTTGACAATAAGCTTGTATATCATCTATTAGTTGGTTTCTATGTAGTGCATATCTTGGACAGGAGAAAAAGTAGTGAGTGGCATCTTCAACTTGACCACAGATACAATTTGGTGATTCAACAATATTTTTGCAATGAAGGTCATAGTTAAGAGCACTGCATTTTGTCCGGAGTCGTGTATGTATTACTTGCATATGCCGTTGACCACTGTAATAATAACTTGGAACCTTGTCTGTGATTTTTTTAATTTTGGTTTTAAAACAACTAAGTGAAGGAGCATTCCGTGTGTTTTCTGACATAGAGTTCCAGTCTCGGACTGAAGAGGGAAGAAATGAGTTATAAAAGAGAGTTGTTCTGGATCGTATGGTCTGTAGGTTGTCAGCATTTCTTAAATTGTAACGAGTAGTGTCTGTTTGAGGCGGAAGGATATCTACAAGGTAATTAGGTGAAATGCCGTTTTTCATTTTGTAAAAAAGCGACAGTTTATGTGAATGTCGTCTATTTTCTAATGTTTCCCAGCAGATTTCAGCATATAATGAATCTATTGAAATTAGCCGAGTTGCACCTGTAGCTATACGGCAGCTTCAATTTGGATTGTTTCCAATCCATCTTTCTCATATTGAGTACAATTATCCCATACGATATCAGCATATTCTAACAGAGGTCTAATAAAGGAAAGGTAAATTATTTCGAGACATTTTCTATCTAGAATATATTTTAGTTTTCTCATAATGTATATTCTACGCCATGCTTTCCCTGTTATATATTCTATATGTTGATGCCATGTTCCTTCATTGTTAAAGTATATACCTAGGTGTTTGTGGCTTTCAACTTCTGAAACATTAACATTATTCATCAATATTGGGGAATGTGCTGGTCTGTTACGTTTTCCGTGATATAAGTAGTGATTCTGTCTTCTTAGGGTTAAATGTTACAAGCCATTTATTAGACCAATTGGTAATAGTTTTAAGATCGGAATTAATGGTCCTAGTAGCAGTTTCGGGAGTGTCTACAATAAGGTATAAGCTGGTGTCATCAGCGAAGAGGCGTATATTGGAGCTTATGTCCATAACAATATCATTTATGTATAGGAGAAATAACAATGGTCCGAGGATAGAACCTTGTGGGACACCAGCTCTAATGTGGTTCCAGTTAGAGTAGACTCCTGGCAGCACAACCCTTTGTTTCCGATTACTAAGGTAGCTGGCGAACCAGTCATGAACGTTATTAGTAACACCTGCCGCTTGTTAATTTCATAAGCAGACCGGTATGCCAGACACGGTCAAAATGCTTTGCTGATATCACAAAATACAACCCGGACTTCTTTTCCATCATCTAATGCACGGCAGAATGCATTATAAAGGAAGGTCAGTTGGTTTACAGTTGAATCACCTGGTACAAATCCAGACTGTAAAGGTGTTAATATATTGTTGTCTTTGAAGTGATTGTACAAATATTTAAAAACTGCCCTTTCAAGAACTTTACTAATAGTATTGAGCAAGGATATGGGGCGATAATTCGAACTGAGAGAGGGATCACCAGCCTTAAATATAGGACATACGTTGGCCTGTTTCCACTCGTCTGGAAAGTGTCCACATTGTATAGATTTATTAAAAAGGTCCTTTAAAGGGACATCTAGTTCAGATTTTAATTCTTTAAGGATGCGATTATTGACACCATCTGGGCCAGATGCTTTCCCTAGAGGTAAGTTAGATAATATATTGTATATCTATTTCACTTAGAGTGATAGATTCAAGAGTATTGGTCACTGCATATGGTGTTAAAGTAGGTAGGTGTGAAGGGGGGTCTGGTAAAACTGTTTGGTCACGGAAATAGTTATTTAAAATGTTAGCCTTTTCTGTACTATCATCAATTATTGTTCCGTTATGTTGTAGTGGTGGAATTGTTTTATTTTCATTTTCATTGATAAAATGTTTCAATACGGACCACCAATCTTTTGAACAGAGTTGTCCTGACTTTAATTTATTACTTATCCCGTCATGATACTCTTTCTTGGATGCCCTTATCATTAAAATGACGTCATTCCGAAGTTTACGAAATTTTAACCAGTGTGAGTTATTATTAGTTTGTTTTGCCTTATGATAGAGCCGTTTCCGTTTTCTAATCATCTCTTTATGTTAGTTGTTATCCAAGGCAAATCGGACTGTCTAATGATTATATCTTTATTAGGATATAAATCTCGGCAAGTGTAATAATTGTATTAATAATATTATGTGCATATTCATCAATGTTTTGCGATTTTAAGTCATCCCAGTTTATTCTAGAGATATCCCTGCGTAACATCTCATAATCACCGTTCTCATATTTCCATATTTTACGTTTAAATGGCTTGACCTTAGGCTTGGAGAATTTTAAAAGGCCGAAAATGGGACAATGAAACCGAGTCTCTTGCGGTAAAAATGGATCGCCTACTCGCTCATAACTATAGAGTCTTTATTGGATACGAATAGTAAGTCGATAATGGACTGCGAATGTTCAGTGAAGTGTGTTATGGATGATATACACTGCGTTAAAGCAAATTGTGTACAAATAGATGTTACCTTTCTGTTCGATTGGGCGTTTAAGGTATTATAGTTAAAGTCGCCAACAATTATAATATCTCGGAAACCGGTATCAATGGCCATGTGAATTGAGTCCTCAATGCTATTGTTATATATAACGTTAGCGCTTGGGGGTCTATAAAAGACGCCAAATAAGAAGTGCTTTTTGTTAGACACAATTTCAACCCAGATAGATTCAATATTAGCGAGTTCGAGATCGAGTCTACGTTTATGAAATAATGTGTTTCTAATATATATGACCACGCCACCATGCCTATCAGCGTGACGATCCTTCCTTTCGGGAGATTTGTAAAGTTGTTAAGAAGGATATTGTCAGTATTGTTGTCATCACCAAGCCACGTCTCTGTGATAGCTATTATGTCAAAGTCCTTAAGCTCAGCCCTTAATAAATCTATTTTTGGGTACAAACTTTGAACGTTGCAGTGTACGAATGACAGATGGTGAGACAGATCTGATTGTGGAATTATGTTGGAACTCAACGAGAGTGCCGATGATTGAGAAGAAGTTGAACTGAATGAATATTCAAATGAATTATCACTATCTATGGGACCTGGATTTGGATGAACATCACCAGAAAGAATAATAATTAGCCATATTGTCCATACTATGGTAAATAATACTGAGCCGCAATTATTAACAAATCGAGAGTTAAGTTCGATAACTAAAGTGGGTACAATATATTTTACAATACTGTACAGGTTTAGACATGTGTGCCAAGTTGGCATTGGTTCTAACAGACGAGAGTAAACTGTATGTAGATGTGGCATTCGAGATCAAGTATGAAAACAGAATAGCGTGGAGCGCTAGAGGGAATCTGCTTCGTACACGGTAGTTGCATCCGCCCAATACGGTCGAACGACGGGTGACTATGGTCACGTGACCGACGAAATCATAATGATAAACTGTGATTCGACCGTAATAAGCGGATGGCACCTACATGTGTATTGAATACCCAATGCAGACCCGAGACGGATCAGTGAGCGAAAAATAAAAAGACCTCGAACTATCCTACAGTGGCTGAAATAAATGCATAAAAAACACAAGAAAAACTGCATGTTGGTACTTATGACGAATACTGTCCGGACACGTTTCTGGAATAGACATACACAGAAGGAAATGTGGATATAAAACGAAAAAAAGAAGTTAAGTTATAGTAAGGCCTACTGAATAGTGACGCTGCAATATAATGCGCCCGGCTGAATGGGGAAGCGAGTGATGAATGGGAACCTTGAGTGTATCCATACATTCTAGTGCAGAAATGGTGATCAGCGAATGTCCTGACCAGACTGCGCATGCGCTCAGGTCGATATATATCTTAGTTGGCATTAAACGTCTCAGTGGTCCACTTGTCAGGGCGAGTTGCACAAACCAAACGAATCGAGGTGCGCTTGTATATGGTAACTAATATAATACTAATATGGTAAAAGCAGCAAAATAGATTTCCAATCCACGAACAGTGTTCTAGGTCATAACTTATTTCCATACAATCGTGAATAGCTAAAACTGTTGTTCAATGGTATGCATACTGATCGATTGACATATGTAGGCCAGCGTAGACTCAGATGCATGTAAGATAGTGTAAAGATGTGTCTATGCTGCTCAAAAAGACACCAGGTTCCCTATCAGCCGGACACTTACACAGCCAGGTCGCATGCAGTTCTTAAATCTATAATCAGATTACAATACAATCAGAGTAAGTAGTAATAAACCAAGTAAGTAAATAAATGTGCACCTGAGATGCCGCATTCAATATGATACATGCTTTGTCATATCAACACGTGATATAATATTATGATCATTACATGTACATGTATATACAATATAAAAGACCATGTAGTCGTTGTGACTGAATAAGAAAACATAATTTTAATCCTTTCACCCTACGTAACTGGAATGCATTTTGATATGTAATTTTCCAACAATTCAATCGTCACTGAATAATTTGCAGTCTAGTAAATTTATGAAAAGAGGTGTTTCTGTTCTGAAAATATGAAAATTACTCGCAAAAAGTGCAGATCCCGATGGGACTGCTCGTTACGTACCGGCTCATCTGGCTCTACACTTTTTTTGCCAATACCACTTTACAGGCATGGGATGTTGAAAGGGTTAAATATATGTTAATACATACTAAGTAAATGTCTCAAGAATATTAGGGAGTGTAGTGAATACTATTCAGTTACCGTGTGTACCTCAGCCCCACGGTTTAATAGCAGACGTTTGAATTGTGATTGAGGTTGTACTGTTGTACAGGATAAACATATCATACGTGCATAGTCACGTACCAGTCATATAGTGGTAAACCAGTAATTGAAATAAATCTACGTGAAATTATAACACAACTTGGCATCATTAGCTACGTATATGCGCGACCCGATACCAGAAACGCGTAATTTCATGTGTCTGGCATCGGGTCACACTTGATTGTTGAATGTATACTAAGGCGACAATGCCTGTTCACATATACTCAATGGCTATATCATGTATACAATGAAAATATCATGACGATAATCGAGTCGCAATGAGCCGCTTATAATTTACCCTTATAACAGTATACTCTGCAGTACCAACTCTTTCCCTTGCTGCAACCGAGGGCGGAGGTGACGTGACGAAGTCAGAATAATCCTGATCTGATGCCAGGTCCTCGCCACACCAGAATCACTTGGCCCCCTCCCAAATGCAGTAGGATCAGTAATAATCTTACTACTTTTATAATGGGCAATAACGCAATTCCACTCTCAGGTAACAAAAGAGCAAAAGATAAAAACGTACCTGAGGGCCAAAGCAGGCAAATCGTGATTCCTATAAGGAGGAACCCCTGCCGTTAACTTACGCCGTCGTGTTCACCCGACCAACAACCCACTCGCATTTATGGGATAAATGTTATTTATTATAACTAATGTGTATTTATTATATACCTACCCATGAAATACATAGCTATACGATGTAAATAAAAGTCATATGTTCTCATCGATGAAATAAACAACTTCCGGTAAAAATACGACTACTTCCGCTATCTATATTTATAACGCACATCTGCAGTGCCGGACTGCAAATAGGCTGCAAATACACATTCATTACCGTATACAGTCTAAAAAACTGCTAATTTCCATGGAGCGGTAGTAAAATAAATAGAATATTCATATTTTTGCAACGAATATGACATATATGTTCATCGAATGGTGTGAAATGTCCATATGGACATTTACACCACTCAATGAACATAACTAGAAATGGACGCTTGTCGACAAGCGCATGTGTATCCCCCTCCCCAGATACACAAGTAGTTTGAAAAAAGGGTGTTCGAGTTATGCTCCGGAGACAAAATCAGTGACGGAAAAACAAAGGGAGATAACAAAAAAATTATTGATGCAAGAGTTGTCATTCTTGCGTGACACACCTTTAGGGTCGTGGTCTATGCATGTGTGAAGTTTCATGAAAATATTCCAAAGGGTGTTCGAGTTATGCTCCGGACACGAAATCAGTGCACGAAACAACAAAGGGAGATAACTAAGAAATTAACGACGCAAGAGTTGTCATTCTTACGTGCGACACACCTTTGGGTCGTCTTCTATGCATGTGTGAAGTTTAATAAACTAGAAAATGTGTTCATAGAACACGGATGTCCCAAATATCGCTTTGAAAATAAATGAGGCCAAATTCCAAGTCAAAATTTTCTTTTACCTGAGCGTTAACGTTTTTGAAGCACCAAGTATGTGACCTTCACCCTGGGCTTGGCAGGACGAACGTGGATTTGGCACAGGGCGGTAGAGGACCATTAGAGCAATGCATATGTGAAATATGAAGCTGATTCGTGAAAGAAAACAGAAATTATAAGATATTTACCCGAGCGTTAAAGTTTTTGAAGCACTAAGTATGTGATCTTAACCCTGGGCTTGGCGGGGGCAGGACGAACGTGGATTTGGCACAGGGCGATAGAGGACCATTAGAGCAATGTGTATATGAAATATGAAGGAGATCGGTCGAAGGATGAAGACATTATGAGACATTTACCCGAGTGTTAAAGTTTTGTGACGGACGGACGGACGGACGGGAGGACGGGACCACGTTCCTACGAATGAGATACCTTGTTGGTTTTTACTCTAGTAAAAATACCCAACAAGAGTACCCAACACTATCCTAACCCTACCCAATATAGAGCCCCGACGCTTACAACAAGTACCCATTCGTGTGTGCGACGCACGACGGACAAGGGTAACACTAAATGCCCCCTCCACTATCGTTGGTGGGGGCATACAAATATTCCAAAGGGTGTTCGAGTTTATGCTCTGATACCAAAATCAGAGACGAACCACAAAGGGAGATAAGTAAACAAGAATTCAGCGAATCAAATGCCTCGCCTTGTTTCAGCTCCTTGACCTCGAGCCCTGGTCCCGAAAGCAATTTACACTGGCCTGAACATATTATACAATTATTGACTAATGAGCCATAGAATATCAGATTATATTCTATGGCTCACAAGTCAATAATCTTGTTTTATTATAATGATAATAGTCTGTATATCGCACTTACGACCTTATGCAACAGACATAAATTGAAAAAGAATTTGAAAAAAAAAACGAAAAAAAGAAATGGAAAAAAAAAGCTTAAAAATCAAAAATAATAATGCTTGCTACTGGAGCCCATAATTTTTTTTTTAATAGTCCTATGTTTATCTACATATATCTGCACAGGTCCACATAATGCCACAATATTTTCAACGCAGTTTACGGAAATGTAATATACAAACAAAAAATAAAAAAATAATGCTCGCTACTGGAGCCCAGAATTTTTGTTAATAGTCCTATATTTGTCTACATATATCTGCACAGGTCCACATACTGCCACAATATTGTCAACACAGTTTACGGAAATGTAATAATTTACCTGTATAAATTACCTGTAATAAGTTAATGGTCAGTTAACAAATTGAAAAAGAATGTAAAAAAAAAAATGAAAAAAAAAAAACAAATAAAAAAAAAAACAACAAAATAATGCTCCTACTGGAGTAGTCCTATATTTATCTACATATCATATATGCACAGGGCCACATATTGCCACAATATTTTCAACACAGTTTACGGAAATGTAATATAATCATTTACCTGTATAAATTACCTGTAAGTGGTCAGTGGTCAGTTGCACATGCTAGCACATGCACAGGTGAATAGTCTGTATATAGATAGCACTTACGACCTTATGCTACTAGACAAAAATTGAAAAAGAATTTGAATATTTTTTTTTTTTTTAAAAATAATGAAAAAAACGCGGACGCGGACGCGGCCCGCTGTCAAATCCATAGTATCCCCCGACGGAGTCCAGGGGATACAATTATAGGTCATATTCGTTGCAAAAATATGAATATCCTCTATATATTGCATGTGGACATGATCGCATGTCATGTAGACAGTAGACCTTTACATCTCCAAACATTGAGTGATTGATTGGTTGGTTTATTGATCTTTTACATCAAATCAACAGCAGTATTATATACATATGGGAAAGCTCCAGCAATATCATATATATAGAGGGGGATGCACCAGGGAGCCGTTTCACTAAACTTTGTACGACTAAAATATTTGTAAGTGCAACATTATGATAGTCTCTAAATTTCATATTAACAATGTTTACTTGTAAACAATTAATGGATTTGCCTATGCTCAATAAATATTGTGTTTCTTTATTGGTGTTTAATGGCCTATCAACAGCTAAGGTCATGTAAGGCATGGCAAACGGGTTAGATCCCGTTTTAACCTGCTGCATTGGGGGAGGGGGGGGGGAGAACAAAATATATTCAGCCCTGAAATTAGAATAACCTGACCTGGTGCCAGGTCCATACCACACCAAGTTACTTGGCCCCTTCTCTAAAATAGGATTACAAATAATCGTAAACCTCACATAAGGGGTATAACCAGATTCAACCGTCACATACAAAATGCCAAAGACGTATGTGAGGGCCAAACCAGGTATCCAGTCGAAATTCCGATAAGGATGAACCCCGAATGTTAAATTACCAATTGCATGCTCCCACCTGCCACCCACCTCAGTAAATGTAAATCCATCAATTTAAATTTCCAGACCATCCTAAATTTGCACTTATGAACATTTTAGTCGTATGAAGTTCAGTTAAACGGGCCCCAGAATGGGATCTGCCAAACACTATAATGATAATGAAAACTTTCACTACCGAAAACCAGTGTCGTAATTTGGTGCCAGGCTTCCTTACTACACCAAATTTATAGTTTAGATATGCAGTCTTAACCCTTTCAACTCTAGAGACCACTTTGCAGACAGTGTAGATCCAGATGAGCCGGCTCCTTACGAGCCATCTTTGTAGATCCAGATAAGGACCAGTAATTTACATATTTATTTTCGAAAAAACAACAACAACAAACACCACCCCCTTTTTATACCACCGGTACTGAATGATACGGGAGGCATTTAGTGTTACTAGCGCCCGTACGTCCTGTCCGTACGTACGTCCCGAAACCGTAACACTCTGGTAAATATCTTATAATTTCGGTTTTCTTATACGGATCTGAGACAAGATTTGAGACTAAATGAGACAAGCCATGTGAGTTTGCACCTAATAATCTTATTAGGTACAAATCACATGGCTTGTCTATTTAGAGATTTGCTCTGAAAATGTCATCAACTTTCAACGTCATTGACTTATAATATCGTAAATTTTGTTACATTTCTATGAGATATCGCAAATCTTCTTCGGTAGAAAACTTTTCGGCTAAACAACGAAATCACGTCCAACCTGTAATGAGTATTTCATTATAAATATCTATACATGTCACTAAATACATAGTTCAGTACACATGTATGTAGAGTACTACTGTCTGTTCCACGATTTGCTGCCGACGAACGGTTGGCTATTAAGCACATTACATTTTAAAAATATGTAAATGTAAGTACTTTTTCATCAATAACAAAAAAGTCACCCTCCCCTAAATAAATTATTTGATAAAATTCTTGCGAAAAAACGATTATCCTATGGGAATTTAACAAGGGGGCTAAAAATAGATTTAATTTTTTTTTCGTTTAGATTTTCACAATCTAACTTGTTTTCTTAGTTACTTCATTTCCAAGCCATCTAACCAGGTTACGGAGTCAATTTCCAAATGTTTCCTTTTTTTGACTCCTGCCCAAGCTCCTCCTTTTCCCCCATGTTAAATTCGTACTTACATTTAAACATTTTTTAAATTTAATGTGTTTAACCCTTTCCCTGATAGAGACGACTTTTCACGCCTCTGCAGAAGATGTCTTTTGAAAACATTGTGGGAAAAGGAGAAATTGCTTGTAACAAGCAATTTCTCCTTTTCCCACAATGTTTTCTACTCTATCAGATAATTTAACCATCATTTGACTCTGCATTTGATTCTTTTATTCAGATGTTTTGGATTTGGATGAGTCGAAATATCGCAAAACAGGGAAAGGGTTAATAACCGAACGTTCGTCGGCAGCAAAACGTGGAACAGACAGTAGGCTGTAAGTGTGAGCATGTTTTTGTTCATCCAATTCTGTATAGTTACACAAAAATCAACAAGAAATCAATAACACTAATAGACATACCGTGAAAATCACGGTACATATAAAGCCACAACACAAATCAAGTGTTGTGGTCAGATTTGCATATAAATGAAACATATAATTATATCAGCGCTCCAGATAAGTTTTGTATCTAAAGAGTATTATACCCCCATAATTATTTCAAATCCAATGCGTATTTTATTTTTACAAATATATTATTTTCTTCCTTACTAACTAGGGAACAATTGATAAAAACATGAACGAATTTGAAAATTCACTTATTTGAGCTGCATCTCAACTAGGTAAATTTTAAAATTTATTACTGCATTTTCACTACCAAATTTGAAAATCAATTCGTATGTTCACATTGCTGTGAGTATTTTGTACTCCGATATCTGATAATCAATGCGTATTCTGCTAAAATAAGTGCGTAAAATACGCCAATACACACGTTATCAGTAGCCTATTTCATCAACATTGCAAAGTATACTTTACTAGCAAAGTATACTTTGAGGGAGCAATCATTGATTTTTCCGAAATGCATTATTTCATTCAGAACTAACGATTGCATATAGTTGATGATTAAAACTATGCAGAATTATCATACTGAATTTATTACATTATCACAGCCAAAATTGGCTGTGATAATGTAATAAATTCAGTATAATAAAAAATAATAAATTTATTCTAAAATTGAAAGAAAATTTCTACCTCAAAGTATACTTTGCTAGGAAAGTATACTTTGCAATATTGATGAAATAGGCCCCTGGAGCTATGTTATATCACACTTCAGTCAAAACAGGCTTATGGCACTACTGACCAGTAGCAGATTTCACCAAAATTGCTAAGCATATTTATCTAGCTACGTATACTTTGAGGACAAATTATTTATTTTCCCCGAAATGCATTATTTCATACAGAACTAACGACTGCATATATTTGATGATTAAAAGTATGCAGACTTATTATACTGAATGTATTACATTATCACAGCCAAAATGAAGAAAACAAGAGGGAAACAAGAAGAAAATGGCTGTGATAATGTAATAATTAAACAAGAATTCCGCCATAGAAACAATGTCGCGCCTGCCAAGGCATTTTACCGTAACATGTAATGGGCATATGCTAAAGAAAGCCTCACAAACATTGTCAGAGAAGTGCATGCATAAAACATAAAACACAAAAAAGGTCAACATTGAAAAAATTTTTTGACTAAAAAAATGGCTAAGTGTTTCCATAACCATGTGAAGGTCAAAAAGGTCAAGATCATGTTAATGGCGGCATGAGTGTCCAAATATTGAAGCAATCCATCAAGTAATAGTAAAGTTAAACCATGATGAAGAAGCTTGTACAAAGTGTTTGACGCAAACAAAAATGGCTATGTGTTTCCGCAAAAATGTGAAGGTTAAAAAGGTCAAGGTCATGTTAATGAGTTAATGAGTGTGTTCCAAAAGCTCACATGTAACAAGTGTCCAAATATAATATTAAAGTTATACCATGATGACGAAGCTTGTACAAACTTTTTGACATTTCGGACGACGGAAAAGCAGCGACTATAGTCGCGCCTTCTGCTTAAGCAGGTGCGACAATAAAAATTATTAAATATATTCTTAAACTGAAAGTTTCTCTCTCAAAGTGTACTTACTAAGATATGTATACTTTACAATTTTGGTGAAATCGGCTACTGCTTTAAAGGTGCATGCCCACCCAGTAGGCAACACATGTTCTTTATATCAGAGACATGATCGGAGACATTTTATGGCAAAATAAACATTCATTCACCATTACCCCACGTATTGAGTGGCATTAGTATACATTTTATATAAGACGTACATTTCCACACTGATATCAGGGGCGATAACCGTGTTTCCGTAAAATGTTAACGGACATTACTATTTATTCTCTGTATTTATTTTTCAGTACTTTATAATCTGTCGAAAATATAATTTTTTCAGGTGACACATTTAATAGTATAAATACCGGTAATTAAAAAGTAGCATGCCTCATTTGCATATGAAAATAGCCTGATACCACCTCGTGTCACTATCAGTAAGATAAATATAACTAAATGATTACATCTGTACAGTGGGCACTCATATTTTTAGAACTGGTGGAATAGTGACACAATTATACACTTATTTAATTCATGTAAAGAACATTTTGTGCCTACTGACATGTACCTTTAATATATAATATGAAGTACATGTACATTTCCTTGCAGCATGGTAGTAGGTCACAATGTGAATACTTTAACACTTATAATGCGGGAAACGAACATTTTCGTCTGCCGTTGTTTCATATTTTGTCTGTTTGTTGAATAAAAGCATGGTTTGAGAGCACTTGAGAATCATTTCCTTCCTTTGGAAATGATTCTTATGATTCTTACGTCTTGCCAAAGCATGTTTTTGTTGAGAAAAAATGAAAATAAAAAATAAACAGTAGCCAAAAAAATTTAATTCAGCATTGTAAGGGTTAATCACACTGCACAGCTCCAGATAAGGTACGTTTTGGTGATAATTTGTCCTTATTTTAGGTGAAAAAGCATTGATTTTCACAAGTTGGGAGTACAACAATTTAAAAATACTCATTGAATTTTCAAATTGAGGAGTAAGGATGCTGTAATAAAGTAGAAAATCTCCTTATTTCAGCTTGAAAAAAAAACACTTTGATTTTTACCGATCAAATAAATTATGTTAATTTTCAACTTTGTTTGCTTTTCTACTCATTTATTCCCAATATTATATCGGAAAGATAAATTAAATACTTGATTTACAAAACTAAAATATGCATTGAATTTGAAATCAGGAGGCATACTACTCTTTAGACAAAGCTTATCTGGAGATTTGACACTGTACAGATGTACAGGGTGGTCTGAAATTCACCAGTGGCAAAGGCAATATGCCTTGTTTTGTAAAATTATAGACCATACATACTTGATGCAAATTATTTAACTAATCCAAAAATTTAAAGGTCGCCTTTTGGATTGCATGCGGAGGCGCTTCTTCCTTTGCCTCAACAGTTATTTCGGTGCCGCTAAATCCCATGTTCACATGAACAGCCCTGTCTTTGCCCCCGGATAGATTTGGCACCTTAACCTCGAGTTGACCAAGATATGTACAGCAATTATCCGTGACGAACTTTGCATCAGGATCCGTGGACGTGTAGATGTCGAATACTAGCGATGTTTGGTCCGCCTCCAAAGGTGTATACCGCTGTGAGATTTGAGCTTCACCAACAATTAACTCGTCCCCCTTTTTAACATGAGAGGCAAACACGTCCTTACATTTGGTCTTGCCGTCGGCAACTATTTTCTTGTTTTGTGGATGTACGCCGTCTTCAAAATCCCTGTACACTCGTATACCGTACGAACATTTGGCAATTCTAGTCTTGATTGTCATCGGGTTATGGCCAAACAATACAGCTCCTTTCAGTACAGCAAGTCCTGCATCCTCGGGTATAATAACACGCTTGTCCTTAAAGCTTTCTTTCATCACCTCCTGCAGCAGCGGTGACTCGGAGAAGCCACCTACCATCAATATGGTGTTAACGCCTGCGCCGTCTTTCTCCTTTAGTAGTTTCTTCACCTGTTTGACGGTGTTGTTGCACGACTCCTCAAACATATTCCTCATCACGTCACCCTCCATTCGCACCTTATCTCCTTTCCACGTCAGTTTGCCCGCCAGGTCTTTAATACCGTCAATGGCTTTATTTACATCTGTATTAGACTGTTCCTCAAATAGACCCTTCAGCGCGATTGGCACCTTGAATGTGACCTTAGCCTTCAGGTCGGCTTTGATATTTCGTTTCTTCGTTTCAAACTCCCGGAACATGTCTACGTAGTCAGCTGAAAATGGAAAATAACACGAGCTAGAAATGTGCGACTCGCTTCTCTTACAAACGTACTGAATCACACCAGTAGCAGATTTCACCAAAATTGCAAAGTATACTTATCTTGCTAAGTACACTTTGAGGGAGAAATTTTCAATTTCAGGATAAGTTTATTAATTTTTAATATACTCAATTTATTACATTATCACAGCCATTTTGGCTGTGATAATGTAATAAATTCAGTATAATAATTCTACATACCTTTAATCACCAAATATATGCAGTCGTTAGTTCTATATGAAATAATACATTTATAAAATAAATTATTACTAGCCTCAAAGTATACTTTGCTAGATAAGTATACATTGCAATTTTGATGAGAGTGAAGGAACAAACCGCAACAACAGAACAACATGCCTCACTTTCTTTAATTGATCTCATATTATATACTGATCTCATATTATATACTACTGTCTGCGCCACGTTTTGCTGCCGACCAACCTTTGGCTATTAAACACATTAAATTAAAACAATATTTAAATGTAAGTACTTTTTCATCAATAACAAAAATGTCACTCTCTCTAAAAAAATAATTTGATAAAATTCCATCAAATATTGATTTTAATGCGAAAAAAAAAAGATTTTCCTATGGGAATTTAACATTGGGAAAATGAGGGGAGGAGCAGGGGAGGAGTCAAACAATGAAAAAATTTGGAAATCGACACCGAAACCTGGTTAGATAGCTTGGAAATGATGAAATGATGTAACTAAGAAAATACAAGTTAGATATTGAAAATCGGTCCACAAATAATTTAAGAAAAAGATCTATGTTTAGCCCCCATGTTAAGGGAAATCGTTTTTTGCCAATAAAATCAATATTATTTTTTTTTTTGCGGGAGTGTCCCTTTTTTGCTATTGATGAAAAAGTACTTATATTTAAATATTTTTAAGATTTAATGTGTTTTATGGCCAAAAGTTCGTCGGCAGCAAAATGTGGAACAGACAGTAGTTTGACTTAAACTAAATAATTTCTTGTCAACATAAAATATATATAACAACATAGAAGAAATCATTATATACATGGAACGATAGTGCAAGCCGACGTATACAGCATCTATAGGCGCGTATGGCCAAAGGAACACCACACCTACATAATAAACTCGAATAATTAACACAAGCTTTAAATAATTAGAGCTGGCATTAAATATTTAGAGCTAGTTCCAAATGACTTAGAGAGCTCTGCAAATGATTGGTAGCTAGCTCAAAATACTTAATGCTAGGTCTAACTATTTAAAGCTAGCATTAGTTATTTGAGTTATGTAGATTTGGCGTTCCTGGAACTCAAATAAGTATTGGGAAAAAGTAACATGGTTGCTATAGATAGGGAATTGCTGTTCCGAGGAGGTCTTTAAAAGAGGATCAACTGTATTTGGCACTCTAGGCACCTCCCAGGGTGACAGGCTTAGAGAGGTTCCACTATAGACACCTATACTCAACACTGAGTTACATCATGATCTCTAAACCTGACACTCTGGGAACCAGGGCTCCAGATAAGGTGTGTATTGGCGTAGTTTATGCACTTATTACAGCAGAATACGCATTTAGATGGAAAACTTATCTGGAGCGCTGGGGAACCTCGCTGTACTTACATGTGCAGTCATAACTGAATTTCTTCATAACCTCTTTGCCGACGATTTTTGTGAAGAGGTTACGGAATGCATCATCCACCTTGGTCCCACCCCACGCACCTCCACTCGAACTATGGAGCTCCTTTAGGGCTCCTCTCGCCAGAACCTGGTGTAGGGATATGTCTACGGTGCCGCCTGCAAATAGGTCGAGGTGCTAGCTATGGGAGATGTTCAATTTATTTACACGGACAGGTTTTGTACTTTGAAATGATGAACAGACGGCATTGTGAGATATTAATGACAGTGGACCCCATCCTAAATGTGACACGTCATATGATTTTGTACCTTCGGACATCTGCGTAATTTCATGAAATACGTTTATAAAACTTACAATAGTTTCAGTAAAATGGCGTCAAAAGTTGACATAATTTTCAATGTACATGTGGAATTATATTCCGCATATATTCCACATGTACTCTGACAATTGTGTCAGCTTTTTACTTTATTTATGAAAGATATTGTTATTTCTGTAAACGTATTTAATGAAATTACGCAGATGTCCGAAGGTACAAAAGCACATGGCGTGTCTCAAATAAACACACCAGGGTTCTCCATGTGTTCGGTTTAGAGTGGTTACACTATACAGATGTTGGACAGAAGTAATTTCCCACTCATTGAAATCCCATAAACTGACATGTATTTGTAACTGTGCTTGTTAGCATGTTACTTCAAATATACTGTACACATTTATCGAGTAGCCAATAGACATGCGCAGAATTTGATTCATATGTGTATTCAATATTCAAAGTAGTTTACACGATGCATGCAGTTAAACATATGGACAATTTTTGTAAATGATGTTCCCCTTGACGTCAATGGTGACGTCGCTCGAAAAGTGACGTCAAATAATGACGCCATATTTAAAAACATGTATCTATCAAACTGCTTGTGATAATTAATAACCAAAACGTTCATATTCTGCATAAATCTATTTTCTTTCAAACACTTTATATTTCATTCAAATTGGTAAAGTATATACTGAGCTACATGCATGTATTTGAGAGTAAAGATAGAAATACATCTAAGTCTATGGGATTTTACCTTTCGGGAAATTACTTCATTATTGTCCACCTACTGTACATTTACGCGTCAATTGGTTAAAGGTATCCACTCAATCGCGCCTTACCTCCGACATCGACTACCATGTATTTAGTCTGCTCCGGGAATGCTTGCATGTGACTGCCTTTATGGTTTTCGAGCCCCTTCATGCGGTCGACGGGCAGGTGCATACAGTACATGGAGGCCGCTTCGGGCTCCAGGGCTATCATCAACTGCTCACCCTTAATGCCCGCCTGAAATGGCACAGAGATATTCCAAGGGACTTAATTATCGGCAAATACGGAGATATGGATATATTCCAAGCATGTAAATATCAACAAATACAGAGATATTCCAAGGGACGTAAATATCAACAAATACAGAGATATGCAAGCTGCAATTATCAGCAAATACAGAGATAATTCAAGGGACGTGATTATCGGCAAATACAGAGATATTACAAGGCACGTAAATATCAGCAAATACTGAGATATTCCAAGGGACGTAATTATCGGCAAATACAGAGATATTCCAATGGACGTAAATATCGGCAAATACAGAGATATTCCAATGGACGTAAATATCGGCAAATACGGAGATATTCCAAGGGACGTAATTATTGGCAAATACAGAGCTATTCCAAGGCATGTAAATATCAACAAATACAGAGATATTCCAAGAGACGTAATTATCAACAAATACAGTATATTCCAAGGGACGTAATTATTTGCAAATGCAGATATATTCCAAGTTACGTACTTAAAGGCAAATACAGAGATATTCCAAGTGACTTAATTATCAACAAACACAGAAATATTCAGAGAAATAGTTATCTGCAAATACAGATATATGGAGATATGCCAAGGGACGTACTTATCAACAAATACAGATATATATATGCCAAGGGACAGTATTATCAACAAATACAGTATATTACAAGGGACGTAATATTGGCAAATGCAGATATATTCCAAGGGACGTAATTATCGGCAACTACAAAGATATTCCAAGTGACGTAATTATCAACAAACACACAACTATTCAGAGAAATAATTATCTGCAAATACAGATATATGGAGATATTCCAAGGGACGTAAATATCGGCAAATACAGAGATATTCCAAGGGACGTAATTACCGACACATACAGAGATATTCCAAGGGACGTTATTATCGGCAAATACAGAGATATTCCAAGGGACGTAATTATCGACAAATACGGAGATATGTCAAGGGACGTAATCATCAGCAAATATGGCTATATGGTGATATTCAAAGGGACGTAATCATCGACAACTACGGGGATATGATAATATTTCAAGGAACGTATTGATCGACAAACACAGAGACATTCCAGGGATGTAATTATCAGTAAATATGGAGATATTGATATATTATTCTAAGGGAGGTAATTGTCGGCAAATACAGATATATTACAGGGGATGTAAGTATCGACAAACATGGGAATATTCAGAGACGTAATTATTAGCAAGATATTACGAGGGACGTACTTTTCGTCAAATACATAGATATTCCAAGGGACATAATTATCTGCAAATACAAGGGACGTAATTATCGGCAAATATGAATATTATATATATGATCAAATATGAACATTATAATGAAAAGTCATGCAGAGCATGATGTCATTAGCCGATCAAATCAGGGTTCAATATATGTCAACATTTTAGTAGTTACGGAATCTCAGGGAAAAGTGAGAGAAGTGTTGATTACCTACCCAACCAAATTCTCCCAGTTATATTTAGCTATCATTAATATCTGATCTTATGGTAGTCAAATGTAAACAATATTATCACAGTTGAAAGAATTAACCTTTGAATATAGGTGAAGGCGCTTAGCATTACACAAATTTGTAGCAAGTCAACCGAAATCTCATAAATACCCGATTTTTGGCGGCCATCTTGAATATATGATAATTATATACTGAATATTAGTGTAGTTTACGTAAATTATTTAATATATCCATCAGAAATGTTTTTTAACAACTTACACCAATTTCCAAGTTAAGGACCATGACCTATTGGCTCATATATTGGCAATTTTCGACGTCCGTCAAGCATAAAGTTCAATGACCTCGAAACGACCTTGAACTTGGTTAAAAAAATGGCACCCGGATTTTTTGGAAAAAGTTTATAAAAACACCGGGTGCCATAAATTAACACGAGGTGCCGAAATCTTATATATATACCTACACTTTCCCCTGGACTAGAAGGCAAACCGCCTAACTTTAGTTTACCGAACTCTTGCAGATAAAACGTTTATTTATAGCCAAATTTCAAACCGCCTAACTTTAGTTTACCGAACTCTTATAATTAAAACGTTTATTTATAGCCAAATTGCAAACCGCCTAACTTTAGTTTACCGAACTCTTGTAGTGAAAACGTTTATTTATAGCCAAATTGTGTTATTTCGCTATGTTTAAAGTTTTCAACAGAGATAATGGCCAAAAAATGAAAAATTATCAGGTTGATGTAATTTGGAAGTGATACAACAAATTTCGCGTTTGTAGATTACAGAATATAGGAGAAAATGGTGGTTACAAACTTTTCACAAACCAATGGATAACCAATATATAGCCGATCTATTAATAGATCGGCTAATAATTATATGGGACAAATTTCAAGCACATCCAGTTTGCCTTACCCAGAAGCGTCATACAACGAATAGCTCCGCGCGTATTCACGGCAAGAAAACCAATTCAGTATTTACAAACTACTGACATTGTATAATAATATTATTGATATCTCTGCACCTCATAACAAATTCGATTCGGCTTATATTTAAGGGTGGCTCGAACACCTTCCATATTGGCCGGATTAGCTCAGTAGGTAGAGCGTCGGACTGCGGACCGGGAGATCCCGGGTTCGATTCCCACCTCTCACCGCTGCGAATGGCCGATTCGGCATGTCCTTGGGCAAGATAACTTTGTGCTAGCCCTAGTCCTATCGGATGTGGATTTAAATAGTCGGTCCCGACATGCAAGGTCATCGAGCCAGTGCCGTCGTTAAATCAAAGCATTTACCTTCCATATCAGGTCCCTCCTTCACCTCATAACAGAATCGCCAGTAGCCTATTTCACCAAAATTGCAAAGTATACGTATCTTGCTAAGTATACACTTTGAGGGATTTTTTTTTAATTTAAGGATAAATTTATTAATTTGTATAATACTGAATTTATTACATTATCACAGCCATTTTGGCTGTGATAATGTAATAAATTCAGTGTAATAATTCTGCATACTTTTAATCATCAAATATATGCAGTCGTTAGTTCTATATGAAATAATGCGTTTTGGGAAAAATAAATGATTACTTCCTCGAAGTATACTTAGCTAGATAAGTATGCTTAGCAATGTTGGTGAAATCGGCTACAGGGGGTAGACGTACTGTTCGTCTGTATATATCAGAGCCAAAGTCACTTACGTGCAACAATACATAAATCTGGTTGTGACTGGAGAAGTAGGGCTTATTGGTTGTGCAACCAGTGTAGACCCAGATCAGGCTGTGCATCCGCACAGTCTGATCAGGATCTGCACTGTTCGCCATTCCATCAATGGAACAGCCGTCATGCATCTAACAAGCCATATAAATCATCATCAGGCTACATGGGAGTGATATTCAATCATGGTCTACACTGCTCCAAAATCCCATAATCCACATACATGTATGAGACACACCATGCCATTTTGTACCTTCGGACATCTGCGTAATTTTATTAAGCATGTTTACACAATTTACAATACTTTTCATAAATAAAGTCAAATGTTGACAAGATGTTCGGAGTACATGCGGAATATAATTTCGCAAGTACCCTGAATGTTTTTTCTCTCAACTTTTGACGCCATTTACGGAAAATAATGTAAATTTTGTAAACGTATTTCATGAAATTACGCAGATATCCGAAGGTAGAAAATCACATGGCATGTCTCATATTTCCAGTCACAGCCACAAATGCCCAGAAATTCATAGACCTTTTCGGCGGCCTCGCGCATGAACTGTTTGGCGTTGTCATTCCATATGGCGGGCACGGTGAGCACCCACTGTATGTCCTTCTCAATGATCCCCGTCGCTCGGTTAGCCAACGTCTTCAATAAATGGTCCTTCAGGTAGCGGATACCATGGGAGAAGATGGTGAGGGCGGGCATACTGCGGCCGCGCTCGTCGCTCACTTGTATGTTCCGCTTCAGGCCCTGCATTGGTTGATTGATTGATTGATTGGTTTAGTTTGTTTGTTTGTTGGTGTTTAACAGCCTATCAACAGCTAAGGTCGTTTAACAGCCTATCAACAGCTAAGGTCATGTAAGGCCGGGAAAACGTGTTCAATTCCATTTTAACCTGCTGCATTGGGAGGAAAATCCCAAAATCAGAACAGAATATTTACATTGAGAACAAAATATATTCAGCCCTGAAATTAGAATAACCTGACCAGGTACCAGGTGCCCGTTCTATACAAGAACAAAGTCAATTGGCCCCTTGCCCTAAAATAGGGTTGATTGGTTGGTTGATTGGTTGGTTGATTGGTTGGTTGGTTGGTTGGTGGCTAGTCTTTTGATTCATTGATCGATATGTTGGTTGGTTTGTTGTTTGGCTGACTGATTGGTTGGTTCGTTCACCTGACCAGGTGCCAGGTCCATACCACAACAAAGTCACTTGGCCCCTTGCCCTAAAATTGGGTTGGGATTGGTTGGTTGGTTGGTTGGTTGGTTGGTTGGTTGGTTGGTTGGTTGGTTGGTTGGTTGGTTGGTTGGTTGGTTGGTTGGTTGGTTGGTTGGTTGGTTGGTTGGTTGGTTGGTTGGTTGTTTGTTTGATTCATTGATCGATATGTTGGTTGGTTGGTTGTTTGGCTGACTGATTGGTTGGTTCGTTCACCTGACCAGGTGCCAGGTCCATACCGCAACAAAGTCACTTGGCCCCTTGCCCTAAAATTGGGTTGGGATTGGTTGGTTGGTTGGTTGGTTTGGTTTGGTTGGTTGGTTGGTTGGTTGGTTGGTTGGTTGGTTGGTTGGTTGGTTGGTGGCTGGTTGTTTGAATCATTGATCGATATGTTGGTTGGTTGGTTGTTTGGCTGACTGATTGTTTGGTTCGTTCACCTGACCAGGTGCCAGGTCCATACCACAACAAAGTCACTTGGCCCCTTGCCCTAAAATTGGGTTGGGATTGGTTGGTTGGTTGGTTGGTTGGTTGGTTGGTTGGTTGGTTGGTTGGTTGGTTGGTTGGTTGGTTGGTTGGTTGGTTGGTTGGTTGGTTGGTTGGTTGGTTGGTTGGTTGGTGGTTGTTTGATTCATTGATCGATATTTCATCAACATTGCAAAGTATACTTATCTAGCAAAGTATACTTTGAGGGAGTAATCATTTATTTTCCCCGAAATGCATTATGTCATATAGAACTAACGACTGCATATATTTGACGATTCAAAGTATGCATAATTATTATACTGAATTAATTACATTATCACAGCCAAAATGGCTGTGTTAATGTAATAAATTCAGTATAATAAAAATTAATAAATTTATCCTAAAATTTCTCCCTCAAAGTATACTTTGCTAGAGAAGAATACTTTGCAATATTGGTGAAATAGGCTACTGATAAACTGCGTATTTGCTTAAATACCCAATTAAAATTGCCACAAACACAATTTAAATCAGAAGTAGTGAGTATCAACAAGAGCTCCGCGGAGCAAAATGTCCCGCCTGGCGCAGTTTCATAGTACATAAGGAGCTTGTAATAACCTTAGGGTTAGTGAGCACCATGGGCTTTCTGTAGAATGATGTGAGATGTTGCTAAAAATACACCTATGAAATGTTAAAGCATTCCATTAAGGGAAAGAGAAGTTATAATGAAGTGTAAAGTTTTCGAAACAAAACATTTTCTAAGTTCTTGACCTTGGGGTTAGCGGGCACCATAGGCTTTCTGTAGAATGATGCAGGATGATGTTACAAATGCACCTATGAAATATTAAAGCATTCCATCAATGGAAACAGAAGTTATTGCAGATTAATTCCAATGTTAATTTTTGTGATGGACAGACGGACAGACGGACGAACAGACAACGTTTGCATCCCTATATCCACTTTTCGCTATGCGAGGGGGTAATAAACTGAAACCTAAACCCTTATTTTCCAACAAACACAGCTAAACACAAACAAGAATGCCGCCACCGACATGTATCTCCTGGAACCGAAGCTGAATTTCTACACTCTATACGCGACCTTGACCTTGGGGTTACCGGACACCATCAACTTTCTGCAGATGATGCAGAATGTCCTTACAAATGCATGTATGATATATTAAAACATTCCATCAAGGGAAACAGAAGTTACAATAAATTAACCCAAGCGTTAAGTTTTCAAAACTGAGCATTTTCTAAGTCCGTGACCTTGACCTTGGGGTTAGCGGGCACCATGGGCTTTATGTAGAATCATCCCGGATGTTGCTATAGTTTGCAGAATAAGAAGTATAAAAGCATTCCATCCAGGGAAACAGAAGTTGTAATAAATTAAACCGAGCGTTAAGTTTTCCAAAGCCGGAATTTTCTAAGCTAAACGCAAAAACTTAACGTGAAATGTTGACGCCGCCGACGCCGACGCATACGCCGACGGAAAAGCTATGCCTATGTCCCGCTTCTGCTAAAGCAAGTGGGAAAAAAAGCAATAACAAGTTTGTGGATCCTTTATCATGCTGCAGAAAACAATAAACAGACAAATACGGCATATTTTTCTTACTTTTCCATGAAAACACATCTTGGTGTTTCATTAGAATCGTCTCCAAGGAGACAATTCTAATGAAATGCCAAGACATGTTTTCATTTCGAAGCAAACTATTCAATAATTTCTGTTTTTGTATGTGTAACAGTAGCGTGATTTTATTTTACCCAATTAAAATGTTGAAATACCCAATTGCTTCAGAAATGATGGAGTGAAAATACTCAATAACTAATTCCTTATCTGGAGTCCAGGACTAAATACATACGGTTTTGTCAAACAGCATCATTTTGAAGCGCCGAAAGTAGAACCAGTCTGTGTGATCATCATCGAGAGCTAGATCAGAATATTTATCCTCAGCTTCGTATCCGAACGAATCAAAACTTTTGTCTGGTTTCAGCAGAATGGTCGTGGGAGTTTTCAGAGAGACGAGTGCCCGAGTACCAGCCGTCCAGTTGTTTGACGCGACCTTTGTCGGCTCCTGGAAACATTTGCAACTACATGTAATATGTGGCTGTGACTGAAGAAATGGGGCTTATGGGATTTGTGACCAATGTAGCTCCCGATAAAATAGCATGCGTCTGTAGGTGATAACGATCTATATTGCTTGTACATGTAAGAAGCGTGACTGGTGTTTCATTGGTGGAATGGCGAACAGAGCTAATCATGTGCATCCGCACATAGTGTATACTGTTATTTCGTTATTTTAGGTTTTGTGAATTTGTTTGCTACATTGTTTGAACCGATGTATTTTTTCATCTATATACCACATACAACACATCTGGGTATTTTCTATTAGCCATATGGCCGCCATCTTGAAATTCAAAATGGCCGCCATTGAAATATATATTTCGAGGTCAAAGTTATTATGTGTGGTGTTTTTGCAGCGGAAAACACATTATTATGGACAAGAAATATTGGCAGAATGAGTTCAATACATTTTGTTTTCAAAATGGCCGCCATTTCAAAATTGGAAATCCAGTATTTATTTTACATTTTTGAATGTCGTGGTAAGATTTTGTATTTTCCTTCTGGTTATACTCGTATTTCTTTGAACACAGTATGTTGATATTATTTCTAGCTGGTATTGTGCTGCGAGTAATCTTTATCTTCAAAATGGCCACCTAAACTAAGTGTGCTATGTACATCGCCACATCAAAGATTTGTTACACATTCTAGTATTTCTGTGGCTGTAGTTATATGTACTTTCAAATGATATTTTGATTGGAACGTGTGTATCTGCTTGAAAACATATATATATATACAACATATAACAAAACTGAAGTTAGTTCCATTTTTAAAAGCCGTATTGCCGCCATTATTAATTTCAAAATGGCCGCCATTAAAATTAATTTATATTTAGCGCCGACGTTATATTTGGTGTTTTTTATTATGATTTATTATGGATAAGAAGAATTGGCATAATTATTTCAGCATATTTTAAAATGGCGGCAATATTATGATTAAAATGGCCGCCATTTAAACTTGACAATCTAATATTTATTATACATGTTTAATGCAGTGGTCTTATTTTGTATGTTTCGTCTGCTTATACTCGTAATACAATGAACACAAACGATTGAGATTGTTTGCCAACTAGTACTGTGGTACCAGACAACATTATCTTCAAAATGGCCACTGGAAATAAGTGGTCACATGCATTGCCACTTCAAGGATTTACATCTATTGCGGTATTGTTGTATTACATGTACGTATTTACATGTACATGTATCACATATCACGTATTGTCATGGCTTATAGTTATGTTTCTTCAAATGATATATTGGTCAGCACATGCGTTTTCCTTTAAAATAAGAAGATGAAAATATGGCAAATCATCCATGTTATCCAATATACAATGTACTGTACATTATGGTATTATATATTGAATTGCAAAGGTACTACTCATATTCTCCATTGCTTCATGAGAAAGAGTATGTTACGGCGATATGATGCACCATATGCAGTCTGTAAGAACTGGCATTGCGCTAGCAGACTGTAACTGGTCTCAATAGTTTGCAGTATTTATGGAGTCCAAATTGGTCGCCAATGTTTAGCTCTTTTAATCATAGCGTGTCTTGCTCTGTTCATGACTGAATCTGATATTGTCACAAATCGAAACACCTGCTCGCAAGTGGTCCGTAAACTTGATAGAGGCCGCTGTCCCATCAATAACTGTGCAGGTGATCATTCCGTGCCACTTATGGGAGTTTCGATATGCCAGTATACCCAAAACTAGGCATGTACATTCATCTATGGTTTTTACGAAACTGTGTTTCAGAATGCTTACTGTTCGCTCAACAAACCCACTGGACATTGGCAACATAGAGCACGTGAGATTAAGGAAATCCCATTATTTTGCAAAATCAGCAAATTCCTGGTAGGCAAATTGCAGACTTCATCTGACACATGTGTACTTGGTACACTAGGATTACTGTAAATCCCTTTCAACTGTCCAATGGCCATTTTGGATATCATGCTGTGTGAATGTTGTTGTTAACAGTTACCAGAAATTACTTTTCATTCCATGTGGAAATGTTTGTAGCAACAGTTTGTCATGTGTGGCCTGGTACATAGTGTGATATCAGAGTTTCTTTGGCATTTCAGTTTCTATCTTCAATTGATTTTCTTCCTACCATTTTACCAGAACATAATATTTTGTGCTCGTCTAAGACATGTCTGAATGCCGAGATGGCCATTGTGCCCGGCTTGCAACATTTTGGACTTGAGAGGAGTCATAATTATGTGTTTAGATCATTTCAGTTTATCTCTGTAATCCCATAACGCCACTATTTTCTGCGGACATTGCGTCTGAAATTGAGTTATCCCTTTAAACTCGTTTTTCTAGCAGAATAAATTGTGCATCTTACTCAGTCAAGTTTGCAATTTATTGCAACTCGTGATCACTGGCAGGTAAGTTTGCGAATACTACATGTACCTGTGAATTCATACCCTTAACAAAGTTAGAATATATGTCTGTTACTGACTCGTGGGATAGAATATCAGTAACTAGTATGGTTTTGACAGACACGTGTTTCATTGACAGGCCATGTTGCTTTGGCAGCAGTAAAATATCATGTAATCTGTGACGACATGAATATACTATTTATTTCATGGATGTGAGAGGCAGATGATTTTACTCAACTTGAACAGTCAGTCCGTACACATAACGAAACTGTTTCCTGCCAAATAACATGCCTCATTATTCATATTCAATCAGAGCATATTAGTTTTCATCGATAATCAATGGTATGGAAGCATTATCCATTGACTTGCCTTTGTGGCACACCGTAATGCAGTGTCTCTGGCTTTTTTAAGTCATAGTATAACAATTTCAACAAGTGAAACGCAATTTGGACAATCAAGGTACTGATCCCTTTTATATTGACATATGAGTTGTTATCTCTTAAGACCATATATAATCGTAAATAATGATACTTTTGCATACCATTCTGTATTATGTATAGAGTGTATTCAACCTCTCCAACAGTGTTTTGGCAATCAATCGGACATTTTACTCACGTCGTGTGCACATACTGAACATGTGCACATGGCGATTTAATGCCGAACAGTCATTTAATCACACAAATACTGCGTTTTCGATAGTTCCTCTACACTTTCCTGCATACAAGTTTGCATCGGGTATATATTGTATGTAAGCAACTCCTTTGACCACATTTTGAATGTGATTGTGCCATCACTGCCTTTCAGGAACACCAACACCGACGAATGCAGATGGTGATGAAACTGATTGAAAGAACTGTATCCATAATTAAGAAAAGTCATGCATACACACAGTGGCCATTTTGAAAAATAACATATTTGTCATAAACAATGACTTGAAATTGACTTTAGTCATATATAATTTACTTTCAATAATGATTAAAGTCTGGGGAAAAATCAGTCCAAATGGATTGTACATGATTATATCAGAATTGCATGATTTTCACGGCAGCCATTTTGAAAATTAGAATGAAATTGGAACAACTCATGTTTTATTTGATGATACAAAGAACGTTTGTTCGAAGAACATAGCAAAGCAGTCAACATAACCTAACTATAAATACACTTTATTAAAGACAGTACGTAGTGAAGACATAAGAAATATTATTTACATAGAGTCCATTTTGAAAACAAAATGTCCGTCATACCAGATATTAGAAAAAGTGGAACCAACCCCAGTTGTATTATGTAGATGGCATAGCCGAAGAAAACAACAACATTATATCTGCATTATAAATGTAGATATGAATATTACAATTTGTACCACAACCATTTAGCATAATATAGGTGGTTGAATAAATGTTGTAACCTAATATACCTGAAGAAGCCGAATATACATGAAATGCCGTTTTTGCCTTTATTTTTTCACCTTTGACCCTCAACCGTGTGGCCTATGATTGCTCAGTCTCAACACAGCCTAAATTCAAGATGGCGGCGAACTTTTAAAATCGAAAATCACTGTTCGGTTCAGCTGAATTTGAACCATTTTTGTTACAGTATTTTGCGATGTTAACCAACGACATTGTATATGTCCGATTATGATTGTGGATGCTTATTATGACAACTGCGTAGTCTTGAAAAACCAGCCATTATAGAAAGCCTCATCGGAAATCAAATGGAGGATTGATTTCAAAGCAGTTTACAATACCGAATCTACCCTAGCGTGGAGCCGCCATTTTGCTTTGAAATGACCGGTCGTTGTAAGATTTGTGACGTATGGCGATGGGAATGGCGTCAAAAGATGACGTCACAGCACGTTCAAACAATTTAAGTTTTAGTATGCGGTATTAAATTAAAATTAAATACATGATTTTAGTGTGCCGTCGAATAATACAAAATATATTCGGTTTCGCCCCAGACAAACTTTATAATAGGGCTCGCTAAAGCTCGCCCACCCACTAAAGCTGTCTATAGGCTCAACCGAATATTATTTTAGTATTCTTGACGGCTCTAACCTGTATTTTACTATATACTTGCAATACGAAAATTCAGGGCGTCCATTTTTTGGCAGCCGCATGGGGGTTTGTTTTAAAAATAAAAATGAAATAAAATAACATCGGTGGTAGTTGTTTTTTGTGGCGGTCAAAATATGATTATCCACAAAAATACAAACTAATCTAATATTCTAGCTGTTTTATTAGAAGTGTAAATATATAATGAAATATAGCATTTCAGGGGCGGACATTTTGTGTAAATTTAAGATGGCGGAACCAAATGGAATTGTCGAAAAAAAAATAAAAAATGGAACCAACCCCTAGTTTTGTTCTTCGTTGCTCTAAAAGATGACAAAAAAATAACATTGGTTTACAAGAATGTACGAAAGCAAAATAACAAAATTCAAAATAACATAGGTCCCCATTTTTTTTCCAGTCACAGCTATGTCATATGAATGCTTAACAGATGATTGTGATTTGTGATTGTCGTTTCGTTTTGAGGAATGAAACTGGTGAAGTTTTGTAAACATCCAACATGACAAACATTATGTTTAAATATGGGCAGAACGGACGTGTGATCAAAATATTCAGTAGCCCTATCTTCACCAACATTGCCAAACAGTTATACCTTACTCAGCCAAAGAATACTGTGTGGGAAAAAATTTGTTCAATTTAAAGATAAAGAAATTTATCAACTTTTTAATTACATGTCTTACTGAATTTTATTACATTATCACAAAAAATTTTTTATTTTGGTTCCTTTTGTGATAATGTAATCAATTCAGTATAATAATTTCAGCATAACCTTTTAAATCATCAAATATATGCAGTTCAATATATTCTATATGACATAATGCATCTAGGGGAAAATAAATGATTAATTTCCCTCCAAATAGTATACTTTGCTAGATAAGTTTATACTTTGGCAATTTTGATGAAATTCGCGTACTGATCTTTTGACGGATTAGCTGTTGGAGGAGTTTGATTACACAAACTCTATACAGGAGTGTATGCAAAATGTGAAAAAGTTTGGCCACAAGTTTCAAACCGGTCGTTATTATTGTGAAAAACCATTGAATATTGCGTCATACAAAATACCATGGTGCACATTATTCAATATGTGGCAGAAGATGTGTGCACGTTTCAGATCCATTGACTGAAAGGTGTCGGAAGGAGTTCGATTTACAACAATCAAATGACAGTACAATTGTTAAAATAATAACAATTATATTTGTTTAGCAGTGCTAGTCATTGAACCTTGGGCGTAAGGGACGAAATAGCCAACATTCAGTATAATAAACAATTAATAAATTTTAATTTATCCTTAAATTGAATATTTCTGCCTTCAAAGTTGCGCTTAGCAAGATAAGTATAACTTTGCATTTTGACTGTGATAATTGTTAATTAAAGTTACAGTATAATTCAATTCTGGCATACTTTTAATCAATCGATCAAATTATATGCAGTCGTTTGTTTCTATATGAAAAATAATAATGTATTTCGGTGATGGGGGGGATATTAAATTAATTACTTCCCTCAAATGTATACTTAGCTAGAAATAAGTTTTATGTTTAGCAACTTTGGAGTGAAATTCGGATACTGGGTTCTGTTCAATCGTGGGCTCAGTTTTACCATTTCATAGAAGAATTAGTTAATTTCATTCTTATTGCATCGTGACAACTGCCTCATGAGCATACAATTCGTTTGGTCTGTTACGTCTGGGGCCCGGGCCCGTTTCACTAAAGTTCGTTATGACCTAAATAATGTTCGTAAGTGCCAATTTAGGATCGTTCTTGGCAATTTAAATTGATGGATTTGTACATTTAATTGAGCTCTTGCAAGCCTAGGTTGACAGTATGCTAATAAATGTAAATCCAATGATAGTTTGACAAGAAAACATTTGTTAATCCCGGGTGAAACTTTACAGACTATCCATAATGGTTTGCAACTTTAGTTCACAAGTTTAGTGAAAACCGCCTCCCCATGTTCTCTCTATGCAGGGCGAATCTTGTAAGTCTCCATGTGTTGTTACAGTACCAGAAATCTCCGGGCTTTTTCAGACCAATGCCGCGACCACAGGTGGTAGGTATGTTAGATTTGATAGTGTATTTTCCTTGTTTAGGCATGTTAGACAAAAAGATGTAGTTATAAATACATTGAATATAAAACAATGAACGAAAGATTTTATTCTATTTTTTTTAATTACATGTCTAAACTAAAACAAGTATTAATACCAACTTACCCTCCTTCAACATACTGGACCTCCTGTGGCCCGCGGGACTGCTGTTACATGTATGTGTACGTGCATCATTCACTTATTTAAAATATAACAAAGTATTATAGTTTACCATGGTTTATTATTATACCTTTTCGTATTCATGTTTGAATGAGAAGGCGTTAGCCGCTGTATGTGGTCCCGAAATCGAGGCGCAGACCACGAGTAACCTCTCCACAGTGGGGAAGGAAGTGTACTTAGCCCTCCCATACCGATCCGACCCATTGTTCCCCCCCGCGTTCGTCGTCAATAACTGCAAACTAAAACTAAGATATAATCAGACCGAAGAAAATAAACTTACAAAAATTAGTTCTCATATAGAAAGAAAACAAGGCAACGGTAAACTTCCAAAATATCTGCTCGAATTATTCCCACAACTTGTTGGATGAAATGAAAAATAATCCATATGAACTTGCGTAATTCAATGGTAATGAGGCGGGTTATTACAGTTAGCCAAAGAAATAAATTTACTGTAAATAATTTTTATACCCATTTTCTTTAACACACTAGCATTATGGTACGTGTTAGATGACGAAAATTAAGAACGTTTCTCCTTCCAAAATCAGTTTCTTTTAAACAGTTAAGATAAAATCAAATATTATTCAAACCGCCTATTGTTCCAGCTTGACTAACTGAATAGAATAGCCAATCCTTGTTTACCCACACGACCTATAGTTACGAAATCAATGTAGTAATCTAAATTCAACCGTTTACCGTTTTAACTAAACAATTCTACGAGAATCACTTTTTATTATGTCACTGTACACTTGACTTGAAAAGTTAGATTGTAAAGAAGTTGATTGAGCACTTCAGCACTTGTTGTTTAAAAACTGCACATTCTTCCATCCAGCCAAACAACTGCCTTAACGCAAACCCTCAAATATCTACCCTTTGTCCTATAAATAAATATATTGATTTGGAGGTTGAGTTAACAGATTTTGTAAGGTTAGTGCTACGTTGTTTTTAGAAGCCCAATCGCTACAATAATCTTTTCTTACTCGGTCGTTTCAACAAATTAAGGTATACTTAATTATTCCACTATGTTCCTTTGGTAATTTATTTTTTACTATAACGTTACTCGGTGGCCCGATCGTTGCGATATCAAATTGGTCTGTATTCCACCGGACAGTTGCAAGACAATATTATTATTTGAACTTATTCTTATTGAGTAGTAACTTCGTTTATTCTTACTATGTCCCATTGCTGACATACATGTCGGTGTGGGTGGCCTCATAATATGTGACGGTGGCTTGGAAAAAGAAATGGAGATTATGAAAGCTCCAGTCAAAATAAAAATTCTAATACCCCACCGGACCACCATTGTGGCGCGTCTTTATTGATCGGAATAAGGTGAGTGTGTCACTGTCTGAATGACAAGCAGGTTCAAAGCCTGATCAGACTGAGCTGTTTGTGCACACGCTCAATCGGGGCCTGTTACTGTTCTCATTGGGTCATTACGCCATTGTTTCTCCAACTCCGTAGCACGATGGTTTAGTAATTTGCAGCTTTCAAAGTTTTACATGACATTTTATTTAGACACCTATACCCGAACATTTTAGACACCTATAACCAGAAACAGGCGCGTTCCGAAATATCATAATCAAACATGTTTTAAAAGTTGCTCTATTAAAATAAATAAACATTCTGTCCTATCCCTGGTACAAATTTATACTAGAGGAGCAGGGGCTCACGTATACCCCTCGGCCACCGCCTGGACCGACAAATACAAATGTTTTAACAAAAACAAATTTATTAGCGCAATGTAATTTAAATCCATTGCCCTTTGGAGCATGAAGGCCGCCATAAGGGAAGTACAGAGCTCCAGATAAGATACGTAATTTGCTTAAATACTCAATTTAAAATTTGCAAAAACCCCCATTGAAATCCAAAGAAGTAGTGAGTATCAAAAATGCAATAAAAACATTTTTTATGGTACCCTTTGATCACTGTTGCAGAAAACAATAAAGAGTCTACATATATAAGCATATTTTTCTTTTTTTATTTCCATGAAAAAAGACAAACCTCTTGGTATTTCATTTATAATTTGTCCTACCTTTTCATGCCAAGACAACGTTTTCATTTCAAAGCAAAATATTCAGCAATTGTTGAAATACCCAATTGCTTATTGAAATAATGGTTGAGTTGACAATATCTCAATTACTTATTCCTTATCTGGAGCACTGGAAGTATATGAAGTTTGAAATCAATCCAACTGACCGTTGCAGAGATAATCTGTATCCAAAAACTTAAACGCAAATCTTAAAGTAATTTGACATTGACCTTGGACATGAAGGCCGCATAGATGTAGTATGGAATGAAAATATGGATGATGATAAGGAAGTATAAATGTACATGTATATGAAGTTTGAAGTCAACCTGCTTACCGTTGCAGAGATAATGGGTACCTAAAAACTTTAATGCAATCTTTCTAAATAATTTGACCTTGACCTTGGACATGAAGGCTGCATATGTTTGGCATGGAATGAAAATATGGCATATGATAAGGATGTATATGAAGTTACCGTTCATGAGATATTGGATATCCAAAAACATTAACGTGGACGGACGGACAAATACTGTAAATGCAATATGCAATTGGGAAGGGATGTAACTAATGTTGTTCAAGCTTGTAGCCCAACCCGTTTGTGTATATCTTGAAACTACTGTATAGTCTAAATAGAGCAATAAAATATGTTTAGAACAAAAACTAGAGAAAGTGAGCAGGAGCTTAATTGAAATCAGAAGTATCGAGTATCAAAAAGCAATACAAATTTTGTGGTACATTTATCATGCTGCAGAAAACAATAAACAGACCAAAAATATAGCATATTTTTCTTATTTCCCATGAAAACACAATTTAGTATTTCATTACAAATGTCTCCAAGGTGACAATTCTAATGAAATGTCAAGACATGTTTTCATTTTGAAGCTAACTGTTCAATAATTGCTTTCTGTTGATGTGTAGAGATTTTATTTTACCCAATTAAAATTTGGAAATACACAATTGCTTCAGAAATGATGGAGTGACAATACGCAATTACTAATTCCTTATCTGGAGCCCTGGATATAATCATTTAGTAATATTTATTTTATTGACAGTGGCTCGCGGCGGTATAAGGCTATTTTCATATGCAAATGAGGCATCATATTTTTTAAAGAGGCATTATATTTTTTAATTATTTATACTAATTAAATGCGTCACCTGAACAAAATAATACTTTCGACAGATCATAAAGAATGATCATTGCACATCAAAAATTAAATACAGAGAATAATTAGCAACGTCCGTTAACATTTTAAGTAATAATATTTGAGGGTCAAAATGATACCACCTCCTTCTGAGAGCCCCAACGCTACGCGTGGTGCCTCCCATCAGGAGGTGGTATCATTTTTGGCCCTCATGTACTACTTGGGTTTCCTCCACTGTTCGCATGGTATAGATGATAACTTATATATACCAATGAGGTCATAGTGACGACTCATACGCGATGGTGATGCGACATGTCACCACCTCTGACAACAAGTTATAGATAAGCCACCCCTATGTTATACTCATGTTGGACATGTATGCCCATGGACTATAAGCTCGGAAAATGTTGACACACGACACACCTGCAGCCGCTGAAACTACCTTTCGCGACAACCAGCTGCGTTTCCGAAACCTCTTGCACCCCATTTAAACACTGCTCGCGATATCTCAGATTGAGAGTTCAAACTGGCCGTCGAAGAAATGGCCAGGTACCAGGAGTTAAAGGGCGCGATCCGGTCCAAGGCCCGACCACAAATTCTTGAGGACGAAGACGTAAAACAAATCGTCATTGAGGGGAGGGCCGACGGGAGAAAGAATCTCCTCGCCCGACTCTGAACGTGATATGCTTGTTCGCGTGTCTAACGACGGGGGAGATCCCGCCACCATACAGTCCAGCTTTTCCGTCGGCACCACCTTATGAAGCATACAACTTTCGGATAAGTTTCCCCGTTACAAGTACACCAACGTGGTTACGTCACCCACTGACCACCATACATATCGTTAACAGCTAAATATTTGTGCGCACCAGTATAAAGTTATCGCGTAGTCGCTACGCGGAGATGAACATTGTCGCCTCCCTCATATATAGCATGTCTCGATACATAGGCGCATAGCGCCAAGTTTAATAAAATTAAAACAACGAACCAACCCGGAAGATATCATGCATACATTGGTAAACTATATTGTATACACGTAACCTCGATAAGGCGAAATACACTCGGCTATAAATACACACATGTTCATAACCCGTGTAATTGGAACATTGCCGCTTGCTTGGGATTTTGCTTTCTGACGTGACGCGTGTGAAGTTTGTCAAGAGAAAAAAATACACATCAGATCGGTTCGATCTTTCTAACTGACTTTCTGATTTGAATTATTACTAAACGATAATACTTGCGAGCACGTACTTCCTTGCTAACCAGTATATGCGTAGCGCGATTGCCACCGCATGGTGGACATAACAGTGACTCGGATCTGGGTCCCTACTCCGCAATGCCGACATGGGCGAGGCGAATCTCGTGACTACCTGTCTTCAGCCACGCACAATTATTCTTAACTCGAACCATTGTGTGATGATGATATATACTGAGTATAACATACGGGTGGCTTATCTCCAACATATTGTCAGAGGTGGTGACATCTCGCATCACCATCTACTACGAGTCGTCACTATGACCTCATTGATATATACAAGTTCTCATCCATACCATGCGAATAGTGTAGGAAACCCAACTAGTATATGAGGGCCAAAAATGATACCACCTCCTGATGGGCGGCACCGCGCGTAGCGTGGGCGCTCTCAGAGGGAGGTGGTATCTTTTTGAGCCTCATATACTACTTAAGGAAACACGGTTATCGCCCCCAATGTCAGTGTGGAAATTTAAGTCTTATATAAAGTGTATAATCATGCCAATCAGTACGTTGGGAATTGGTGAATGAATGTTTATTTTGGCAGAAAATGTCTCAGATGATGTCTCTGATATACAGAACATGTTGTGCTTACTGAGTGGGCATGTACCTTTAAATATAAGATAACTACCTAATCATACAGTTCATACATGCATTAAACACTAAACACATTAAGTCAGGTGCGGATCCAGGCGGGAACGTGTCCGGCGCACGCCCCCTATAAAATTGGTCGAGCTTAGAATTTAACCCATTTTTTATGTGGAAAGGTCTGATTATTTACTTACTTCTCACCAAAAGTGTATGTTGTTACCACTCAGTTGAACCGCCTCGTAGAGACGGTTCAACTGACTGGTAACAACATATACTTTTGATGAGAAACAAGAAAATATGCAGAAAATAATCTGAATTTTATGAAAGGTGACGATCATATGTGTCTCATTTGAAATACACGCCCCCTCTAGACATAAATACTGGATCAGCAACCATAATCCACTGTACGACATTGACAATAACTAAGTAAGTAAGTAAGTATCAATTAAAATTATTAGTAATGTGACTCATTAAAGGTACATGTCCACTCAGTAGACACAAAATGTTCTTAATATCAGAGATATCATCTGCGACATATTCTGGCAAAATAAACATGAATTCACCATTACCCCACATATTGATTGGCATTGTTATACATTTTATATCAGATGTAAATTTCCACACTGATATCAGGGGAGACAACCGTGTTTCCTTAAAATGCTAAAGGTACATACCCACTCAGTAGGCACAACATGTTATTTATATCAAAAACATCATCTGAGACATTTTCTGGCGAATTAAACATTCATTCACCATGACCCCACGTATTGATAGGCATTAGTATACATTTTATATCAGACGTAACTTTCCACAACGATGTCAGGGACGATAACCGTGTTTCCTTCAAATGTCAACGGACATTACTATTTATACTCAATATTTATTTTGTGATGTACAATCATACTTTATAATCTGTCGAAATATTATTTTTTCAGGCGACGCATTTAATTATCATAAATAATGAAATCATATCATGCCTCATTTGCATATGAAAATATCCTGATACCGACGCGCGTCACTATCAGTAAAATAAATATTACTAACTGTATATATTTGTATAGCGGGCACTCTTTAGAACTGGTGGAATAGTGACATAATTATACACGTATTTAATTCCTATAAAGAACAGTTTGTGCCTACTAAGTGGGCATGTACCTTTAACAGACATTACTATTTCGTATCTGTATTTATTTTTTGATGTGCAATGATCATACAGTATAATTTGTCGAAAATATAATTTGTTTAGGTGACGCATTTAATTACTATAACTAATCGAAAAATATCATGCCTCATTTGCATATAAAAATAGCCTGATACCATCGCGTGTCACTATCAGTAAAATTAACTTTACTAAAACATTATATCTGTAAAGCGGACACTCGCAATTTTTAGAACTGTTAGAAAAGTGACACAATCATACACTTATTTAATTCCTATAAATAACAGTTTGTGCATACTGAGTGGGCAAGTACCTTTAACTACAAATCACCTGCTAACCCCGTTTTGGTAACTTCACAATTTATATTTGCCTCAAGTCTAATAGTATGGTAATGCCTATTATTAGTACGCCAATATTATATGTCTTTCTAATTAACCAACAAAACAAAACACATCCCATGAAATATACCCATTTTAGCCATATGGTCCGCAGAATACGGGTCCGTATTTTATAACTGTCAGTCCGCAGTCCGTACTTTATACCTACCCCTATATCCCCTCGTAGTTTGAAGGTACAACGGAAAATAATCTGCGTACAAGCTGTCTCCTAAGAATAGGGCAGCCGGATGAGATCATTAGGTAAAGCGTCGGACTGCGGATCGGGAGACCCTGGGTTCGATTCCCACCTCGCGTGTCCTTGTCCAAGACACTTTTGTGCTAGTGGAATGGGGACTTAAAGAATGGGGACCTATCGGATGGGAACTTAAAGGTACATGCCCACTCAGTCGCCACAAACTGATCTGTATACCGGTAGCGGGTAGCGAATGTAAATCTTGCAATCTACGGACGGTACAGGAGTAGATTGCAAGAGTTACCGTTCGCAACTATATAGCGGGCACTCGTAATTCTTGGAACTCGTGGAATAGTTACTCATACATACACTTATGTAATTCCTATAAAGAACAGTTTGTGCCTACTGAGTGGGCATGTAGGTCCCGACATAGTCGTGACTTCATGACTGTCTTGATATATATTCATGATGGCTTACTCTTGTAAAGTGGCATTTCCATTTTCAAAATAAGTGATAAAGTATCAAATTTACATATTTTTAAATTAAATAACTTGTGGGTTATTTCAATATGCATGTAAATAATAGAGCAAGGTATACCACGGTTTTAATCCGCTTACTGGTTCGCCCCCTTAGCGAAGTAACATCGTACGTAGCGGTTAGCATTTTATTTATTTGACTAATATAAATAGTAGTTGTGAAATATGTTAAGCTTTTATTGTTTATAGAAATGATGCTGTATATGTTCAGTTTTATTGAAAAATGTAAAATGCCAATAAACAAATAGAGCCATCACGACCCAACTTGATTGGGTCGGTGATGTTCTCACTACAGTGATCCTCCAGATTATCGGACAAAAATGGCAGTGTTTTAACAATATTTTTCTTTAAATAGCAGCTATGGGCATAATATTTTCACAGAACAATCCCCGGTTCTTGCTTTCTCTAGAGGCGTTGGCAATGTTACCCGCCACATAGGGGCACTCTGGTAACCTGCCAAATATGGGCCCTTTTTACCCGCCAAATAGGGGCCTCTGGATACATGGCAAATAGAGGCCCTTGTTATTATATTCACTTTTTGAAGAAACATGAGTATATTGCTTTTGTTACGTATGTCCGTCATCTTTGAAAATATTTCAATCACGTGCACGAAGTGGTTTGGTTGGTTACTGGAGACTAACGTCATTTCCCATTCGCCAACCAAATCACTGCGTGTCACGTGATTCGATATTTTTAAAGATGCCGGTTAGCATTCATTTTTAATCAGGAAGTGAAGGTGTTTGATTTTAAAAAGCGAATTTAGGTTAGTGAGACGCGTTTTTAGTGCAGTTTACACTCGAAATCTTTAAGATTTATGTTAATGTATTAGCAACTGTAAAATCTATGCCGAAAACCCAACCCAAGCAGTGGTTTCGATACTTATTATTACACCCGGGCGCATTTGAATTGTTTTATACATTGTTTAGAAAGGTGTTTCATGTATTTACATTTACAAACAATAATTGACCATCCAAGACACGCAGCTAGAATCACCTGTGGAATGCCCCTACATGCGCGTAATCAGGGGGGGGGGGGGGGGGGGGGTGCGACGGGTGTTCGAAAATGTGTTGTTAATATGTTCATGCTTGTTCTCATGTGATTCTGAATTAAATGTACGACTTAAAGAGTACACATACGTAATTTAATCAGGGTGACCAAGTTATATCCCCGCAGTTAGCAATAATGTTATATTCCCGCGATTGCAAACTTAACAAATTATTAGATAAAATACGAACTACATTTCGTAAAATGAAAATTTCTCCGTTAAAATAAATAAAATTTCGCATAATATATCGATTTCTGGAGGGCTCTATAAGCCAAGATTTGCGTTCTTTATCCAAATGCCCTATGTGGCGGGTAACGTTGCCAACCCTACTGGCTTTCTCAACGCATGTAATCTATTTAGCAAAATGTGCCATCTTTCTCACTTAAAATTGAGTCAGATCATTAGTTGTAACATTGCCCCAAACTTAGTATCGACAGTCAGTTATCCGGACAAAAGTATAATAGTCTTATAACTTCTATTCTCTCATTGAAATCATCAGTTTATCGCCTGTAAACCAGTGTAAACAGCATTGTGTAGTTCTGCAGAAAAATCAGTCACCCTTCGCTTCTTGGAAAACACCATATTTATAGAATTTATTGTATGTATAGAACAACTCGGCAATGACGTAATTGTGTAATCCCCCCCCCCCCGCGCGACTTTGACGTTGTAAACAATTTGGGGACAGATTTGGGGAATGTTTTCAGCAAATGTTACTAAAATATTTACGTTGGCGATATATTCTTCACACTGGTGTGGAAACAGCAAGCAGCTGTGTGACATATGTATTCGTTGCAATATCAGATCAAAAGAATGCGCTTAATTAACAGGTATTTTCATTTGTCCGATAAACTGATTGTCCGGATAACTGGTATGACCCCTGTAGTCGCCACATACAAGTCTATAACATGTACAAGGTCGTCGAGCATTTCAGCCGTTAAATCAAAACATTTACTATCCTAAGAATTATCAATACATGTTGTGTTTACATTTGATTAAATAAAGCTCCCATCTTGGGCTACATACCGAAATCAGTGTTTGACGCAGTCCAATATTTGTTGTATTGTTCCCGTCAAATTAATCCACCTATTATAACAAGGTAAGTTTAACAAGCATTATATAAATACGCGTAATAACACGCCACTCTACACAGCTGTGTAAATAGGAAATAGCGTATAGTCTAGAAGCTTGTACCAGATTACTGCACGTACAGTATATAGCGAGCGATGCCTCTAACCGGGAACCAGCGAAAATGAAGTGTAGTCTAATCGTCACTGCTGTACGACAGCAATACATATCGAAAGCGCGGACACTATCTACACATTATATATAATACACGTTACACGTATATATACAAGTACATGCAGTAGCTAAAACTTTAAGTTTAAGGCCGCCAGTCGTGGGAAGAGACGTTGCGATATTATTTGCGACCAGCATACACCCAGATCAGGGCCTACGCTGTTCGTCATGCAGCAAAAGAAGTAATATTTGGTGTAGTCAGACTCGGAATGTTTGTCCCGATATTAAGCGGTTTATCGGTTGAAGTGTTTGTGTCTGATTAGATGGGATGATCGGTTATTATGTTGGCGTTGGGTTGTTCCGTTATATAGTTAGCTTTCTGTTGTCTGTGTTAGTGCCTATGTAAATTCTCACGATTTAAAGGTACATGCCCACTCAGTACTAAATTATCATACTTTATAATCTGTCGAAAATATTATTTTTTCCGGTAATGCATTTAATTAGTATAAATAATTAAAAACATACCATGCCTCATTTGCATATGAAAATAGCCTGATGCTATCACGCGTCACTATCAGTAAAATAAATATTACTAAATTATTATATCTGTATAGCGGCCACTCGTAATCTTTGGAACTGGTGGAATAGTGACACAAATATACACTTATTTAAGCAAATGCGTAAATACGCAATTAAAAAGCGCAACAAATATATATTGACAGTGCGCAATTCATAAGAAAATACAATTACAATATTGGGCTCGTACTAGACGGGTGGATAAATCGCATGAACATACCTATTACAAGAGGTATATATATATAATGTTCTGACACATCATATTCACTTTGAGCGATTACTATACACCTTCACAAAGTCAAAAAGATAGAGAAATTGTGTTTATTGTTGGCGGAATGGCGGTTATTGAGTTCATTGCGTATATTTTAGGTTAACTATAATGCTGGCGCCACACAAACTTTATTGCGCACCTTTATCTTTATTAGTGTAGATCTATGTTATTTTCACATATTTATAATGTACGTCATGTTTGTATCATTTTGTGCCGGATTTTCGATTCATTTGAACCATTTACAGCGTGAACCCATGTTTTAACTATTGTTGGTCCTATACAGGCTACTTTGTATTTTTTTCATAGGCACTTACCAAACACACTGAAGTCATTTATCGATGTTAGAAATCCATAGGATGAATTTTTTTTTGTGAATGTGTTCCTATTATGAAACTGAACAATTTGTATTCTATAATCTAAATTTATCGTTTTATTTTTATATATCGGGTGTTTCATTGATGGAATTGCGAACAGAGTAGATACTGTGCATCCGCACAGTCTGGTCTGAATATATGCTGGTCACAACATATTTCTCCATTTCTCCAGTCACAGCCACATACAATCATTAATGCTTACATGATTGTGATTGGCGTCCCTTGTGAGGATGAACCTGAAGAAGTTTTGTAAACATACTGCCAAACACAATATGTTCAATATGTGCAGAAGACGTGTGCAAAGTTTCAGTAGCCTAGTTCACCAACATTGGAAAGTATACTTATGTAGCAAAGTATACTTTGAAGGAGAACATTTCAATTTAAAGATAAATTTATTAATTTTTATTATACTGAATTTATTACATTATCACAACCATTTTGGCTGTGATAATGTAATACATTCAGTATAATAATTCTGCATACTTTTAATCATCAAATATACGCAGTCGTTAGTTCTATATAACATAATGCATTTCAGGAAAAGTAAATGATTACTCCCTCAAAGTATACTTTGGTAGATAAGTATACTTTGCAATTTTGATGAAATCGGCGCTGTTGGAGGAGTTGATTACATAAACTCTATACGGGAGTGTATGCAAAAGTGAGAAAAGATGGCCATGTTAAAACGGCCGTATTATTGTGAAAAAGATAATCTTGCGTAATAAAAACACCATGGTGCACACATGTGCCGAAGACGTGTGCAAAGTTTCAGATCCATTGACTGAATGGTGTCGGGGGGAGTTGATTACACAAACGGTATACATGTACCCTATATAAAAGTGTATGCAAAAGTGTGGAAAAACTGGCTAAGTTGAAAAGACCGTATTTTTGTGGAACATAATTTGTCCAAGACGTTTGCAAAGTATTAGATCCATTGACTGAAAGGTGTCGGATAAGTTGATTACACAAACTATGCAGTAAAATGTTAAAATAATCAATCTATTTTTAGCAGTGCTAACATTGACCTTGGGCGGACGAAGGCCATCTTCAACTTGATTGGTCAGTAAGCGAGGCTTACGGAATACCCCCGGCGTGGGCCCAGGTACCCCTAAAATATGTAAAAATGTCCAAGTGTGTGGGCTTGTGACCTTGACTCTGGGATTAGCGGGAGCGGCATGAACGTGAATTTGTCACTGGGTGGTAGAGGTCCATTGGAGCAATGAGTGTGTGAAATGTGAAGCAGATCCGAGCAAGGAAATAGAAGTTATAACCGATTTCTCTGATGCTAAGTTTTGTAAAGAGACTACTGTATGACTTCAAATTGACGCCCCGGGGGCGTTACATTTTACAAAAGGGGGGCGTTTATTAGCCACTAAAAAAACAAAAAAACAAAAAGACAAACTTACCAAGGACCGCAAATTTCAAACACAAAATAAGGATTTAAGGATTATTTGTGTTTCAAATTGGCCTTCCTTGTTAATTTATTTTATTTTATTTTTTTTTAATTTGGAGGAGGGGGGTGGGGGGGGGGGGTGGGGGGGGGGGCGTTTATTAGGAGGGGGGGGGGGGGGGGCGTTAATTCGAGTTTATACGGTAAGTATGTGACGTTGACCTCGAGATCAGCGGGGATTTGTCACAGCATATGAAATATTAATAATTTTCAATGAAATAAATAGAAGTTATAACATATTTCTCTGATGTTAAGTTTTACAAAGAGTCTAAGTATGTGACCTTGACCTTGGGATCAGCGGGGGTTGGACAGTCGTAGATTTGTCACATCATGATAGTACAACCTTAGAGGAATGCACAAGTGAAATAATAAGAATTTTCAATGAAGGAAATAGAAGTTACAACTTATTTCTCTGATGTTAAGTTGTGTAAAGAGACTAAGTATTTGACCTTGACCTTGGGATTAGCTGGGGTTGGACGGTCGTGGATTTGGCACAGCATGGTATTAGAGCCTTACAGGATTGCATGTGTGAAATATTAAGCATTTTAGATGAAGGAAATAGAAGTTATAACAATATTTCTCTGATGTTAAGTTTACGGACGCACGGACGGACGCACGGACTCACGGACGGACGGCCGGACGGCCGGACAACCTGACTCCAGTATACCCCCCACAACTCGTTGCGGGGGGCATAACAAGTGTGGTCGCCCATTCGATATGTAGCAGACTTCATATTGTTGCTAACACAGAGCGACTATATTTGCATAGGATAATACTATAGCACCTGCATATGATGAAACAAGTATCTTTCTGCCTAGCATGTTAGCCAAAGGACCATGCTGCACGTTAGCCAAAGGGTCGTGCTTATTGTTATCACGATATATGTATTATTATTGACTCATGTTACCCAAAGTGCTATGCTGCACGTTAGCCAAGAGTTGCTTATAGTTATGACGAGATTATGTATTATTATTGACGCATGTTAGCCAAAAGGGCCATGCCGCACGGTAATCAAAGTGCCGTGCTTAAACATATGCAGATATATGTATTATTAGCGACGTGCGGCGTAATGAGGTATAATTCCAGCAACAAATTATTTACACAATTCCCTAACATTTGATTGGCCCCTAGCAAGTCTCTGTCCAAAATTTATATCACAGTAAACTCCCACGCCGATCTACTGTCCGCAACCGTGCGCGCAGTTAAAATAATTCTTAAGAAAACGGAAAATAAACACATTTTCTTGATGAATTTATTTCAAATACTGGAATTATAAGGAATGAATGGCGTTTTTGTTGAATTTATCGGGGATATAAACTTGGAAAAGTCGCTGGAATACTGGACGAGGCCTTCCGGCCTTCGTCCAGTATTCCCGCGACTTTTTAAAGTTTATACCCCGATAAATTCCACAAAAACGCCATTCATTCCTATAATAAATCTTGAAATACAGATAATTCGTATACGTAAAGTTATACACACACATACATGTCGGATGCCAATGCTCATGTTGCGTTTGTTGGTGTTTTGGTCTGGATGCTGGTGGATGAGTGTGTTGGCGTCCATGTTTAGGTGTGAGTGAAATATGTGTAAAACGAATGATGATGAATGCAAAAGATGGACCCATGTGAATGGTGATGTATGCAAGTGCTGCATGTGAGGCCAGACTATAAATACTTGACTTTATGTAATGTGTGCACGGGAAAACTGATAGTGCCTGCATAATATTGCTGTACATTCCTCGATAAGTATGTCCAAATTATTTCAAGACAAAATGGAGCAGCAGGAAGGGCGAATGCAACAGCTCCCCCAGGCTCGCCGAGGCTCCCGGCCCCCTTTCCCGGGCAGGACCATGTCGGAACGACGCGCTTGCGGGGGAGAGCTCAGGGACAGCCCGCTCCTCTCGCCGGCCCGGGTTCGCCCTGCGCCTTCCCCGCGAACAAGACCAAGATCACCATGGTATGCGAACGGAATGACTGCGGGTGAGAAGCCCAGGGACGGCCCGCACCCTTCCCCGCGAACAGGACCATGTCGAACGCAGTGACTGCGTGGTGAGAAGCTCAGGGATGACCCTCACCCATTCCCACAAGCAAGACCATGTCGGAAAATGCAGGACAGCGGGGTAGGGAGCCTAGGGACGACCCCGCCCCTCCCAGCCGGCTCGGGCTCTCGTTTTAGACATACCCGTACTAGTAGGTAAAACACATTGCCAGTTGCTCGTTATAAGCTCCATGAAGCTATGTGTTCGTAACTGTCTTGGGGACCACTGTCAAGTTTACCTTGTCCGACTTCGAAAAGGTGGCGGCACTAATTCCTGCACAAAATGTGGAATAGGTGTTACGAACCGTTTATCGTTGTGTCAGGCTTGTGGGTATGTGAATGAGTTTGTTAAGGCCTGGCAGCGAAAGAAGGCGGCCTTCGAGAAGGAGTTTAGGCTTCTGACTGCGATAGATGCCTTATGAATTTTCTATAAGAGATACATGAATACTGGGTATACCCACCCTGCAATATGGTCACAATGGACGAACTCATCGAAGAGATACTTGCAGAAATGCCAGACCCCGTCCCAGAGGGACAACAATTTATTGACCTGGACACCCAGGCCCCTCTCCCAGTGCGGCTCCCAGCGGACGAACCGTGTGTCGAGATTCTGAACGACGCCAAGCGCGAGTTTGAATTCGATGGGTGCCCTCGCGATCTTCTCTACATGGAGGGTAGAAGCAGAGGACCCGCTTGACATTGGTGACATTGAGATTGCCGATGGTATTTAAGCATGGGCCGGCCGACTGGCCCTGGGCGCCCGCATGACGAACGAGAGGGCGGCACGGCTACTCGCAGCCCTTCCAGATGACGTGCTCGTCCTGAAAATCAAGTTCGTGCGCGTGCAACACACCGAAGGTGTAATCGACTGGGTTGTCGAGGACAAGTTCGATCCAGTCAGAGCCGAGAGGAGGAGGGGCCAAGGTATTGTTGGGATCTCTCGAGACACCAAGCCAGAGACTCGGATTGGGATCGACAAGGTGTTCTACCAAAATGGCTACCCAGTCACCGCAGTCGTTTACGGGCTCTACCCACTCAGAGATCCTGACCCCGCCAACTTAGCCCCAATGCGCGACGGCGACCTTACTTGGGTGGCCCAGAGAGTACTGGAGCATTTCGTAGGCGCCTTGAGAGGCCAGGGGCTAACCCAAAAGACGCCAGAAGATACAGGAGTGGGAGGAGACATTCCATGAAACCGGCTCTACGGACGACGACGTGGCTGAACTGGAGAGCATCCTCAAACGTGCTACCTTTCTGCGGGACGTCGTTCGCGAGGATATCTACAACAGCGGCAAATACCAGTTTGGAGGCAATGGGGTTAGAGGTAAAGTAGAACTCATCGTCCACAACGGCCACGCCTGGCCCAAAGTCCTGAATTTTCCACAGTGCCCGTGAGGTCAGCCAGTACGAGGGTGAAGAGTTGGAAGCTATCCGACAGGCCACACACGATGAGCCAGTCGTAGTGTGGCTGTTGGGGGACAGTTCCAAAGGAAAGCAGCTCACTGTCGACCAGTTCGTGCTCCAGGACTGCCGCACTTACAGGACGCAGGAAGCCCACGAGAGACTCCATACAACTTGTCAACCATTGGGCGACAAAACCTTCAGGGTGAATCACGCGGCGAGCATCAAGGCCAAACAACGAAACAGCTGGAGGTCGACTCCGGCCAGTCTCCTCGACGACACCCAAAGGGCCTGTGTAGAACACGGCCACGGCTGCCTCTGGAACTCCATGGACAATGACACGAGCAACGTCGTCCGCATCGACATGAAAACTTGTTACGCCGCCAGCTTCCAAGGAATGGGCGAGGCCAAATCCTATTTCGAGCGGTTCGGACATCCGGGCCACAGGATGACCCGGATACGCGTCAATGGCCCCCTCCCCGAATACATGGGCACCGGCTTCGCCGAGGTTATCGAGTAGCAGTTCATAGAAAAATGCCACCCTGTCATCCCCGCCTGGTTTGGAAAGCATTTCACAGATAATGGCTGGGTCCCGACGCCCTTGCTTGCCATTCTAGATGGCAAGGGCCTTCTGAAGACCCTCAAGGTCCACGAGGCCATTGTAGCTTTCGAGAAGCAAACCAATGTTTGGCTTCCAGATGACAGAGACCAGGGATGCAGTATCATCGGCAAATTCACACAGGGCAGCAAGGCCGATGGCAAAGGGTTGACACGACGCCTCGTCACTGACGCTGGTGAACTTTATTTCCTTGTGCGAGACACCCGCCAAAGCGGCACCCTGGTTGGTGCGCTCAACGGTGCCCCTTATGCCATGTCCTCACATACTACAACGGCTCACAGCCCCAGTACATCCACATGAGGGCGAGCATGCTGAGATATGCCAACATAAAGCTGCTCGAGATGCTGCGGCGATTCTCTCCCGAGGATGATATCCGAGTGGCCACTGACAGCATCTACGTCCATAAAACGGCGCTGCACAAGCGTATGGGTTTATGTCCAAGCTGCACTACAGGCGAGCCGTTTCTATCACACGTAGGCCCGGCCCAGTGGCACGATAAGGGCGAGCAGCTCTTCATGCCACAGGAACACGCAGGCGACCCGTTTCTGGACTGGCTTGATCAAAGATGTTTCCAAGTCATCTGCTGCGGAGACCAGGGTCAGCCACGACCGATAGCGAGTGAGATGTCGCATGACTGGCTGAAAGGACAAGTCGATTACTACGAAGATGTCGAAGTAGACCACAGAGCGAAGGACGACGCCCTCAAAGCCCCTGAAGAGGCGCATCCGCCTCCAGTCAGATAGGACCCAGTGCCGAGAGATGCGTAAGACTCGCCCAGCTGCCTCAGATGGGACCGGTTTCTCGAAGCCTTGAAATCAGGTGACCTAATCCTCACCAGCCGTCAGAAAAGGCATAAGGAGCACTTCCCGGACACACCGGTGCCTGTTCTCTACCACCCCAAAGGCGGCCGAAGGCATAACATCGTGATAGCTCTCCCATGCACTGAAGAGCTCGTTCTCAATGACATCGTAGGGGTCACACTATAGGTCGCAGAGGCTGCCATCAGGACAGACGACTGGCGCCTCGGTTACGCCCTCACAGTCGACTGTTCCCAGGGTCTCACTATCCACGACCCGCAAAAGGTCTGGATCATCGACGACTACCTCCAGTGGTCCAACCTTGCTTACCTAACAGTCTCTAGGGTGGAGTACATGCACCAGTTCGAAAGGGTGACTGTTCCTCCGGAACAACCAGATGAGGTCAAGCAGCCCACTCAGCAGCAACTCCGCAAGCAAATCCAGAGAAAGACCGTGGCATACAGGCGCCAGGACCAGGCCAAGGGTTGCCAGGGGCTCAATCTGAAGATCGACCGCATACTGCGGTTCAATGAGGAACAGAACCACTGCGCGGTGTGAAACATCGAGCTGCTCTGGGCGTACCAGCCCAAAGACACGCAACAGTTCAGCGTCGACCGGCTGGACAACATCAAGGGGCACTGTATGGGGAACGTGTGATTGACATGTCTCGAGTGTAACCGAAAAAGAGGGACCGCAGCGCTCAGCGAGTGAGAACACTATATAGTGGCAGTTGTGTGTCAGGAAGCACCACAAGGAGTTCCTCCCGGACGAATCCGCGAGGGGGCCCATCCAGCAAATAGTAGAACACGGGCTCTTCAGGCTTGGTAACAGAGCATCCAAGTCGATACACCTGGATGGACCACACGGGGTCAGTAGTGCGTCGGCGGCCGCCCTCCGGCTTGCCGGGCGGGTAGAGGTAGCAAATGCCGACACCTGAGGGGAGCTTTTGCTTCTCCAAACGAACAGGCCGACCCGCAACAACAGAGGGCATTTGTGCCACCTTCTTGGCCTTGGTGGCGTCAGAGGGCTTCTTACCGATCAATCTGGAACTCATTGATTTACTGACAGGTAAATAATTGTTACCCGAAGAAACGCCCAAACCAAAACATAGCAAGGAATTGAAGGAGATCGATCCCAAATATGAACACCTTAGAAAAATTAGAAACCAACTTAAAAGTGTAGAAATTACAGACAAAGAAAAGAGCCAAACAACAACATATCCCTCGATTTATAAAACCCAAGATGTATAACCTTTTGCAACGAAATATGTGTCAAAGATAGGTATTTTATCAAAGTTATATAAATGTTATTTTCCTGGAAATATAGTATTCCTGTTTTTATTTTCAAGAAAAATTAATTTTCATATTTTTGGTTTAAAGAAATTAAAAATTGTGATAAAAATGGAACACCAAACGGTGAAACAATTAAAATCCAATGCAAAATACCGTGGTTTAAAAGGATATTCAATGCTCAGAAAAGCTGAGCTTATTAATATTCCACAAAGCGGAAGTTGTATATTAGATGATGACGTACCTAACATTGACGTACATGTCCTCCAACCAACACAAGCTCCATCAATTATTACAAAAACCGTACGGACAATAACAAGTAAATTTAACGAATGAGCTAATTTGCTGATGAATTATATACCTCCTAAACCTACGGTTGTTGATGCTGTGCTCGAATCATTCAGGGAAATGATGCAAAAACTCTACAAAAAGAAAGCCCTTTTGATCTCAAAGAAAGCAAGTCTGCTCTTAAACAGTTCACAATATATGCGAGAATAGGATATGATCCACAATAATGTTGTATTGATGTTATGCAAACAGTAACTAATCTGTAACTAATCTCTTGAGGAATAATCGTGAAACAAAGGTCAAACTAATTATTAGGTGTGTTATGGAAACAATTAGTATAACAACTGGTGAAACTATTACAGAACCTGCAGTTTTTAACTCTAATGTTGAGGTTAATCTAGAGAGTACAGATGTTAATGATTTGTATAATACAATAATTGATCGAGTATTGGAATCAATGGTGGCTTTTCAACGACAGGGCAGTAACTGGTTGTTTAAATCGATGATATGTTTAGAAATACATACAGTTAGATATGAGAGAAAATGCATACATCCCACTCCCATCATAGCTTGCAAAGAAAAAGGGCAATTATCAATATGAAAAATGAGGATGATGAGTGCTTCAAGTGGTCTGTCACACGAGTATTAAACCCAGTAGAGGAGCATGCAGAACGGATATCGAAGGATTTGAAGGAGCACTCTAAAGAGTTTGTTTAAGATAATATTAAGTTTCCTGTTGACTTGAAAACTATAGATAGATTCGAAGGGCCAAACACAACGATTTCAATCAATGTATTTGGTTATGAAGAATATATTTGCCCACTGAAGTTAAGTAAGCATGAACATGAACGAGTTAATAATCTTTTGTTAATTTCAGATGACGAGAAACAGCATTATTGCTGGAACAAGAATTTGAGCAGGCTATTATCCACACAAACATCTAAAAATAAAGTTATCTCTAGAAAAGCATGAAGGATACTGTAAGATCGAACTTCCGGAAAAGGGAACAACTTTACAATTCAAAATATGCAATAGGTTTCCCTTTGTTGTCTATGCAGATTTTGAATCATTCACTCAACCGTTGGATACATCTCAACCTAATCCTGATAATACTTATGCAAACAATACCAGAACCATTCACCATCAGGATTCTGCTATTACATCAAATGTTCTGATAGTAATATTTACTCTCCCGAGACTGTAATCTACACCAGGAAATCAGAAGAGGAGGATGTTGGTCAGATCTCCGTTGATAAGTTGGAACAGAACGTCAAAGACATTTAAACAAAATTAGTTTTCCCAAGAAAATGATGTTTACAAATGTAGACAAAAAGGCATTTGATAAAGCTACCAAATGTTGGATCTGCCATGCAAAGCTTTGGGGAAATAAGGTACGAGACCACTGTCATTTCAGCGGTAAATTCAGAGGAGCAGCGCATAACAAATGCAACCTACAGTATATGAAACCAAAGTTTATCCCCGTGATATTCCACAACCTGGCTGGTTACGATAGTCACCTCTTCATAAAAAACCTGTGAGTAAGCGAAGAAACTATTAACTGCATCCCGAACAATGAGGAAAAGTACATATCCTTCACAAAGCAGATAGTTGATGACAATTTCATCAACAAAGAAGGAAACGAAGTTGATGTAAAACGTGAACCAAGGTTTATTGCTAGCTATAAATGTATGGCCCCTAGTCTCGAAAGCTTGGTCAACAATCTTGACAAAGATCAATGTGACAACATGAGATAATTATCTGAAGGTAGACAACTACACCTATTACTGAGAAAGGGCGTGTACCCATATGATTACATGGATACACTCGATAAATTAAACGAAAGACAGTTGCCACATAAAACATCATTCTATTCCAAACTGAATGATATGAACATTTCTGATGAATGCTATGCGCATGATCAAACAGTTTGGACGGAATTTATAACTATGAGAGATTACCACAATTTGTATTTGAAATGTGATGTTATTTTGCTTGCTGATGTTTTTGAGGACTTCAGAGATGTCTGCTTGAAGAATTATGAGCTAGATCCAGCCTGGTACTATACCGCACCAGGTATCGCATGGGGTACTGCGTTGAAGTTTACGGAGGTTAATTTGGAATTACTTAGTGATCCGGATATGTTGCTTATGGTTGAAAAAGGAATTAGTGGCGAAATTTCTACCATTTCAACCAGGTATTGAAAAGCGAACAATCCGTACATGAAAGACAAGTACAACTGTACACTAACTACAAAATATTCGACGTACCTCGATGCTAATGATCTCTATGGATGGGCAATGTCTAAATATCCTCCAACACATGGATTTGAATGGATGGCAGAAAAGGAACTTACAGACTGAAAAGAGAAATTCTGTTTACTTGAGGTTGATCTAGAATACCCTGAACAACTTCACGATTTTCACAATGATTATCCACTAACAGCCGAAAGCATTACGATCAACACAGTTGAGAAACTCATGCCAAATCTAAATAATAAAACAAAATATGTTATCCACTATGAAAACCTAAAATTTAACGAAAATCTAGGGTTAAAAATCACTAAAATCCATAGGGGTATCAAGTTTTAGGAAAGCCCGTGGTTAAAGCAATGCATTGACCACAACACCAAGCTTAGAGCAAAGGCAACAAATGACTTTGAACAGGACTTTTTCAAGCTCATGATCAAAACATGGAAAATATCAGAAACAGAGTAGCCATTCGGTTAGTCAACTCTGAACAGAAGGCAGAGAAACTAGCATCAAAACCAAACTTTAAACATTGCAATATTTTCAACGAAAATATCATGGCAATTCATATGAAAACAACAAAGCTTAAATTTGATAAACCTGTGTACTTGGGTATTTGTATCCTTGACTTAAGCAAAACCTTGATGTATGCTTTCCACTATTTATCCCGTCAACATAGTGCGTATGTTCCGTGAAACACATTTTTGAAACATTTTTGATATCCAGTCAATACTATTTTTGCATTTTACAGCCATTTGTATGTGTTGACGGGATAAATAGAATAGTAGGTTAGTGCCGTGAATGGGAAAACATATCTGGCGCGGCACGGAAACGGGATGTGCTCGGCATAGCCTCGCCGTTTCCTGAGCCTTGCCAGATATTTTTTACCATTCACGGCACTAACCTACTATTCTCTATAACTACATCAAAGCTAAATACGGGGAGGAAACAAAACTAACATTCACCGACACAGACTACCTCGCCTATTAGTAGGGTCAAACTGCTACATGACCACAAACAAAATGCAAGAAAACGTTTTATAGTGTTTTTCTGTAGTATAAGGTCTGGTGAAGAACATATAAAAAGTTGGCCAAAATCGGACCACCAGAAAGTGTCGAAATATGACGTCATAAAAGATGGCCGTCAATGTTTAAAAATGGCTAAACGTTAGTCCTACCTGTTAAATTCAACAAGTTCTCACACATGCAAGTGTGAATATTACCTATAATATTCATTATTTTACCAAATGAATAATTCCGGAACGTGATAAAAGTGTTACATGTGACGTCATGACGTCGAGAATAGCGTCATATCATGAAGAATGACGTCATGACGTGGTTTAATTCTAATTTGAATATCAGTCACTTCTGTCTTTAATTTCATCGTCATCTGAAACTGAATCTTGGGACACATCGTCACAGTTGCCATTTTGGCAATGTCCACAAGCCGTGGTGCATTCAAGTCCATGCTTTTTGTAGCTACATTTCAGTGTGCTGCATCCCGAGGAACAACTGCATCTGATAATTTTAAGCAGTTGGTCTGGTGCGGGACTATTGTCCATCATGAGTGGAACAAGTTTACCCCCTTGTACATCCCAGCCCCATTTAGTGGGATCCATGCCTTCATTATTGCCCATCCACTGCATGACTTGTAAGTATGTCCGTCGAGAGTGAAGAATTGTGGCCGAGGTTGTTGGGGGCAGTCTTTCTGGTTTCACAAAAGTCTTTGCTGCGGACACTTTCTTGCAAAGGTAACCATAGTGCAATGACACTAGAGAACGCAGATTGGGTTCCATCGAACAGGGAGACCATTGCTTTGCAGCCAGTACTTTCTACATTAGCTTGGTCTGTATTTGGTGTACAGAAGATCTTTGAACATGTGCGCAAGACAGAATCGCCCTTGACCAATCTTTGGAAAACAGACTTCTTGCCGACCCCAAATATTCTTGAAGTTGTTTGTTTGTTTGTTTATTGGTGTTTAACGGCCAATCAACAGCTAAGGTCATGTAAGGCCGGGCAAACGGGTTCGATCCCGTTTTAACCTGCTGCATTGGGGGGGAATTTCCAAAATCACACCTGAATATTTACATCGAGAAACAATATATTCAGCCTTGAAATTAGAATAACCTGACCTGGTGGCAGGTCCATACCACACCAAAGTCACTTGGCCCCTTCCCCTAAAATAGGATTACGAATAATCGTAATACTCACATAAGGGGTATAACCAGATTCAACTGTCACATACAAAATGCCAAAAACGTATGTAAGGGTCAAACCAGGTCTCCAGTCGGAATTCCGGTAAGGATGAACCCCAATCGTTAAAATTACCCATCGCTTGCACCCACCTTCCACCCACTCTTGAAGTAGTGTCGCAGCCAGAGAACGCTTGGACAAACAACATGCCAGAGCAGACATCATCACCAAGCGACTGTTTCAGAACTTTGATGTTATACACATTTGACTTTTCTTTGTCTTTGTCGGACCTAAAGAAAAGATCATTGCAGTCTTTTATTGCGTGATACAGTAGCAATACCAATAAGTCGGTGTCTTCTTCAATCAGGGTTGTTGATTTGTAAGACGACATTGTAATTGTTGCTTTCACTATATCTACATCTACGTCTCATTCAGCGTGGATGACATGTCAGCCTTTCTGTCGCAAACGTTCCGCGATCACCCAGATGAGGGCCCGTTTGTTCATATCATTTGAGAGGAAATCTTCCTTTTTCCCAACAAATTGTGTTACATCTGATATGTTGACCTTGTTGGAAATTTTGGTTTGTCGACGCTGGTGCGTATTGTCCTTTGTACTTGGTCCTCCACTGTCTCCATCAAAGACAATGGTGGCCTTGCCATAGAGATTGGATGTGAACGAAGCATAGGAATCGGCAATTGAACTGTAGGTGACTCCTTCCTTCCATTTGAGTCGATGTAGAAGTGAACCTCCATCAAGTACATATTGCTCAGTCTTTGGAATGAACTGAAGTACCGCAGCATCTGATGACACGACCTGGTTTCGGATAGCATACAGAAGTTGTGCTTTATCTGGTTTCCGTAATAGATATTTTGCTTCAAACATTGCTGGTGGATATGGTGAAAGTTCATACTTCATCACTTCATCTAGACCAAGATCTTCAGGCTGCGATACCACCAGAAACCTCTGAAACAACAGAGCCGGTTCAATGGTTCGGTCCTCAATGACCTTGATGGCACTAGCTGTTGCTGGAGTCTTTACTTTAGTCTTACGTCTGTACGAATATGAAAAGACGGATTGCCCTTCCATTTGTTTAACTATGTCTCTTCCAACAGCAAACAGATCTTGAACGTTTACATCCTTATCAGCATTTATTCCTGTGATAATGTTTCTCAATGTCGTCTCCTCCGAGAAGGGAGAATGTTCATCAAGCTTGGCTGCAAGTTTTGACATGTACACATTGTCTCTCTCCATTCGTGATGCAGTTGTCTCCTTGTGCTGTTCACTTGTTGTGTACACTGTGTTATTGAAGTCCTGCATGGCATAGTTGTAGGCTGAGGATATTGGAGCAGACATTGTCCAAACGGCTCGTTGGTGTTCAGTCATGCCACTTCCTCTAGTTAACCCATCTGCACTTATCAGGGACCGCATCAGAGTCTGCTCAATCACTAAGTCGGAGCCAAGGCCAGCCCAGTACTGATTGGTGCCCCTTATTACATGGAATCCTTTCAGGAATTTCTGGAACACTGCAGGCTTTTCAATTGCTATTGCCTCAACTGTCTGCAGGTAGAGATACGCAGATTTCAGATAATTTGCGTGCCCATCAGCAGCAAAGATTGGTATGCACTCAGATATAGCGTGGAGGTGCATTTTCCATGACCCTGTGCGATCAGCTTTGATTAGCTCACGAGCAACTCCCAACTTTTGTTGATAGTTCAGCCACAGTTTGCTCGTCTCTGAAACATTGGATAATTCACACTTTTTATAAGCCAATACGTTTCACAATTCTTTCGATGCAATCCGATTTCAATAATGTGTCTAAGTCAATTTCACCGGCTTCCTGTAATGTGTACACACTCTCGAGTTCATGTATGTGATTATCAAGGTCTGGTACGCTTTCAATGGCTTTGGCTGCGATCTGTTGCGTAAAAACACTGACTGACAAGGAGATGTCCACGAAATGAGCGCTGCACAGCTTTTCCGCTCATCATGTACGACTGCATTTTCGCTGTATATCGTCTCTAAGATGTCTTTGAGTCCACTTCAAACCATTAATGTTCCCAGCAAATTCATAAATGTGTGGAAGCTTCCTAATAACAGCACAACATCTCGTATTGGACTATTGTGAGGAACCTCGTGTATTATCTCGGAAGGTTTCCAGAAGAGTGGCTGGTCAAATGTAACAACCGGTGGGGCGTTATACTTAGACGAAAGCTTGCAAATATACTCAAGAGTAGAGAAGATACATGTCTTGTCGCCCGGGTACATGTCGATCATTGGAAGGAAGACTATCGATGACTGTCCAGGATGGTCTAATTGCTTGTGCAGTACGTGCATCATGCCTTGCCAATTTGGTACTGGTTGACAAAACCGAAAGGATACCTCCCACAATATGTCAATAGTATGACCCACATCCATTAGACCTGCCAGTGGTTGGAATTGTATATTACAACGTAATTGCTTTGCAAAACCGTACTCCACAATGTCCGCTTTTGTTTCGTTAATAACATGTAATTCGGAGAGTTTTGTCTAAGTATTGTTTGAGTAATTTGTTGGCTTGGGGTTATGGCTGCTATCATCCCTATGCCATGAAATGTACCTTTTCCATCTACTGACACAATGTTGTGGTCGAGTAGTATATGAGAGTTAAAATGATATCGGTTGATACCGTCCCAATTGTGGATGCAAATTGCATGCAACACCCTCTTTTGAGCAAACATACGTGTGGAAAGCAGGTGAATTTTTATCTCCAAAATATGAGAAATATGACATACTAGGATGAGAATTTGTGTTTTTCTGTCATATGTATCCACTATTGGGACGAAAACATCCACTATTGTGACCAAAACGGCGCCAGTTGTACTACCAGGCCCAATTGTGTATATCGGTACGAATTGTGGATAATCGCGTCCCAATAGTGGATGATTTCGTCCCAATAGTGGATAATTGCAAAAATCGGCAAAAAACATCCACAATTGGGACAAAAACATCCACAATCGTACCACCAAAAAATCGACCAAAAATCACCAAAATATGAGAAAATATGACATACGAGAATGAGAAAAAGGTCGAGAAATCCACAATTGGGACGCGAGTATCCACAATTGTGGCACGATATCCACAATTGCACCCGTAGTACAAAATACGATGTTTTTGCCCAATAGTGGATGTGCTGTTCTAGTACATTCTGCACGGAGCCACAATTGGGATACGATATCCACAATTGTACCCGTAGTACAAAATACGACGTTTTTGCCCAATTGTGGATGGGGGTTCTAGTGCATTCTGCATGGAGCCACACTTTTTTCTGTCGTATGTATCCACAACTGGGACACGATATCCACAATTGCAATGGTAGCACAAAATACGACGTTTTCGCCCAATAGTGGATGGGGGTTCTAGTCCATTCTGCACGGAGCCACAATTTTTGGAGGATTCCCCAACCCAACTCGCCACCTCGTCTCGCCACCTCGTCTCGCCTCGGCACATCCACAATCGAACGCCCATTTGAAGATATGGGACCCCATTGGAATAGACTACAACTACCCATGCCATACAAGGAATGCGAGACATGCGGTAAGGGCTTCAACAAGCCCACACATCTTCGAAGACACATGGGTCGCAAGAACCCGTGCAGACCTCCCACGAGAGAGTGTCCCGGATGTGTAGGGAAGTTCGCCACCTACAAGACTCTCTGGCAATATCGCTCGAACAGGTGTCGCGGGGGCCCGGAGGATAGAACCACGGAGGGTAGCAAGAAGAAGGCTGCGACCAGGAAGAGGATCCTGGTATTGGAGAGGAGGGTGGTAGAATTGGAGGAGGAGGTAGCTAGACTGCGGGATGGAAAACCTCGCGAGGGAGCGAGACACGAGAACATCGGCGGCGACGACGACGAGATCGATTGGACAGATCTCGATCTGTAGAGAGAGGGGGATTCCCCCACAGACTGTTGGACGCAATTTTCGACGATGCCCGCACGGCCGATTCCGAGTGTCCGAAGAAAGACGAGCTGGAGGTACACGACATCTGGAGAACCGTAGAGAATGCGAAGTGGTGGCTGTGGGTCTCTGTGGCGGCGTACGCGGTCTGCAGACCACTGTTCCCATTCGTGGCACTAGAGGCCCGTAGACTCCGGAAGAGCAAAACAGACTCCGACGCCCAGTTCGTGCACTCCGAAAAACAGTCCGGTACACCGAAGGGAAAAAATGAAACTACTCCGTACACCAGCACTCTGGTAGTCGCGACCCGTTCTACATGGAGTAGCCATTTTGAAAAAAAGTTCTTTGTCGATTTTTGTCGCTGCTCGTTGTTCCGAGTTGTCTGTCTTTCCTGTTCCGAGTTGTCTTTCCCGTTCCGAGTTGTCTTTCTTTCCGTTTCCAATTGTTTCTACCTCCTTTGGGAGAGGTTTTCTGTTTTTCGATGTGGTCTAGATTTTGTTTTGCACTTGGGAGAATATTTTTCTTCGACTTTCCAAAAAGTCCGAATGTGGACAATTGGGTGGTATCATTTTTCTACCTCCTTTGGGAGAGGTTTTCTGTTTTTCGATGTGGTCTAGATTTTGTTTTGCTCTTGAGAGACGATTTTTCTTCGACTTTCCCAAAAGTCCAAATGTGGACAATTGGGTGGTATCATTTTTCTACCTAGTTTGGGGAGAGGTTTTCTGGTGTTTTGTTTGCCGTTGGGAGTCGAGATGGGGCAAACTGGCCAGTGCAAAAAGTGGGGGAATCCCCCTCTCTCTACAGATCGAGATCTGTCCAATCGATCTCGTCGTCGTCGCCGCCGATGTTTTCGTGTCTCGCTCCCTCGCGAGGTTTTCCATCCCGCAGTCAAGCTACCTCCTCCTCCAACTCTACCACCCTCCTCTCCAGTACCAGGATCCTCTTCCTGGTCGCAGCCTTCTTCTTGCTACCCTCCGTGGTTCTATCCTCCGGGCCCCCGCGACACCTGTTCGAGCGATGTTGCCAGAGAGTCTTGTAGGTGGCGAACTTCCCTCCACATCCGGGACACTCTCTCGTGGGAGGTCTGCACGGGTTCTTGCGACCCATGTGTCTTCGAAGATTTGTGGGCTTGTCGAAGCCCTTACCGCATGTCTCGCATTCCTTGTATGGCATGGCTAGTTGTAGTCTATTCCAATGGGGTCCCATATCTTCAAATGGGCGTTCGATTGTGGATGTGCCGAGGCGAGACGAGGTGGCGAGACGAGGTGGCGAGTTGGGTTGGGGAATCCTCCAAAAATTGTGGCTCCGTGCAGAATGGACTAGAACCCCCATCCACTATTGGGCGGAAACGTCGTATTTTGTGCTACCAGTGCAATTGTGGATATCGTGTCCCAGTTGTGGATACATACGACAGAAAAAAGTGTGGCTCCATGCAGAATGCACTAGAACCCCCATCCACAATTGGGCAAAAACGTCGTCTTTTGTACTACGGGTACAATTGTGGATATCGTGCCACAATTGTGGATACTCGCGTCCCAATTGTGGATTTCTCGACCTTTTTCTCATTCTCGTATGTCATATTTTCTCATATTTTGGTGATTTTTTGTCGATTTTTTGGTGGTACGATTGTGGATGTTTTTGCCACAATTGTGGATGTTTTTGCCGATTTTTGCAATTATCCACTATTGGGACGAAATCATCCACTATTGGGACGCGATTATCCACAATTCGTACCGATATACAAAATTGGGCCTGGTAGTACAACTGGCGCCGTTTTGGTCACAATAGTGGTGTCATATTTCTCATATTTTGGAGATAAAAATTCACCTGCTTTCCACACGTATGTTTGCTCAAAAGAGGGTGTTGCATGCAATTTGCATCCACAATTGGGACGGTATCAACCGGTATCATTTTAACTCTCATATACTACTGGTCGACATTATCTGCTGCAAACAACAATATCGTATCGGCCATATTGACATTACCTAAAATATCAGGGGCAACTGCGGAAGCAGCGTTTTCCTCAAACCTTTCAACTTCTGAGTATGAGGAGCAATACCCCATGGTGGACAGGATGTCTATCAAAAACTTTGATCGGAAGTGATGATGCATTTGAACAGCGAGTCCGATTTGTAACGGCGTAATTAAAGCCCTTGGACGAACTGCTTGAACAAGTGCTTGTCCAATACTCGCTTCTTTCTGACGGGTGTCCTTTCCGACGAGAATATTTTGAAGCAGACAGCGCAAACTAGGCGCAATGTATCCTAAAGCAGATTCGAGTTCAAGGTCTGTAGCTTTCGGATACTCATCCGTTAAAGGTGTAATAATGGTTTTGATATCACTTTTGATGAATTTGGCGGCAGTTTCTATTATCGCTTTCTTATGACCTTCCTCGTCTTCCTTATTCGGCATGTTGAAGTAATTCCGCATTTGCTCTGAAATTTTCACCAACTTTCGACTTTATTTACAAAAACACAATGTCTATGACGAAAATCTCAAGTGCGATAAGGTCGGCTTTCTCATACACTGGCTCTTTTATTAATTAAACTGACAAATTTACGGGCCCAGTTTTGTACATTTTTATTCATTTATGCATCATATATACTGTTTACCGTGTTACGAATCTATGTGTTATAACCCTACAGAAATATGTCATAACGTCCTTTTCGACGGCATGATGTCACATGAAGCACTGATACATTGTATCATAACAACAAAGTATACCTTTAATAAAAAAATGAATATCAGCAATAAGTTATTTGGCAAGAAAGTGTATTATTTAACAGATACGAGAGATTTTAGTCATTTTTTATCAATGGCGGCCATCTTTTTTGGCGTCACATTTAGACCCTTTCTGGTGGTTAGATTTCGGCCAACTTTTGATGTTCTTCTCCAGACCTAGTAGTACAGAAAAACACTATAAAACGTTTTCTTGCAATATTTTTTGGGTTAGCGGAAAAAATTTCCCAAGTTGACCCTACTATATGAGATTGAGACAACAGACTTTTACAAAGATATTAGTAATGATGTTGAAATAATGTTTGATGCAAGTAATTATCCGAATGACCATCTGTCTGGAATCAAATCCGGAGTAAACAGGAATATTGTGGGTATGTTCAAAGACGAAGCATTTGGGAAAATCATGGATGAGTTTGTAGGATTGAGAGAAAAACTATACGGCTATAGAATGTTTGAGGGAAAAGGGAATGTAAAGGCGCAAAGAAGATTGTGGTGAAGAAGAGCATTAACTTTGAGGACTGTAAGACTTGCCAGTTTCAGCGTAAGGAGCAGATTAGAAAGTTGAATGTGATAAGAAGTCATGGTCATAAGATTTTCACAGAAGAAGTAAACAAAGTCGCTCTGTCTACAAACGATGATAAACGAGTTAGTATCGGAGATGGAAAAAAACACACACTCGCATACGAACAATGGAGATTAAATAAAAATGAGTCGATATAAAATGCATATTTCTGTCGAAAATGTGGTATTACCAAACAAACCTTTGAGCAACTTTGAATTGCTGGATGCAGTAAAAAAGAGCTTTCTATTCCTCATTTTCTAGGTGTATTTCTACAAAATATTTTACCAAAAAGATCCTTAAAAAAAGAGTGTGGTATACTTAATCTAGATGACACGTCTGGGAGTGGAACACATTGGGTATCATGGTATAAAGATGGGATAAAAAAGTATTACTTTGATAGTTTTGGATTACAACCACCGATATAATTGGTAAACTATTTAAAGTCACCTATATATTACAATACTGAGGAAATTCAACCAAGAGATCAAGCGTTTTGCAGCCATTTATGTCTTTACGTTTTAAAACAAATGCCAATACAAAAACATTTACAAAATATTATTAATGAATTAGATTAAAAAGGAAAACGTATATAAAAATGCCCGCTGTTCACAAATTTGGAAGATAAGATAATGATACACCAACTGGTGTTTCTCACCATATATTAATAGCAATTTATCAAAAAAAGAATATGTAGAATTATTGATGGACGAAAACAAGAGGTTACGCCAGTATGTTGTCGAAAATAGAAAACACTACATTACATTATGGGCAGAAGAATCGGGTGGTTTAGTTATTGGTAGAAATGAATGGTTATTCGGTAATGGAGCAACGCATAGAACGGGTGGATATATAATACTTACTGACTGTATTATCATAAAAATGTGTATGTCTATTACATCGATAAATAGCGAACCAGAGGAGACTGGTGCGTGTCTGTTAGTCAATGGAGAGGTAGTGACGATTTCCAAACGGAAGATTTTCGCATGCTGTAGATATACCGCATATTAAATTAAAAACGGGAGATACTATCAACTTTGTTTCGGAAATTACTACACAAAATATTACTCGTGCAATAATTTCATTGCTTATAGAAATTGATGTTTAAACATTATTATCATTATAAAACATGCTGGTAGATCAATTTGGTCGTGATTCCTCAGAAGTGTACGGAGTAACGAATGGGGTTTCAGTAAGATACGTGAACAATAGGATCGCAGCCTGTCACAAAAGCGGAGATGAACTCGACATGAGACAGAATAAAATCATCAATTTGGCTGGTCCTACTGACCCGAGTGATGCAACACACAAATACTTTTTGATAAAACGAGTGTCCAAACTTATCAGAGAAATATGGATTGGATAAGATATCGGAAAGGTTTTCGAATATCGAAAAAGGAACGAGTCATGAGGTATTGGTGGTACAAAATCAGATTTCTGAAAATAAAATTGAGCTTATGGGAATTCACGATAGTTTAAAGGAACAAATTAAACTTATGGAAGAGGCTTTTAAAAGATCGAACGAAGAAGTGGAAGAGGATATTATTAAACAAATACGAAAACATCTCAGAAAAGGTTTTGACGAATTGAAGGATATGGTGGAAGTAATCAAGAGACAAATGACTAGCATCAACGAGCTTGAATCGACCACCAACAAAGCGATACAGCCTCTCAGAACAATGCAAGATGAACGATACAGCGAATTAATGGATCAAACACAACAACAAACAAGAGTTGTCAGAAGACAACGAAGCTCGCCTGTTGGCAGCCTTCACTCAAACTTGGCACAGTTGCATATAAAAAAACATGAATATTATATAACTTGACCTTGGGTTAAGGGGCGTACGGTGGACCTTGGCATTGGGGTTAGTGGTGCAAGGTAGATCGTGGGATTGCTATAGCATAATATAGCATATTAAGATGAATGCATGTATGAAATATCAATGCGCTCCCTGAAAACAGAAGTAAAACAAAATTTAACCCAACGTTAAGTTTATGAACGCACTAAGTTGGTGATTTTCTACAGCATGATAGCTATTCACATGAGGAATGTATGTATGAATATGCTAAGTTTGTGACCTTGAGGAAAGAAGTGCAGGGGGGGGGGGTCATGGATTTGCTGTAGCACAATAGAGGATTATCAGATGAAAGCATGTATGAAATATCAAAGCGTTCCCTGTAACGACACAGAAGTTACACAACATTTACCCCAACGTTACGTTTATGAACATGCTAAGTAGGAAACAGATGTTATAACACATTTACCCCAACGTTAAGTTTATGAATGTGCTAAGTTTTTTTACCTTGACCCTGGGGTAAGACTTGGGCGGTGTTTCATGTATTTGCTATAGCACGATAGAGTATCATCAGATGAATGCATGTATGAAATATCAAGGCGTTCCATGAAAGGAAACAGATGATATAAGACAATTACCCCAACGTTAAGTTTATGAATGTGCTAAGATTTTTACCTTGACACTGGGGTAAGGCTTGGGAGGTGTGTCATGTATTTGCTATAGCACGATAGAGTATCATCAGATGAATGCATTTATCAAATATCAAGGCGTTCCATGAAAGGAAACAGATGTTACAAGACATTTACTCCAATGTTAAGTTTATGAATGTGCTAAGTTTGTGACCTTGACCTTGGGGAAAGGGGTTGGGGTGGGTCATGGATTTGGCATAGCACGATAGAGTATCATCAGATGAATGCATGTATGAAATATCAAGGCGTTCCCAGTAAAGAAACAGAACTTATAAAACGATATTTACTCCAACGTTAAGTTTATGATGTTGATCTTCGGGAAAAGGGTGGGGGGAGGGGGGGGGGGCGGGTGGGCATGGATTGTCATGGATTTTCTTAGCACAAAAGAGGATCACATGAATGCATGTATGAAATATCAAAGTGTTCCCTGTAACGAAACAGAAGTTACACAACATTTACCCCAACGTAAAATTTATAAAAATGCTAAGTTGGTGACCTTGATCTTAGGGTAAGGGTTGCGTGGTGGGTTGTGGATTTGCTACAGCATGATAGAGGGTCATCTGAGGAATGCATGTATGCAATATCAAGGCGTTCCATGAAAGGAAACAGATGAATGCATGTATGAAATATCAAGGCGTTCCCTATAAAGAAACAGAAGTTATAAAAAGACATTCACTCCAACGTTAAGTTTATGATGTTGATCTTGGGTAAAGAGGTGGGGTGTGGGCTCATGCATTTCCTGTAGCACAATAGAGGATCATCAGATGAATGCATGTATGAAATATCAAAGCGTTCCCTGTAAAGAAACAGAAGATACACAACATTTACCCAACGTTAAGTTTATGAATGTGCTAAGTTTGTGACCTTGACCTTGGGGTAAGCGTTGGGTGTTGGGTTTTTGTTTTTTGCTACAGCATCATAGAGGGTCATCTGAGGAATGCATGTATGAAATATCAGGGCGTTCCATGAAAGTAAACAAATGTTGTAAGACATTTACCCCAACGTTAAGTTTATGAATGTGCTAAGTTTGTGACATTGACCTTGGGGTAAGGAGTGGGTCATCGATTTGCTATACCACACTAGAGTATCATCAGATGAATGCATGTATGAAATATCAAGGCGTTCCATGAAAAGGAACAGATGTTATAAGACATTTACCCCAAAGTTAAGTTTATGAATGTGCTAAGTTTGTGACCTTGACCTTAGGGAAAGGGGTGGGAGTTGGGTCATGGATTTGCTATAGTACGATAGAGTATCATCAGATGAATGCATGCATGAAATATGAAGGTTACACAACATTTAGCCCAAAGTTCAGTTTATGAACATGCTAGGTTTATGACCTTGACCTTGGGTTAAGGGTTGGGTGCTGGGTCATGAATTTGCTACAGCATGATAGAGGGTCATCTGAGGAATGCATGTATGAAATATCAAGGCGTTCCATGAAAGGAAACATATGTTATAAGAAATTTACCCCAACGTTAAGTTTATGTCTGTTTGTTTTGTTTGTTTATTGGTGTTTAACGGCGTATCAACAGCTAAGGTCATGTAAGGCCGGGTAAACGGGTTCGATCCCGTTTTAACCTGTTGCATTGGGGGGAAAATCCCAAAATCAAAACGGAATATTTACATCGAGAAAAGATACATTCAGCCCTGAAATTAAAGTAACCTGACCTGGTGCCAGGTCTAAACCACATCAAAGCCACTTGGCCCCTCCCCCTAAATAGGATTAGGAATAATCGTAATACTCACCTAAGGGGTATAACCAGATTCAACTGTCACATATAAAATGCCAAAGACGTATGTGAGGGTCAAACCAGGCCTCCAGTCAGAATTCCGGTAAGGATGAACCCCGATCGTTAAATTACACATGCTCCCACCTGCCACCCACATGATAGAGGGTGTCGCGTGACACGTGCATTCTTGTACATTCCGGATTGTTCGTATAATTGTATATTTGTGATGTGTGGTACTGTGTTGTATTGTTGTGCGTACTATTGATTTCACATACAGGCCACACTCACTTACTCGAATTCGAAGGGAGATAAAAAAATACTTTAAGTTAACCGTAGTTTGACGTATCCGTAGTACGCAACCTGTCGGACAAGAAACTATTTTATTGATTACTTGCTGATGTAGCCTTGAGTAGTAAATATGATTTATTTTAGCAATTAAATGTACATGGATACATGCTAAATGCTGTTTCTAAGACAAATCATATTTAAACACTTTCGGTTTGTTTACAAATACATATATGCATGTCTGTGTGTAATTAATAGATAACCCGGATGTGGCACACGTGACATGCGCATGTAGCGATATGTACATATTCAGTTCACCAATGAAATAAATAATAACAAGAACATAATATTTTATGAATTATTTTAATAAATTATACACGGAAACAACACAAAACAACAAGAAATACTGATTTGTAACACTATTATAAATGATTATTTCTGACCTGACTTGATTGTACAAACTAATAATGTATATAACATAAAACTCGCCCATTCAATGTTTCGTCCCTATACTGATGCTGTCACATTCGGGAGATATATACACACGATCGAGTGTGAAATATTTCACTCATTTCTAATCGCGCAACCTGTGTTCACTTTAATTAACGTTCCAGTAAAAGCATTTAATGCCAGTCCAATTAAAATAGTTGCCATTTATTGCTCACCACTTAATGATCACCGACGGTCATTTCGGGAGTCCTGTTTAATCAGTGTCAACGCAAATACCTTTAACTACGGTCTGAATACCCGACTTTGATCAGGTAAACTGCAGGTGACAAACTTCTACTTACCTCCGCAAATTGACATTTCGACTTAACGAGTGTGAAATACAGTAGATTTACGTTTTCGGGACCTAAATATACCTTCGAATAAACGGAAAATTTGAGTTATCGAAATTTGACTTAACCAAACTTAGTTATATGGAAAATAATAGGATTTTAAACGGGACCGTGCTAGTAATTCGACGTAACCGGTGATTTCGACGTAAGCGACTTTGAGTAAACGAGCGTAGCCTGTACCTGTGATTCCACATGTCTGTGATTTCACACACCTGTGATTTTTACATACCTGTGATTTAGCATGTACATTTGCCATGTACAATGTGCGAGTAATAACGGGGCTTATGTTGTATTGGTGGAAATACGTTTAGGCGTGTCCTTTTTGCGGATTTAAATACACGTCCATTTTATGAGCAATGTTTTACTGATGTCACGCCATATTTGCCACAGACTATGCATGTGTGTGGTAGAGAACTCGTTGACTGCGTGTGCTGGTTTCGCTAGGGAAAAGACCCCTTTTAGTATTACGGATGTCCACTATCCGTGCCAGCCGAGTTTGTCCGCGTGTCAGTTGTTCACCAGATAAGGGACCTTCTGTATGTGAAGCCAGTATATAGCGCAGACCGTACCATGGTCTGCCCTGTTATGTATGCTACGGGTTAGTGTTTCAGCATAGCCTGGTACTGGCCATCACGGATCCCATACTGGTGATGCTTTGTGTCGTGATATTTCCGTAAATGACCACGATATTTGAGTTTAGTATGTGCTACACTCTCATTTGAGTGTACAGCCCGTAGGACCGATATGGAGGGGTTTGGCGGGGCCAAAAAGCGACCTTCGCATGTCGAGACCAGTCGAGTAGATTTCGCATTATGAGATCTGGGTCTATAGTGTACAGATTTATGGTAGTGTGGGATATACCATGTTGGGTGGTATTTGTTCCTCGAGGGCTGTACACTAGTTTGGTTGAATTTATGGCGTGGGAACATATATTTATGCCAAATATAATCTACGGGTGAAATGGCAAAAGCCATGGTTTTGTAATATTTATGTGAGATGTCGAACGAGGGGTAGGCATATTCATTATTTCGTGCATGGTTTCACTGGTGCGTATATAAGCGATGTCTCGCTATATGTTGGGGGGGGGGGACACATATTTTCTGGTAACAGAAGGATAGTATTGTATTCACCAGTGACACGGAGGATTTTGCCTCTTGAGATCGCTCCAGCGAGCAACATTGGACGTTTTGTTCCACTCGTTGAGGGCAGACCCCAGTCAGTGCAGAGTATCGGGTCGTCCCAGTGTCCGTACGTCTGTCTGGCGCAGTGTGTGTAGCAGCTCCGGGTACAGGCCTGTATAGAGCAGTGTGTGATAGCTACATCGCGTTCAGCAGACAGTCACCGCCATAGATTAGTGAAGTGAAACGCCATACACACATATCATATCATTATACTACCACCGAGTTGAATGTCACCTTTTCCCGGCGTCTTAGCCAACGTGATAATCGCCATTTGTATTATATCGGAACTTTACATCCTGTCTACCACTTCCGGTATTACAACCCATTGATTCACCATGGATACTTTACATCCGGTCCACCACATCCGGGTTGCTACAGTCGAGTGATGCCATAGGAACTTCACATCTGGTCCACCATTTCCGGAAATAATACTACCTTTGGAACTTTACTTCCGGTACCAGCTTCCGGAACATTATCGTTATTGACTACCATGTGATGTAACCACATCCGACTTTGACATTCAGACTTTGGAAATACATTGCATAGGCAATACATATGTATACTTTGATAGTGTATGGTAATACTCCTATCATGGCATATCATGGCTAAGGGATTGTAGTAAGACTACATATATTGTTTATGGATTAATCCACTTGAAGTTGGATAATAGCCATATTGGTGACTAGACCTCATACTGCGGGTGAGGCAGACCTTGGGACCTTGATACTCAGAGGTTACCACTATCTATTGAGATACGCCAGCACTGGGGTAGCTCAGATGATTGTCATTTGTCCTCCAATGTTCGTTCTGCCATGTTATACTTGTATGTTATTTCACTTTGATTAGCGATCATCAAAGTACTTGTGCATTTATACTATTGTCCACTACGGGACCATTGAGATACCACATACTGAGTTTATTCGTCTATAGCTTTTAAGTTACGTTAAAGTATAACAGTCGATTGGCTTACAACCTTATAATTGAATAGTATCATGCACAGTACAGTGATGTTCGCATATCAATGTATCATGTATTCCTGTGTGTTCCCCATGTAATATAGTGTACATTATAAGTGATTAAGTGACTACGTGTACTTATCTACTCTAGCCTATCCCTTACACTTCAACTGCATTGTTACCACTTTGCGTTCGTCAGATCAAGCTATATTGGCCATAACGTCATAACAATTGAAGTATACTTGGTTCATATGATAATAGGGAAGACAATTTATCTCGATCATTCCTGACCTTGGTAATGACCTTGACAATGGTGTCAGAAGTGGGGTTTGTTTCCTTTTTTATAATCAGTTTCTTCAAAGCAGTTGAAGTAAGGCGGCTAGAATAGCTGTACCCCTAGTGTCGTCAAAATTCAATCTTGTATTTGGTTGCCTTGGGAGTTAAGGTAAGATGCCCTCCAACACTTAGGCACTAATACATCACCACATACATGATTTGACTACCTAGGTACAGAAGTGTAGAGAGTTGAGACGATCTTGTGAGATAGTCGATGTAAGGGTCATTGTAACTTTGGATTTGTTGAACAGTACCTCCCTGTGATGATGGCACAGCGGGTGTTCTAGGTTATCACTAGACACTTCTGCATCTGAGGCGAGATTACTACCACTATTATATTGTGTATGAACAATACTATATCCTGCCAGGTGTCTATAACCAGTCCCCATTTTTTGTGTCCAGTACCATAGAGGGGGAATTGTAAATATACCATTACATTAGACCATACATATATCGGATTGACTTACCCGAATTGCGAAACTTATACCGTCGTTAGGAGTAGAGACCGGATTGATTTACCTTAACCTTATAGACGTGAAGCAAGAGACTCGCACAAATCACCAAGTGATTGCTAGAGTGCTAGAGACCTTGTGTACCGTCGGGGTAAAGCGTGTAAATCGATAATCCGGAGTTGAGTTGAGAGTGAGAATGCCGTCCATTAAGGAGCTAATGGAGCTAATGGACATAGGCAAAAGCTTAGGGCTAGCAGATTCAGAGTTAAGGGCCTTTGTAAAAGAAGAGCAGGAGGGAGGAAGACAGGAAAGACTAGAGGCTAGGCAGGCTGAGAAAGATAAGTTAGAGGTTGAGCGACAGATGGAGAAAGATAGGTTTGATGCTGAGCAGTTGGCTAAGGAGGTTGAGCGACAGATGGAGAAAGATAGGTTAGATGCTGCGCGGTTAGATAAAGAAGCACATCGGTTAGCCAATGAAGCACAGTTAGCTCTAGAATTTAAATTACGAGAACTAGACACTAAGCACCAGGTAGAAATGGCAAAAGTAGAAAGGGGTGGAGTAGTAGATGAAGATAGACATGATAGGGACAATGGTAGAGCATTCGGTCCGAAGCTGCCACATTTTGATCAGAATAATGACAACATAGATAGCTACTTAGCTAGATTTGAGCGGTACGCAGCAATTCAAAGGTGGGGGAGAGATAAGTGGTCACTACACTTGAGTGCTTTATTGAAGGGCAAGGCATTAGATGTATATTCTAGACTACCTATTGATGATGCTCTTGACTATGATAAGTTGAAATCTGCTTTGTTGAAATGTTTTGATCTAACGGAAGATGGGTTCAGACGCATGTTCAAAAACACCAAACCTGATCACAGTGAATCATTTGTGCAATATGTCAGTCGGTCAAAGAACTATTTAGATAGATGGTTTGAGTTAGGTAAGGTGAATAGAACATATGAAGGAGTACTATACTACATGATCAGAGATCAGATGTTAAGTATATGCAGTCGTGAGCTCTACTTATTTCTCGAAGAGAAAACATTTGACTCGATAGATCAGATGGCGGTCCATGCAGATTACTTTGCAGAAGCTAGAGGAGGTAGCAAGTATGTAGTTCAGAGGAACAGTACTAGCAACAGAACTGAGTACAGGTCAGTAGATAACCAGAGGCGCAAGGTAAGTAGTGCAGATAATCGATCTAGAGATAGGAGTCGAGATAGGGACAGATATCAGAATAGAGACCAAAATAGAAGCCCAAGTAGGGGTAGTTATGATAGAAGCCCGAGTAGAGGCAGTTATGACAGAAGTACCAGCAGGAACGGCTATGATAGGCATCGCGGGACATGTTACCATTGTGGCAAAGAAGGTCACATGTCCTACGATTGTCCTAAACGTGACCGGTCCTCAGCTTACAAAGCAGCAGCAGTCGAGGAAGAGAAACATGTAAGTTTTGTAGATAAAGAACAGAGAGGTCGGTACAGAGGTAGAAATAGAGGTAGAAGTGGAAGGCACACTAGAGGCAGAGGTAGAGGTAGATGGCAAAACACGGAACAACCAGGGGAAAACCAAGGAAATTTATGTATGGTTGATACCGACACCACTATTGTATGTTCTGGTAGCGAGATACAGCCGTAGTTGATTAACGGATGTACATTTGGTATGGATAGGCTACCCGTAGCAGAGGGCACATTAAATGGGAAAAAGGTCACAGTAATGCGAGATACTGGGTGTACCGGGGTGGTCGTCAGGGAATGTTTAGTACAACCAGATCAGTTTTTAAGCAAAGTTTCAACATGCATGCTGGTAAATAGGAGCAAAATGAGTGGAATTCCTACCGCCCGGGTAGATCTAGAGACACCTTTTTCAAAGGTCAGGTAGAAGCCCTTTGCATGACAGATACAATGTATGATGTTACCATAGGTAATGTAGACGGGTCAGAATTACCAGTGATATCCGATTTTAGAGGCGCAAAATCGTGCGCAGTTGAAACTAGGTCACAAACGACAGCCCGAGACGAATCATATAAGACCCTCAAAGTCCCTACCGCAATCGCGAACGCATCACGCGATGAATTCAAAGACGCGCAGGCACATGACGTCACATTGACGTCGGTTCGAAAGAACGCAAAAGACGGAACGGTACGGTCAAGTAAGAACGGAAACAAATCGAAATTCGCATACCGAAAAGACTTGTTGTATCGTAATTTCGAATCGATAGGGTCAGGTAGAATGTACCATCAGCTGGTAGTCCCAAAAACACTTAGGACTACCGTGATGAAAGTGGCACATGAATCAATCATGACGGACGGACGGACGGACGGACGGACTGGACGGACGGACGGTAAAAAAGGTCAAGGTTATGTTACTGACGGCATGAGTGTGTTCCAAATGCTCACATGTATCAAGTGTCCAAATATTGAAGCGATCCGACCAGTAATATTTAAAGTTATACCATGATGACGAAGCTTGTACAAACTGTTTAACATTTCGGACGACGACGACAGCAGCCACTATAGTCGCGCCTTCTGCTAAAGCAGACGCGACAATAAAAAGTATTAAATTTATTATTGAACTGAAAGTTTCTCCCTCAAAGTATACTTACCAAGATATGTATACTTTGAAATTTTGGTGAAATCGGCTACTGCTTTAAAAATACATGCCCACCCAGAAGGCAACCAATGTTCTTTATATCAGAGCCATCAAATGAGACCTTTTCCGGAAAAATAAACATTCATTCACCATTACCCCACGTATTGACTGGCATTATTATACATTTTATATCAGACGTAAAATTCCACACTGATATGAGAGGAGATAACCGTGTTACGGTTTTATTATTTATTCTCTGTCTTTATGTATCAGTACTTCATAATATGTCAGGTGACGCATTTAAATTAGTATACATACTTTTAATTAACCAGCCTGCCGAGGCATTTGATGGTCTCAGAGTGTATTTATTTGAAGTTTGATGCCCAATAAGCATACAACGTTTCAAGCTAATCTGACTTACGGTTACAGAGATAGTAGGTATGTGAAAACCTTAACTTCTAAGTCATTTGAGTGAGTGAGTGAATGAATAGGGTTTAACGTCCGCTTTTCTGACATAGAGGTACAAGCCTCAGGGAGTCTACACGCAGACGGGTCAACGGGGTCGAATCCCGTATCCACCTGTCCGAGGGGGGTAAATCCCAACTTCAGAACTCAATATTTACAATCAAAATATATATTCAGTCCTGAAATTAGAACAACCTGATCTGGTGCCAGGCCCTCGCCACACCAGCATCATTTATCCCATCCCGTAAAAGTAATAGGATTAGCGCTAATCTTACTTTTATATATGGGGCATAGCCTGACTCAACTCTCACATACAAGAAAGCCAAAAATGTACATGAGGGCCAAATCCGGTATAGTGGGTTCCGGAAAGTATGAACCCAATCGTTAAGCCAGTTTAGTCGCCTTTTACGACAAGCAATGGCTACTGCAGCACTATTCTCAGGATCAGTTGATCCCGCCCCGGTGCCTGCACGGGGCACTCTAAGTCATTTGACCTTGACCTTGGGCACAGGGGCCGCATGAGTGGGATACAGAATGAATATATGAATGATGACTAATAAGCATATGAAGTTTCAAATCAATGTGAGTTAGGACTGCAGAGATATAAGGTATTTAAAAACTTTAACGCATATTTCGGACGCACGCACGGACGGACGGACGGACGGACGCACGCACGCACGGACGCACGCACGGACGCACGGACACCCGGACGTCATTGTGATCACTATGTCTCGCTTTCCGCAAGCGGGCTCGACAAAAAGTAGTATGCCTCATTTGTATATGACAATAAAGAACATTTTGTGCATACTGAGTGGGCATGCACATTTAATAGATCATATTAAGTGCATGTACATTTTCTTGCAGCATGGTAGTAGGTCACATGTGAATACTTTAACATTTAGAATGCGAGAAACGAACATTTTCGTCTGCCGTTGTTCCATATTGTGTCTGTTTGTTGAATAAAGGCATGGTTGGAAAGCACTTGAGAATCATTTCCTTCCTTTGGAAATGATTTTTAAGTGCTGCCAAAGCTTGCATTTGTTGAGAAAAATGGAAAATATAAAAGAAACAGTCGATAACAAAATTTAATTCAGCATCGTTAATCACGCTGCGAATATAGATATACTGATAATGTGCGCTTATTTTAGGTGAAAACGCTAGGCGAAGAGCCATTAGGGTTGAAATCGAAAAAAATGAGCCAAAGCTGATTTTTTTCAGAAAATGACCAAAATATCATTAGTAATAACATATCAAAACTCCCCAAGAATCCCACTGGAGCTTAATCCAGGAATCAAGATGGCGTCCAAGATGGCCGCCAACATGACACAAATCATAACTAGGGCAACTCCACTAAACAAATCAGGAAAACAATGTGCCAAACATACTGAATATAACTAATTTATCATAATAATCCAAATTGTGAAATTTAATACAATCAAAATGGCGTCCAACATGACCACCAACATCTCTTAATTCTCTAAACTGAGCAAACATGTGGAACATTTGGAATAACTATATTCGAATGTAATACTGGGGTTATTAGGAACATTCCAACTATACATTATATTTAATACATGTTTTATATATTATGTTGTGTAAAATTATATTAAAGATGGCTACGAAATTGCGAAAAATGTCGCAAAATGACGTAAATTTGTATATAAAATATATAACATTTACCCTAATTCCTATATTTTAACTAGAAATGGACGCTTGTCGACAAGCGCATTTGTATCCCCCTCCCCAGATACACAAGTAGAAAAAAAGGTGTTCGAGTTATGCTCCGGAGACAAAATCAGTGACGGAAACACAAAGGGAGATAACTAAAAAATTAGTGATGCAAGAGTTGGCATTCTTGCGTGACACACTTTTAGGGTCGTAATCTATGCATGTGTGAAGTTTCATGAAAATATTCCAAACGGTGTTCGAGTTATGCTCCGGACACGAAATCGGTCCACGAAACAACAAAGGGAGATAACTAAGAAATTAACGACGCAAGAGTTGTCATTCTTACGTGCGACACACCTTTGGGTCGTCTTCTATGCATGTGTGAAGTTTAATAAACTAGAAAATGTGTTCATAGAACACGGATGTCCCACATATCGCTTTGATAATAAATGAGGCCAAATTCCAAGTCAAAATTTTCTTTTACCTGAGCGTTAAAGTTTTTGAAGCACCAAGTATGTGACCTTCAACCTGGGCTTGGCGGGGACAGGACGAACGTGGATTTGGCACAGGGCGGTAGAATACCATTAGAGCAATGTGTATATGAAATATGAAGGAGATCGGTCGAAGGATGAAGAAATTATGAGACATTTACCCGAGTGTTAAAGTTTTGTGACGGACGGACGGGACGACGGGAGGACGGCACGCACGTTCCTACGAATGAATACTTGTTGGGGTTTTACTCTATAAAAATAACCAACAAGAGTACTCAACACTATCCTGACCCTACCCAATAAGATCCCTGTACGCTTACAACAAGTACCCATTTGTGTGAGCGGACGTCCTGACGTCCTGACGGCCTGACGGCCTGACGAGGCCAAATACCAAGTCAAAATTTTCTTTTACCCGAGCGTTAAAGTTTTTGAAGCACCAAGTATGTGACCTTGACCCTGGGCTTGGCGAGGGCAGGACGAACGTGGATTTGGCACAGGGCGGTATAGGACCATTAGAGCAATGCATATATGAAATATGAAGCTGATCCGTGAAAGAAAACAGAAATTATAAGATATTTACCTGAGCGTTAAAGTTTTTGAAGCACTAAGTATGTGATCTTAACCCTGTGCTTGGCGGGGGCAGGACGAACGTGGATTTGGCACAGGGCGGTAGAGGACCATTAGAGCAATGTGTATATGAAATATGAAGGAGATCGGTCGAAGGATGAAGAAATTATGAGACACTTACCCGAGTGTTAAAGTTTTGTGACGGACGGACGGACGGGACGACGGGAGGACGGGACGCACGTTCCTACGAATGAATACTTGTTGGGTTTTTACTCTATAAAAATACCCAACAAGAGTACCCAACACTATCCTAACCCTACCCAATAATATCCCCGTACGCTTACAACAAGTACCCATTCGTGTGTGCGGACGGACGGACGGACGGACGGACAAGGGTAACACTAAATGCCCCCTCCACTATCGTGGTGGGGCATACAAATATTCCAAAGGGTGTTCGAGTTATGCTCTGGATACAAAATCAGAGCACGAAACAACAAAGGGAGATAAGTAAACAAGAATTCCGCTGAATCAAATGCCTCGCCTTGTCCCGCCTTGACCTCAAGCCTGGGCCCGAAAGCAATTTTCACTGGCCCGAACATATTATACAATTATTGACTAGTGAGCCATAGGATATCAGATTATATTCAATGGCTCACTAGTCAATAATTGTTTTATTATATGATAATTGTCTGTATATAGCACTTACGCCCTTATGCTAGTAGACAAAAATTGAAAAAGAATTTGAAAAACAAAAATGAAAAAATAAAATGGATTTTTTTTTTTTTTAAATTAAAAATAATAATGCTTGCTACTGGAGCCCAGAATTTTTTTTTTAATAGTCCTATATTTATCTACATATATCTGCACAGGTCCACATAATGCCACAATATTTTCACCACAGTTTACGGAAATGTAATATACAAAAAAAAAATTCATAAATAATGCTCGCTACTGGAGCCCAGAATTTTTGTTAATAGTCCTATATTTATCTACATAAACAATGTAAAAAAAAAAAAAAATGAAAAAAATAAAATGGAAAAAAAAAGTTTAAAAATTAAAAATAATCATGCTTGCTACTGGAGCGCAGAATTATTTGTTAATAGTCCTATATTTATGTACATATATCTGCACAGGTGCACATAATGCCACAATATTTTCAACACAGATTACGGAAATGTAATATAGAATGTAAATAAAAAAAAATAATGCTCGCTACTGGAGCCCAGAATATTTTTTAATAGTCCTATATTTATATACATATATCTGCACAGGTCCACATACTGCCACAATATTGTCAACACAGTTTAGGGAAATGTAATAATTTAGCTGTATAAATTACCTGTAATAAGTTAGAGGTCAGTTAAAAAATTGAAAAAGAATGTAAATTTTTATTTTTTTTTAAAAATGAAAAGAAAAGGTTCAAAAATTAAAAATAATAATGCTTGCTACTGCAGCCGAGAATTTTTTTTAATAGTCCTATGTTTATCTACATATATCTGCACAGGTCCACATAATGCCACAATATTTTCAACACAGTTTACGGAAATGGAATATCCAATGTAGTAATTTACCTGTATAAATTACCTGTGGTCAGACTGGTCAAGACTGGACATTTGCACATGCTAGCACATGCTAGCACATGCACAGGTGAATGGTTCTCCCAGTCTCTATTGTTCTCTCTACATGTAAGGTGTACAGAGCACACGCGAAAAGGTGTACAGAGCAGACGAGAAAACGGGTCTTCATGCATTATTGTCCAGTTTGTAGAGTGCGCAAAACAAAAACGGAGATAACTCAAAAATTAGCTACGCAAGAGTTGTCATTATTGTGCGCGACACACCTCCGGGTCGTGGTCTATGCATGTGTGAAGTTTCATGAAAATATTCCAAAGGGTGGTCGAGTTATACTCCGGACAGGAAATCAGTGCGTGAAAACAAAAAAGGGAGATAACTGAAAAATTAGCTATGCAAGAGTTGTCATTCTTGTGCACAACACACCTTCGGTTCGTGATCTAATTGAATGTGTGAAGTTTCATAAAAATATTCCAAAGGGTGGTCGAGTTATGGTCAATCAGTGCGCGAAACAAAAAAGGGAGATAACTCAAAAATTAGCTACGCAAGAGTTGTCATTCTTGTGCGCGACACACCTTCGGGTCGTGGTCTATGCATGTGTGAAGTTTCATGAAAATATTCCAAAGGGTGGTGGAGTTATGCTCCGGACACGAAATCAGTGAGAGAAACAAAAAAGGGAGATAACTCAAAAATTAGCTATGCGAGAGTTGTCATTCTTATGCTTGACACACCTTCGCGTCGTGGTCTATGCATGTGTGAAGTTTCATGAAAATATTCCAAAGGGTGTTCGAGTTATGCTCCGGACAAGAAGTGTCTGCGGCGGACGCGGCGGACGCGGCGGACGCGGACGCGGACGCGGACGCGGCCCGCTGTCAAATCCATAGTATCCCCCGACGGAGTCCGGGGGATACAATTATGTTTGGTTCATATGGAGACATTTGAAATACGCATACTTTATTAATTATATTATGCAAAATTATATTTAAGATGGCCACCCAATTTTGAGAAATATCGCAAATCAGCACTGGCAAATAAACAACAACAACACTTTATAATGCCTCAAATGTCAAATGTCTCAAATTGGCAGACTTTATTCATTGCAGCATTATCAAGCACACGTATGCTTGTAACCGCATGACTAATTGGAATACTCTGCTAAATTAGCAAACATGTCAGTAACTTTTAAACAAATCACCAGTGGTATTATCGTCACGAAACACCACATTTAAATACTTGATCATAAGTACCTTCGATCTATATCGGTAAAATAAACCGAAAATGATGGTACCTAGAAATATAATAATTGTAAATAAAATGACTGATATGTGTATCCATTGTCTAGAGCGATGATTATATCGATTCGATTCATACTGTTGTGTTTTGTTATTTTTGCAATATACTATCTGGTATTACATGTATCAGATGAGACATGTTTCAACTCGTTCTGGTATGCATAGATATGACTGACGAGTGACATATAATTCCAGCACAAAAATATTTACACAATTCCCTAACATTTGATTGGTCCGTAGCAAGTCTCCGTCCAAAATTTATAGCCCAGTAAACTCCATGCCGAACTACATTCCGTAACCGTCAGGCGCAGTTAAAATAATTCTTAAGAAAACGGAAAATAAACACATTTTCTTGATGAATTTATTTCAAATGCTGGAATTATAAGGAATGAATGGCCTTTTTGTGGAATTTATCGGGGATATAAACTTGGAAAAGTCGCGGGAATACTGGACGAGGCCTTCCGGCCTTCGTCCAGTATTCCCGCGACTTTTCCAAGTTTATACCCCGATAAATTCCACAAAAAGGCCATTCATTCCTATAATAGCCAATAGGATAAAAATAAACAATGGGCGATAAAAAATTACAATTTTCGAAAATTGTAATTTTTTATCGCCAATTGTTTATTTTTATCGCCAATTGCAAAAGTGGCTTTTCCAAGTTTATACCCCGATAAATTCCACAAAAAGGCCATTCATTCCTATAATAAGTATAAACAGTGTGCAACGTTAAACTCGTGTTTTCGGACCGCTAGAATGCTAAATAGATATATTGATTAATTGTGTTTAACGGGCTGTCAACGGCTATGGTCATTATAGGCACCGATCAACCGGGGTAGCTCTCGTATGGTGCCGAGTCTTCAATGTACAATAGTCTCTTAGTCCCCGACCATAAACGTAATCAGAGTACACTAATCATACTACACGTACAATTGTGATAACCGGCTTCAACGATTCTGGTAAGGATGATCCGCACCGCACTCATGCTTCCAGCCAACCGCCCAAAGCTTGTCAGTTAGTGTAAACATGTCCACAGGAGACTTTAAACGTTGTTTGTCAACATCAAACTTCAAGAGAATGAGACTTGGACAGTGTGTCACATACTTGCATATAAATGAATGTTCAGTCTTGTATGATTCTAAAAGTGTGAACTTATATAATGTATGCATTGTCCTGCAATTTATATACATTACACATAATATATAACTTGCACAATTGTAAACAATGTATATCCCTGGTAACCACCTAAGAAGGACATGCTACCTAATGTATTAGTAACATGTGTTATGTATTATAATATATCAAATATATATATATTAAACTATAAGATCTGACAATATCATAATATAAGCTGATACATTGAAAATGGGCATACGTGCATACACATATAGGCTGGCAGCCAAAAAGACACATTTGTTCTCACAAGTAATTACTTATTTCACATGAAATGTATACGTTATGTCTACAATGTACTCGTATATAAATGTAATTACGGTAAAAATAAGATACTTCTGAAAAATTAAACACAGTTTGTTACTGATAAATATACAACTGTATTATACAAATTAGCCTGTTTTGTCAGTCATATTGGAGGTCACATTGAATTAGATGGATCTTACATACTGTATTGCAAAATGCTTTATTTTATCAAATGTATAGTTAATGTGAATTAATTCCAGAACTACGACAGATGCTAAAGCTATTGTTTGTCGAGCCCATCGTGGAACGCAATATATTGTGATCATTGTGACATATGTACATCCGCCTGTGGGAGAGTCTGTCCAAAATGCACATCACTTATATCTCTCAAACAATAATCAGTTGTGCGTTATAACGTTTTTCACAAAAATACGTTTATTTAAATACCTTATACGTAGATATGCAATGTTAAGTCGCTTCAACTTGAAATGTCAAACGTTTTCCTTTGATAACATCCATACTTTCCTTTTGTAGACCATCCATTTGGCCTTCATACACAAGGTCATTGTCAAACAACATTGCGTTAACGGTTTTACGAATTTTGAATTAAACTTTTGCCATATACATGTATATCTAGCCACATATATACACCCTGATGCGATCAATACACATCGGGGCTATCAATACACCCTCAGACTACAGCCTAGGCCGGCGCAACATACGGGCTGCGACTTTCTGTTATGCATATTGGACAACGTGTTCAAGTGTTGGAGGTCATCTTGAACGCCATATTATTTCCATTATAAACGTATTGAAGCCTTAAATGTAACTCTAAGACAATTAAAATCAATTCATATACGTTGTGAAGAAAATGTAACTTTTAATTATTTTGTTGGCTATCTTGGCAGCCATCTTGGATATTTGAAAGGTTAAGCGACTCATAATTGTTGTAAAGATTAACATGGTTAATATATGCATTGTTCAGTGATATGCTGCCACCTTATGTGTGAATATGCTAATTATCGTCACATAAATATATGGCAGCCATGTTGGACGCCATCATGAATTCTGGATTAAGCTCCAGTGGGATTCATGGGGAGTTTTGATATATTTTTCCTAATGATATTTCGGACATATACTGAAAAATTCAGCTTTGGCCTATTTTTTTCCGATCTTTGTTGATTTCATGTCTAATAATATTCGCATACGCATTGATTTTCACAAGTTGGGAGTGCAATATACAACAATTTAAAGTACTTATTCAATATCAAATTGAGGAGTAAGAATTGTCTAATAAAGTAGAAAATCGCAGAGTGCCGCAAGTCACAAAATATACCCATCGAAGATGGGCCAGACAGCGAAGATGCAGAAATGTGAAGCTGTCACCAAGGCAATAAACATTAATTATAATTTGAAACTATATAGCATTATTTCTTCATCTCATTGTGCTAAACATGTACATGTATACTAATTTAGGCAGATATGTGTAAAGTAGAAATGATATAACATTGGATACAAAATGTAGAACAAATGGCTAAGTTAAAAAGGTGATATTTTTGTTAAAACATATGTTTTCGGCATAAAAACTCCAAGGTACACATCTTCAATATGTGTAGAAGATGTGTGTATAGTTTTAGATCGATCGACTGAACGGTTTCAGAGGTGTTGTGTACACAAACCCTTTACCCTATATAGAATTGCATAGAAAAATGTAGAAAATGGCTAAGTTATAAAGGTGATATTTTTGTAAAAAATATTTTTTCGGCATAACAACACGAAGGTGCACATCTTCAATATGTGTCGAAGATGTGTGTATATTATCAGATCGATCGACTGAACGGTTTCAGAGGAGTTGTGTACATAATCTCTGTACCCTATACATAATTGTATAGAAAAGTGTACAAAAATGGCTAAGTTAAAAAGGTGATATTTCTGTTAAAAAATATGTTTTCGGCATAAAAACACGAAGGTGCACATCTTCAGTATGTGTAGAATACGTGTGCATAGTTTCAGATCGATCGACAGAACGGTTTCATAGGAGTTGTGTACACAAAGTATGCACTTTTTCTATCCGCCGCCCGCCTGCCCCGCGGTAAAACATAATACGTACCGTTGTTTTTAAAACGGTCGTATAAAAATATTTGATGAATTCAATACTCAATTTACAAAACAAAAACATGCATTGAGTTTGACATCAGGGTGTATAATACTCTTTAGACAAGCTTATCTGGAGCAAAGGCAATATGCTTTGTTTTGTCAAATTATGGAGCATTAATACTTGATGCAAAATATTTAACTAGTCAAAAAATTTAAAGGTCGCCTTTTGGGTTCTATGCGGAGGCTTTTCTTCACGTACCTCAACACTTATTTCGGTGCGGCCATATTCCATTTTCACATGAACAGCCCTATTTTTTCCCCCGGATAGATCTGGCACCTCAAACTCGAGTTGACAAATATATGTACAGCAATTATCCGTGACGAACTTTGCATCAAGATTCGAGGAAGTGTAGATGTCGAATACCATGGATGTTTGGTCCGCCTCCAGAGGTGTATACCGCTGTGAAGTTTGAGATTCACCAACAATTAACTTGTCCCCGTATTTGATATGAGAGGAATACACGTCCCTACATTTGTTCTTGCCAGCGACAACTATTTTCTTGTCTTGTGGATGTACACCTTCTTCAAAATCCATGTACGCTCGTATACCGTACGACCTTCTGGCAATTCTAATCTCAATTGTTCTCGGCTTATGGCCAAACAATACAGCTCCTTTCAGTACAGCAAGTCCTGCTTCTTTGGGTATAATAACACACTTGTCCTTAAAGCTCTCTTCCATCATCTCCTGCAGCAGCGGCGACTCGGAGAAGCCACCAACCATCAAGATTGTAGTAACGTCTTTGCTGACTTCCTCCCGCAGTAGTTTCTTCACGTGTTTGACAGTGTTATTGCATGACTCCTCAAACAGATCTCTCATTACGTCACCCTCCATTCGCAACTTATCTCCGGTCCACTTCAGTTTGCCTGCCAGGTTTTTAATACCGTCAATGGCTTTCTGTATATTTGTCTTAGACTGTTCCTCAAATAGTTCCTTCAGCACGATTGGCACCTTGAATGTGACCTTAGCCTTCGGATCGGCCTTAATATTTCGTTTCCTGGTTTCAAACTCCCGCAACATGTCTAAGTAGTCAGCTGAAAATGGAAAATAACACGAGTTGGAAAACTGTGAATGGCTTCTCTTACAAATGTACTGAATCACACCAGAGAGTGAAGGAACAAACCGCAACAACAGAAAAACATGCCTAACTTTCTTTAATTGATCTCATAGTATATACTAGTTTGACTAAAACTAAATAATTTCTTGTCAACATAAAATATATATAACAACATAAAAAAAATAATTATATACATGGAACGATAATGCATGCCGACTTATACAACATATATAGGCGCGTACGCCAAGACATAAGTGTAAAAGTTTGTTTTCTAATCCTGTTCTCAATTGTACGTATATATATATCACTTGCCATAACTTGAAATAAATATTGTTTAAACTAGGCGCGTACGCCAAGCCAAAGGTCCGCACATGTCTTGTATGTACATCATTACGACCTTCTAATACAAATGTAGCTGCGTATTATTGATTGAAAACGTAAGAAGACAAGGTGGAACATAATATGTGGCGGTGACTGGGAACATTCGGATTGTGGGTTTGACGAAAAGTGTACATCCAGGTCAACATGTGCATGCGCACATTTCTAATCAGAATGACATAAGCTCCATTTCGCTGGCCACAGCAACATTGCACTAACAGGCACAGAGGCACACCACACGGTGTTAGGTAGTAGTACGACTGTTTTGCATGGAACGCCAAACCTACATAATAAACTCAAATAATTAACGCAAGCTCTAAATTTTTAGAGCTAGCATTCAATATTTAGATATACATGTAGTTCAAAATGATTTAGAGAACTCTTCAAATGATTGGCAGCTAGCTCTAAATATGTTATGTTAGGTCTAACTATTTATAGCTAGCATTACTTATTTGTTTGTTGGGGTTTAACGGCCTATCAATGTCATTTAAAGCCGGGTCAATGGGTTTAGTACGGAAATCCCATATATTACCTGTACAAGTACATGTACATGATCAAATACATGTACAAATGGGGGGGGGGGGATTCCAAAATTAGAATATTTACAATAAAAAACAACTATATATTCAGCCGTGAAATCATAATAATCCTAATCTGATGCTAGGTCCTCGCCAGACCAGAATCACTTGGTCCCCTCCCAAAAACAGTAGGATCAGTAATAATATTACTACTTTTATAATGGGCACTAACCCAATTCAACTCCCAGGTAACAAAAGAGCCAAAGATAAAAACGTGCCTGAGGGTCAAACCAGGCAAATCGTGATTCATATAAGGAGGAATCACTACCGTTAATTTACGCCACCCACCATTAGTTATTTGAGTTACATCAACTCAAATAAGTATTGGGAAATAAATAACGTGGTTGATATAGACAGGGAATTGCTGTTCCGATGTGGTCTTTAAAACAGGTTCAACCGTATTAGCACTCTAGGTGTTTGGGTGTCCAGTATGTCAGGCTTAGAGAGGCTTCACTGTAGATACCTATACTCAACACAGAGTTACAGCATGATCTCTAAACCTGACACTCTGTGCACTAGGCTCCAGATAAAGTGTGTATTGACGTATTGTATGCACATATTATAGCAGAATACGCATTGATTATCAAAAGTGGGGGCACACAATATTCACAGCAATGTGACATCACGCATTGATTTTCAAATTCAGTAGTGAAAATACTGTAATAAAGTTGAACATTTACTTAGTTGAGCTGCAAAAAGCAAACACTGCAGCTCAAATAAATACATTTTTATATGTGTTTTATTTGTTTCCCTATTTAATAAGGAAGAAAGTCATTTGTAAACGTAAACTACGCATTGAATTTGAAATCTGGGGGTATACTACAATTTGGATACAAAACTTATCTGGAGCACATGGGGAACCTCGCTGTAGTTACATGTGTAGTCAACATTGAGTTTCTTCATAACCTCTTGGCCGACAACTTTTGTGATGAGGTTACAAAATGCATCATCCACCTTGGTCCCACCCCAGGCACCTCCACTTGCCATATGGAGCTCCTTTAGGGTTCCTCCCTCCAGAACCTGGTGTAGGGATATGTCCACCGTGCCGCCTGCAAATAGGACTAGGTCTGAGATGTTCAATTTATTTACACGGACAAGTTTTGTACTTTTTAATGATGAACAGACAGACCGACCGACCGACCGACCGACCGACCGACCGATCAACGCCTAAAGCGGAACATACAAGTGACCGACGTGCGCGGCCACAATAGCTGGAGATATGAGACATGCAATGTGATTTTGTACCTTCGGACATCTGCGTAATTGCATGAAATAAATTTACAAAATGTACAATATTTTCAGTAAATGGCGTCAAAAGTTGACATACTTGTCAGTGTACATGTATGCGGAATTATATTCCGTTTGTATTCCGCATGTAGATGTACTCTGAAAATTTTGTCAGCTTTAGACTTTATTTATGAAAAATATTTTATTTTTTGTAAACGTATTTAATGAAATTACACAGATGTCCGAAGGTACAAAATCACATGGCGTGTCTCAAAATTACACACCAGGGTTCTCCATGCATTCGGTGTAATCAATATTCAAGTAGTTTGTAAGATGCATGCAGTTAAACATATGGACAATATTTGGAAATGCTGTTCCCATTAACGTCAATGGTGAAGTCACTCAAATAATTACGCTATATTTAAAAGCATGTATCTATCGAACTGTTTGTGATAATCAATAACCAAAAGATTCATATTCTGCATAAATCTATTTTATTTTAACCACTTTATATTTACTGAGCTACATACATGTATTTGAGAGTGAATATAAAAATACATGTACGTATATGGGATTTTACCTTTCGGGAAATTACTTCATTATTGTCCACATACTGTACATGTACGTGTAAATTGGGTTAAGGTATCCACACAATCACGCCTTACCTCCGACATCGACTGTCATGTATTTAGTCTGCTCCGGGAATGCCTGCATGCTACTGCCTTTCGCGTTTACGAGCCCCTTTATGTGGTCGATGGGCAGGTGCATACAGTACATGGAGGCCGCCTCGGGCTCCAGGGCTATCAACAACTGATCACCTTTAATGCCCGCCTGAAATGGCACAGAGAGATTCCAATGGACTTAATTATCGGCAAATACGGAGATATGGATATATTCCAAGGGACGTAAATATCAACAAATACAGAGATATTCCAAAGGACGTAATTATCGGCAAATTTGGAGATATTCCAAGGGACGTAATTAGCGGCAAATACGGAGATATTCCAAGGGACGTACTTATCGGCAAATAGAGAGATATCCAAGGGACGTAAGTATCGACAAATACAGAGATATTCCAAGGGACGTAATTATCAACAAACACAGAAATATTCAGAGAAATAATTATCGGCTAATACAGAGATGTTCCAAGGGACGTAATTATCGATAAATAAAGAGATATTTGAAGGGACGTAATTATCGGCAAATAAAGAGATATTCCAAGGGATGTAATGCTCGGCAAATACGGATATATGGATATATTCCAAGGACGTAAATATCAACAAATACATAGATATTCCAAGGGACGTAAATATCTGCATATACAGAGATATTTGAAGGGACGTAATTATCGGCAAATAACGAGATATTCCAAGGGACGTAATGATCGGCAAATACGGAGATATGGTTATATTCCAAGGGACGTAAATATCGGCAAACTTGATACAGAGATATTCCAAGGGACGTAAAATATCGGCAAATACGGAGATATTCCATGCGACGTAATTATCGGCAAATACATAGACATTCCAGGGACGTAATTATTAGCAAATACGGATATATGGAGATATTCCAAGGTATGTACTTATCGTCAAATATGTAGATATTCCAAGGGACATAATTATCTGCAAATAAAAGGAACGTAATTATCGGCAAATATGAATATTATATATCTGATCAAATATGAACATTATATATCTGACATACATATCACACACATCCAGCTTGCCATACCCAAGAAACATCATTTTTCAAATAAGTCCACGCGTATTTACTGCCAGAAAACCACTTAAATCGAGTATGCAAACAAATCTAAAATGCAAACAAATGTTTATGCATTTTTTTCTCATTTATCATCAAAAGTATATGTTGTTACCGCGCAAATGAACCGTCTCGACGAGACGGTTCAATTGAGTGGTAACAACATATATGTTGGGTGAGATATAAGAAAAACAATCAGCTATTTCCACATAAATAAGTGGGTAACAACTCAACTCGGCAAATGTTAGAGGTGGCGTACGCGTGACACGCCCCCGCCTGGATTCGCCCATGTTATTGATATCTCTGCACCTCAAAAAGGAATCACCAATAGCCTATTTCACCACAATTTCAAAGCATACTTATCTTGTTAAGTGCACTTTGAGGGAGAAATTTTCAATTTATGGATAAAGTTATTAATGTTTATTATACTGAATTTATTACTTGCAAGATATAATAAATTCAGCATAATACTTATGCATACTTTTAATCATCAAATATATGCAGTCGTTAGTTCTATATGACTTAATGCATTTTGGAAACAAATAAATGATTACTGCCTCAAAGTATACTTAGCTAAAATAAATAATAGATAAGTATGTTTAGCAATGTTGGTGAAATCGGCTACAGGGGGTAGACGTACTGTTCGTCTGTATATATCAGAGTCAAAGTCACTAATGTGCAACAATACATAAACCTGGTTGTGACTGGAGAAGTGGGGCTTATTTGTTGTGCAACCAGTGTAGACCCAGATCAGGCTGTGCATCCGCAGTCTGATCAGGATCTACACTCAGGCTGTGCATTCTCACCGTCTGATCAGGATCTGCACTCAGAAACAGCCGTCATGCATCTAACAAGCAACATAAATCATCACCAGGCTACATGGGAGTGATATTCAATCATGGTCTACACTGCTCCAAAATCCCATAATCCACATATGAGTCACACCATATCATTTTGGAAATCTGTAATTTTATTAAGCATGTTTACAAAATTTACAATACTTTTCATAAATAATGTCAAATGTTGACAAGATGTGAGGAGTACATGCAGAATATAATTCCGCAAGTAGCCAGAATGTTTTTTTCAATTATTGACGCCATTTACTGAAAATAATGTAAATTTTGTAAACGTATTTCATGAAAGTACGCAGATGTCCGAAGGTACAAAATCACATTGCATGTCTCATAATCTCCAGCCACAGCCACAAATGCCTAGAAATTCATAGACCTTTTCGGCGGCCTCGCGCATGAACTGTTTGGCGTTATCATTCCATATGGCGGGCACGGTGAGCACCCACTGTATATCCTGCATAGTGACCCCCGTCGTTCGTTTATCCAGCGTCTTCAATAAATGGTCCTTCAGGTAGCGGATACCATGGGTGAAGATGGTAAGGGCAGGCATATTGCGGCCTTGCACGTCGCGCACTTCTATGTTCCGCTTCAGGCTCTGAATTGGTTGGCTGATTTATTGATTGGTTGCTTGGTTGCTAGCTTGCTTGATCGATATGTTGGTTGGTTGGTTGGTTGGTTGGTTGGTTGGTTGGTTGGTTGGTTGGAATTGGCTGGTTGGTTGGTTGATTGGTTTGTTGCTTGCATGTTTGCTTGCTTGCTTGCTTGCTTGCTCGCTTGAATTATCGATCAGTGGGTGGGTCGGTCGGTCTGTCGGTCGGTCGGTCGGTCGGTCGGTCGGTCGGTCGGTCGGTCGGCTGGTTGGCTGGTTGGCTGGTGGGATTTGGCTGGTGGTTTGGCTGGTGGCTTGGCTGGCTGATTGGTTGTTGGTTGGTTGGTTGATTGGTTAACTGGTTGGATGCTTCATTGGTTGATTTATTGAATGACTGGCACATAATACGGCTTATGAAATACTCGGGTGATTAAACAATAACTGACCAAAACCAGCTTCTTGCGGAAACGAACAAAATCAAATTGCGTATTCACACTAAACATGATATACAGCATGATATATTGAAACATGAATATTTGTATATTTTCGATAAGATCACATTGCGTTGTGAAAACATACTTTGTTGTCAAACAGCATCATTTTGAAGCGCTGAAAGTAGTACCAGTCGGTGTGTTCATCATCGAGAGCTAGGTCAGAATATTTATCCTCAGCTTCGTATCCAAATGAATCAAAACTTTTGTCCGGTTTCAGCAGAATGGTTGTGGGAGTTTTCACAGAGCCAAGTGACCGGGAAGCAGCCATCCAGTTGCTGTTCGCGGTAACCTGCGTTGGCTCCTGAAACGTGTCGGAGGAGTTGATTACATAAACGGTATACACGTACCCTATATAAAAGTGTATGTAAACGTGTTGAAAGACTGGCTAAGTTGATACGACCGTACTGTTATGAAAATTTAATTTGTCCAAGACGTGTGCAAAGTATCAAATCCATTGACGGAGGAGGAGTTGATTACACAAAATATGCAGTACAATATTGAAATAATCAATCTATTTTTAGCAGTGCTGACATTGACCTTGGTCGGATGAAGGCCATCTTCAACAGGTGTGGTCGCCCATTTGTTATCAATATAGAGAATACCAGACTAGTGTCTTTTGATATCAAGTTTATCAGGCAAGGCTAGGAAACGCGTAGGAATTCCGAGGCTTGCCGAGGAATTCCTACCGTTTCCGAGCCGAGCCTGATAAACTTGATATCGAAAGACACTAGCCTGGTATTCTGTTTATCAGGTAACTTTTTATGCTCGAAAATGACCACATATGACGTCGTTATCTATGGACAGAACGCAGACTTGTTTACATTGTGTCATTACACTGACGTCATTCGGTAACGTCACGTGACGTCATCCGACCAATGGAACGTCAATATTCACTTCAGTGTAAGCCGGATGTTTGTATCAGGTCAATGCCTGATACAACAATATGTTATCAGTCAGTACGTATTCGGCCAATACAGGGCAGGTTACCTGATAAATTCCAAGCGGTATACGACTTAAGCTCCAAACAATGATTTTCTGCCCATCGCCTGCCGTCTAACCCGAATTATCTGTCTGTAACGCAGGCAGACTTACGTAAGTCGCCCTGCGTTACAGACAAATATTTCGTGTTACCACCCGCAGAACTGTAAAACATACTATTTGTCCCGTTATGTCACAACGGCTGTATAATAAGCCATATTTATCCAGTCACATGCACAGATCATGACGACCTAGAATGGCCACAAAGGTCATACGCCACATTTCTCCACTCAAGTTACAGGGAATCCTGTAGCCTATTTCACAAAAAATACAAAGTATACTTATCTTGCTAAGTGCAGTTTGAGGGAGAAACTTTCAATTTAAGACAAATGTATTAAGTGTTATTATACTGAATTTAATACATTATCACAGCCATTTTGGCTATGATAATGTAATACATTCAGTATAACAAGTTTGCATACTTTTAACATGTTTAGTCATCAAATATATATGCAGTCGTTAGTTATATGTGAAATAATGCATTTCGGGGAAAATAAATAATTACTCCCTCAAAGTATACTTAGCTAGATAAGTATGCTTAGCATTTTTTTGTGAAATCAGCTGCTGGTCGGGTCCAACCGTGGCTCAGTTACCATTGCATGGAAGAATAGTTAATATTCATATTGCATCGAAACAACTGGGGCCCGTTTCACTAACCTTCGTACGACTAAAATGTTCATAACTGCAAACTTAGGATCGTCTGGAAATTTCAATTGATGTATTTACATACATTGTGTCGCGTGACACGTGTATTCTTGTACATTCTGGAATCCGTATAATTGTATGTTTGTGGTGTGTGGTACTGTGTTGTATTGTTGTGCGTATTATTGGTTTCACATCCCTGTGATTCCACATACCTGTGGTTTCACACACCTGTGGTTTTTGCACACCTGTGGTTTAGCATGTACATTTGCCATGTGCAATGTGCGTGTAATAAGGGGGCTTATGTTGTATTGGTGGAGATACGTTTATGCGTGTCCTATTTGTGGATTTAAATATACGTCTATTTTATGAGCAATGTTTTACTGATGTCACGCCATATTTGCCACAGACTATGCATGTGTGTGGTAGAGAACTCGTTGACTGCGTGTGCTGGTTTCGCTAGGGAAAAGATACCTTTTAGTATTACGGATGTCCACTGTCCGTGCCAGCCGAGTTTGTCCGCGTGTCATGTTTCACCATAGGGAAGGGACCTTCTGTAGGTGAAGCCAGTATACAGCGCAGACCTTACCATGGTCTGCCCTGTTATGTATGCTACGGGGTTAGTGTTTCATCATAGCCTGGTACTGGCCAACACGGATATATCAGATCCCATAATGGTGATGTTTGTGTCGTGATATTTCCGTAAATGACCACGATATTTGAGTTTAGTATGTGCTACACTCTCATTTGAGTGTATAGCCGTAGGACCGTTATGGAGGGGTTTGGCGGGGCCAAGAAGCGACCTTCGCATTGTCGAGACCAGTCGAGTAGATTTCGGATTATGAGATCTGGGTCTATAGTGTGGAAATTTATGGTAGTGTGGGGTATACCATGTTGGATGGTATTTATTCCACGAGGGCTGTACACTGGTTTGGTTGAATTTAAGGCGTGGGAACATATATTTATGCCAAATATAACCCACGGGTGACATGGCAAAAGCCATGGTTTTGTAGTATTTATGTGAGATGTCGTACGAGGGGTAGGCATATCCATTATTCCGTGCATGGTTTCACTGGTGCGTATATAAGCGATGTCTCGCTATGTGTTGGCGGGACACATATTTTCTGGTTACAGAAGACTAGTACTGTATTCACCAGTGACACGGAGGATTTTGGTATGTACCTACAACAATTTATTTCAGCTGTAATTTGCCGTTGTTCGATTCCCGTTTTAGTCTGTTGTGCATCCTGTCTGTCTGTCTGTGCGTGTTCGTCCAGTAATTGGAGACTCATTTCATTTTTGTAGCCTCTTGAGAACGCTCCAGCGAGCCACATTGGACGTTTTGGTCCACTCGTTTGAGGGCAGACCCCAGTCAGTGCAGAGTATCGGGTCGTCCGAGTGTCCGTACGTCTGTCTGGCGCAGTGTGTGTAGCAGCTCCGGGTACAGGCCTGTATAGAGCAGTGTGTGATAGCTACCTCGCGTTCAGCAGACAGTCACAGCCATAGTTTAGTGAAGTGAAACGCCATACACACATATCATATCATTATACTACCACCGAGTTGAATGTCACCTAAGTGAAACTTTTCCCGGCGTCTTAGCCAACGTGATAATCGCCATTTTGTATTATCTCGGAACTTTACATCCGGTCTACCACTTCCGGTATTACAACCCATTGATTCACCATGGATACTTTACATCCGGTCTACCACATCCGGGTTGCTACAGTCGAGTGATACCATAGGAACTTTACATCTGGTCCACCATTTCCGGAGATAATACTACCTGTGGAACTTTACTTCCGGGAACCAGCTTCCGGAACATTATCGTTATTGACTATCATGTGATGTAACCACATCCGGCTTTGACTTAAGACATTTCAATACTTTGGAAATATATTGCATAGGCAATACATATGTATACTTTGATAGTGTATGGTAATACTCCTATCATGGCATATCATGGCTAAAGGATTGTAGTAAGACTACATATATTGTTTATGGATTAATCCACTTGAAGTTGGATTATAGCCATATTGTTGACTAGACCTCATATTGCGGGTGAGGCAGACCTTGGGACCTTGATACTCAGAGGTTACACTATCTATTGGAGATACGCCAGCACTGGGGTGGGAGCTCAGGATGATTGTCATTTGTCCTCCAATGTTCGTTATGCCATGTTTTATACTTGTATGTTATTTCACTTTGATTAGCGATCATCAAAGTACTTGTGCATTCATACTATTGTCCACTACGGGACCATTGAGATACCACATACCGAGTTTATTCGTCTATAGCTTTTAAGTTGTGTTAAAGTATAACAGTCGATTGGCTTACAACCTTGTAGTAATTGAATAGTATCATGCACAGTACAGTGATGTTCGCATATCAATGTATCATGTATTCCTGTGTGTTCCCCATGTAATATAGTGTACATTATAAGTGATTAAGTGACTACGTGTACTTATCTACTCTGGCCTATCCCTTACACTTCAACTGCATTGTTACCACTTTTCGTTCGTCAGATCAAGCTATATTGGCCATAACGTCATAACAATTGAAGTATACTTGGTTCATATGATAATTGGGGGAGACAATTTGTCTCGATCATTCCTGACCTTGGTAATGACCTTGACAATGGTGTCAGAAGTGGGGTTTCGTTTCCTCTTTTTATAATCGGTTTCTTCAAAGCAGTTGAAGTAAGGAGGCTAGAATAGCTGTACCCCTAGTGTCGTCAAATTCAATCTTGTATTTGTTTGCCTTGGGAGTTAATGTAAGATGCCCTCCAACACTTAGGCACTAATACATCACCACATACATGATTTGACTACCTAGGTACAGAAGTGTAGAGTTGAGACGATCTAGTGAGATAGTCGATGTAAGGGTCATTGTAATTTTTGATTTGTCAACAGTACCTCCCTGTGATGATGGCACAGCGGGTGTTCTAGGTTAGCACTAGACACTTCTGCATCTGAGGCGAGATTACTACCACTATTATATTGTGTATGAACAATATTATATCCTGCCAGGTGTCTATAACCAGTCCCCAATATTTGTGTCCAGTACCATAGAGAGGGAATGGTAAATATACCATTACATTAGACTATACATATACCGGATTGACTTACCCGAATTGAGAAACTTAAACCGTCGTTAGGAGTAGAGACCGGATTGATTTACCTTAACCTTATAGACGTGAAGCAAGAGACTCGCACAAATCACCAAGTGATTTGAGTGCTAGAGACCTTGTGTACCGTCGGGTAAAGCGTGTAAATCGATAATCCGGAGTTGAGTTGAGAGTGAGAATGTCGTCCATTAAGGAGCTAATGGACATAGGCAAAAGCTTAGGGCTAGCAGATTCAGAGTTAAGGGCCTTTGTAAAAGAAGAGCAGGAGAGAGAAAGACAGGAAATACTAGAGGCTAGGCAGGCTGAGAAAGATAAGTTAGCAGGTGAGCGACAGATGGAGAAAGATAGGTTAGATGCTGAGCAGTTAGCTAAAGAGGTTGAGCGACAGATGGGGAAAGATAGATTAGATGCCAATGAAGCACAGTTAGCTCTAGAATTCAAATTGCGAGGACTAGACACTAAGCATCAGGTAGAAATGGCAAAAGTAGAAAGGGGAGAAGTAGTAGATGAAGATAGACATGATAGGGACTATGGCAGAGCATTCGGTCCGAAGCTGCCACATTTTGATCAGAATAATGACAACATGGATAGCTACTTAGCTAGATTTGAGAGGTACGCAGCAATTCAAAGGTGGGGGAGAGATAAGTGGTCACTACACTTGAGTGCTTTATTGAAGGGCAAGGCATTAGATGTATATTCTAGACTACCTATTTATGATGCTCTTGACTATGATAAGTTGAAATCCGCTTTGTTGAAATGTTTTGATCTAACGGAAGATGGGTTCAGACGCATGTTCAAAAACACCAAACCTGATCACAGTGAATCATTTGTGCAATATGTCAGTCGGTCAAAGAACTATTTAGATAGATGGTTTGAGTTAGGTAAGGTGAATAGAACATATGAAGGAGTACTAGACTACATGATCAGAGATCAGATGTTAAGTATATGCAGTCGTGAGCTCTACTTATTTCTCAAAGAGAAAACATTTGACTCGATAGATCAGATGGCGGTTCAGGCAGATTACTTTGCAGAAGCTAGAGGATGGTAGCAAGTATGTAGTTCAGAAGGAAACGTACTAGCAACAGAACTGAGTACAGGTCAGTAGATAACCAGAGGCGCAAGGTAAGTAGTGCGGATAATCGATCCAGAGATAGGAGTCGAGATAGGGACAGATATCAGAATAGAGACCACAATAGAAGCCCAAGTAGGGGTAGTTATGATAGAAGCCCGAGTAGAGGCAGTTATGACAGAAGTACCAGCAGGAACGGCTACGATAGGCATCGCGGGACATGTTACCATTGTGGCAAAGAAGGTCACATGTCTACGATTGTCCTAAGCGTGACCGGTCCTCAGCTTACAAAGCAGCAGCAGTCGAGGAAGAGAAACATGTAAGTTTTGCAGATAAAGAACAGAGAGGTCGGTACAGAGGTAGAAATAGAGGTAGAAGTGGAAGGCACACTAGAGGCAGAGGTAGAGGTAGATGGCAAAACACGGAACAACCAGGGGAAAACCAAGGAAATTTATGTATGGTTGATACCGACACCACTATTGTATGTTCAGGTAGCGAGATACAGCCGGAGTTGATTAACGGATGTACATTTGGTATGGATAGGCTACCCGTAGCAGAGGGCACATTAAATGGGAAAAAGGTCACAGTAATGCGAGATACTGGGTGTACCGGGGTGGTCGTCAGGGAAAGCTTAGTACAACCAGATCAGTTTTTAAGCAAAGTTTCAACATGCATGCTGGTAAATAGGAGCAAAATGAGTGGAATTCCTACCGCCCGGGTAGATCTAGATACACCTTTTTTCAATGGTCCGGTAGAAGCCCTTTGCATGACAGAGACAATGTATGATGTTACCATAGGTAATGTAGACGGATCAGAGTTACCGGTGATATCCGATTTTAGAGGCGCTAAATCGTGCGCAGTTGAAACTAGGTCACAAACGACAGCCCGAGACGAATCATATAAGACCCTCAAAGTCCCTACTGCAATCGCGAACGTATCACGCGATGAATTCAAAGAGGCGCAGGCACATGACGTCACATTGACGTCAGTTCGAAATAATGCAAAAGACGGAACGGTACGGTCAAGTAAGAACGGAAACAAATCGAAATTCGCATACCGAAAAGACTTGTTGTATCGTAATTTCGAATCGATAGGGTCAGGTAGGATGTACCATCAGCTGGTAGTCCAAAAACACTTAGGACTACCGTGATGAAAGTGGCACATGAATCAATCATGGCGGGCCATTTAGGGGTTAAGAAGACAACTGATCGAGTTGTTATCAGAATTTTATTGGCCAGGCGTGGGCAGTGACATTACACGGTTTGTAGGTCTTGTGACATATGTCAAAAGACTGTGTCAAAGGGACACATCACCAAGGTTCCGTTAGGAACTATGCCGTTGATAGACACTCCGTTCAAACGAGTCGCAGTTGATATTGTAGGGCCAATTTTTTCAGCTACCGATCGGAAGAATCGTTACATACTAACGTTAGTTGATTATGCAACTAGGTACCCAGAAGCGGTACCACTACCAGGCATCGAGCCGAACGAGTCGCGGAAGCTCTCGTGGATATGTTCAGTAGACTGGGTATCCCCGAGGAGATGCTCACCGATAGGGGTAGTCAATTTACGTCGGCAGTCATGGAGGAAGTTAGTAGATTGTTATCGCTGAGACAATTAACCACGACACCGTACCACCCACAGTGTAACGGTCTCGTGGAACGGTTCAATGGTACGTTAAAGCAAATGCTTCGTAGAATGGCAAGCGAACGTCCCAAAGATTGGGACAAGTACATTAACGCGCTCTTATTCGCGTATCGCGAAGTCCCTCAAGAAAGTTTGGCTTTCTCACCGTTTGAACTATTGTACGGAAGGACCGTTCGGGGTCCGATGAGCATACTAGAGATCTGTGGTCCGAGAAGGACATAGAGGACAACGTCAAAACGACGTATCAGTACGTCCTCGACTTGCGCGAACGGCTCGAGAAAACGTGCGAAATAGCGCATGAGAACTTGAAGAGTGCGTCCAAAAAGTACGCAAAGTACTACAACCGTAAGACCCGTAGTAGGCAGTATCCAGTGGCAGATCAGGTACTTGTACTACTACCGACAGACAACAACAAATTGCTTCTTAGGTGGAAGGGACCATACCCCATAACAGAGGTAGTTAATGAGTGGGACTATAGGGTTGACATGGGAGGGAAGTTGAAAACCTTTCAAGCAAACATGTTAAAGAGGTACGAGACTAGGCCTGAGCACCCGGGGAAGGGAATACTCACTGTAATAAATGCGGCCGTGATAGAAGATACAGTAGAGGGGGATCCTAGTCCAAGTGGGTGTAGTGCCGAAGAAAACATGTTATGTCCCAGGGGATTAGAGTCCGATACGGAGAGCAAAGTTGACCTGTCGCCTGATTTAGGCAAGAAACAAAAGACCCAAGTGAGAGAGATCCTACGGGAATTCACCCATGTCCTGAGGGACGCACCAGGACACACACATATAGGGAAACATGAGATAAAGTGGGCAGGCTACCTGAGCAGGATATCTGGGTAGATTCAGCTGTGCCAACGTGTCTCGCGATTATGCACGAAAGTGTAAACACTTTTTGTTTAGGAGGGAGATATGTCGCGTGACACGTGTATGCTTGTACATTCTGGAATCCGTATAATTGTATGTTTGTGGTGTGTGGTACTGTGTTGTATTGTTGTGCGTATTATTGGTTTCACATCCCTGTGAAATAAGGGGGCTTATGTTGTATTGGTGGAGATACGTTTATGCGTGTCCTATTTGTGGATTTAAATATACGTCTATTTTATGAGCAATGTTTTACTGATGTCACGCCATATTTGCCACAGACTATGCATGTGTGTGGTAGAGAACTCGTTGACTGCGTGTGCTGGTTTCGCTAGGGAAAAGATACCTTTTAGTATTACGGATGTCCACTGTCCGTGCCAGCCGAGTTTGTCCGCGTGTCAGTGTTTCACCATATAAGGGACCTTCTGTAGGTGAAGCCAGTATACAGCGCAGACCATACCATGGTCTGCCCTGTTATGTATGCTACGGGTTAGTGTTTCATCATAGCCTGGTACTGGCCAACACGGATATATCAGATCCCATAATGGTGATGTTTGTGTCGTGATATTTCCGTAAATGACCACGATATTTGAGTTTAGTATGTGCTACACTCTCATTTGAGTGTATAGCCGTAGGACCGTTATGGAGGGGTTTGGCGGGGCCAAGAAGCGACCTTCGCATTGTCGAGACCAGTCGAGTAGATTTCGGATTATGAGATCTGGGTCTATAGTGTGGAGATATGGTAGTGTGGGGTATACATGTTGGATGGTATTTATTCCACGAGGGCTGTACATGGTTTGGTTGAATTTAAGGCGTGGGAACATATATTTATGCCAATATAACCCACGGGTGACATGGCAAAAGCCATGGTTTTGTAGTATTTATGTGAGATGTCGTACGAGGGGTAGGCATATCCATTATTCCGTGCATGGTTTCACTGGTGCGTATATAAGCGATGTCTCGCTATGTGTTGGCGGGACACATATTTTCTGGTTACAGAAGACTAGTACTGTATTCACCAGTGACACGGAGGATTTTGGTATGTACCTACAACATTTTATTTCAGCTGTGATTTGCCGTTGTTCGATTCCCGTTTTAGTCTGTTGTGCATCCTGTCTGTCTGTCTGTGCGTATTCGTCCAGTAATTGGAGACTCATTTCATTTTTGTTGCCTCTTGAGAACGCTCCAGCGAGCCACATTGGACGTTTGGTCCACTCGTTTGAGGGCAGACCCCAGTCAGTGCAGAGTATCGGGTCGTCCGAGTGTCCGTACGCTGTCTGGCGCAGTGTGTGTAGCAGCTCCGGGTACAGGCCTGTATAGAGCAGTGTGTGATAGCTACCTCGCGTTCAGCAGACAGTCACAGCCATAGTTTAGTGAAGTGAAACGCCATACACACATCATATCATTATACTACCACCGAGTTGAATGTCACCTAAGTGAAACTTTTCCCGGCGTCTTAGCCAACGTGATAATCGCCATTTTGTATTATATCGGAACTTTACATCCGGTCTACCACTTCCGGTATTACAACCCATTGATTCACCATGGATACTTTACATCCGGTCTACCACATCCGGGTTGCTACAGTCGAGTGATACCATAGGAACTTTACATCTGGTCCACCATTTCCGGAGATAATACTACCTGTGGAACTTTACTTCCGGGAACCAGCTTCCGGAACATTATCGTTATTGACTATCATGTGATGTAACCACATCCGGCTTTGACTTAAGACATTCATACTTTGGAAATATATTGCATAGGCAATACATATGTATACTTTGATAGTGTATGGTAATACTCCTATCATGGCATATCATGGCTAAAGGATTGTAGTAAGACTACATATATTGTTTATGGATTAATCCACTTGAAGTTGGATTATAGCCATATTGTTGACTAGACCTCATATTGCGGGTGAGGCAGACCTTGGGACCTTGATCACTCAGAGGTTACACTATCTATTGAGATACGCCAGCACTGGGTAGCTCAGATGATTGTCATTTGTCCTCCAATGTTCGTTATGCCATGTTATACTTGTATGTTATTTCACTTTGATTAGCGATCATCAAAGTACTTGTGCATTCATACTATTGTCCACTACGGGACCATTGAGATACCACATACCGAGTTTATTCGTCTATAGCTTTTAAGTTGTGTTAAAGTATAACAGTCGATTGGCTTACAACCTTGTAGTAATTGAATAGTATCATGCACAGTACAGTGATGTTCGCATATCAATGTATCATGTATTCCTGTGTGTTCCCCATGTAATATAGTGTACATTATAAGTGATTAAGTGACTACGTGTACTTATCTACTCTGGCCTATCCCTTACACTTCAACTGCATTGTTACCACTTTTCGTTCGTCAGATCAAGCTATATTGGCCATAACGTCATAACAATTGAAGTATACTTGGTTCATATGATAATTGGGGGAGACAATTTGTCTCGATCATTCCTGACCTTGGTAATGACCTTGACATATTGAGCATAGGCTGCATATGCTCAATAAATGTAAATCCAATGATTGCTTACAAAAAAACAACACTGTTAATGTGAAATCATAATGTTGCACTTGTCACGGTACGTAACTCACTGTGGGGAGGAAATGTGTATTCGTGCCCGGCTAGCTCAGTCGGTTAGAGCGATGGTACAGTAAACCAGAGATTCCGGGTTCGAGCCTCGTGTAGGATATGCATCTTTCTCACCCTGTGACATTTGGCGCCCAAGGAGGGACCGTGACTGATATATATACTACCCAAAATGTACCAAAAATATGGAATTCAGAGACGAATTAAATATAGAATTCGGGGACGAATTCCAATTTGGCGGGGAAGCATGTCACGGTACGTAACTCACTGTGGGGAGGAAATTTGTATTCGTGCCCGGCTAGCTCAGTCGGTTAGAGCGATCGAGCCTTGGATATGCATCTTTCTCACCATGTGACACACTTACGAAGTTTAGTGAAACGCTCCCCTGTACTGCAAGGCGAATCTATAATGTCAGACCATGCCGCGACGATAGGTGGTCGGCATATTGATATGATATGTATTTTCCTTTGTTTTTGGAATGTGGAAAGTGAAAGTGAATGGGGGTAACGTCCCACCAACAGCTAGGGTCATACAGAGACGGGACCACAGTTTAAAGTCTAATCCGACATACGAGTGGGATGGAAATACTATGGAAGTATGTTAGATGCATAAGGCGAGGTTTAACCCACAACCTCCGGATTTGAAGTCAGGTGTTCTAACCCCTAGGCCACAATCCATCCCTTATGCATGTAGAAAAAAATGTAGTCCATGGCTCCAGATAAGGAATTAGTAATAGAGTATTTGTCACTCCATCATTTCTGAAGCAATTGGGTATTTCAAAATTTTAATTGGGTAAAATAAAATCACACTACTGTTTACACATCAACCATGTCAACAGACCGCAATTATTGAATAATTTGCTTCGAAATGAAAACACGTCTTGGCATTTCCTTAGAATTGACTCTTTGGAGACAATTCTAATGAAATACTAAAAATATGTTTTCATGGAAAATAAGAAAAATATGCTATATGTGTGGTCTGTTTATTGTTTTCTGTAGCATGATAAGGGTACCACAACTTTGTTATTACTTTGTGATACTCGCTACTTCTGATTTCCATTGGGTTTTTGACAATTTTAATAGGGTATTTAAACAAATACGCGGCTTATCTGGAGCGATGGTAGTCATTGTATTGATTGTAAATACATTGACTATACACTGACTACATTATTTTTTCTACATATCTAAACAAGTATAATACACTATCCTATCAATTTGCCGACCGCCTGTGGCAGCGTCCACTAATACATGTATCTGCACACGTAGCAATCACTTATTTATATCCCAGTATTATAGCTATCATGGTTATACCTTTTCGTATTCATGTCTGAATGAGAAGGCGTAGCCGCTGTATGTGGTCCCGAAATCGAGCGCAGCCACGAGTAACTTATCAGAGTGGGAAGTGTACTTGGCCTCCTCATTTGACGACGCCATTGTTCCAGCGTAGTGTCAATACGGATACTACTTCACCCGTTGTTGGCCAACTATCGCATCTGCAATTAACAAGAAATGTCATGAACGAATTCCATGCTGCAAACTAAACTATAGTTATCACAGGAGTGATCATGATACCCCCATAATCATCGCTTATACACATGAACATGTTTAATCAAGTCTAATCCTAACCCATTCAGCTTCAAGTAATAGGCTCGGTCAAGGAAGTGGATGGGTACGGAAGCTTAAAAGGGACACATGTGCAATTTGTTTTCTAAGTCGTTCCCACGACATTGCATCTCGTTACCACGACATAGCATCTCGTTCCCTCGAGATAGCATCTCGTTCCCACGAGATAGGATCTCGTTCCCACGAGATAGGATCTCGTTACCACGAGTTAGCTATGTCGTTCCCACGAGATAGCATCTCGTTACCACGACATAGCATCTCGTTCCCTCGAGATAGCATCTCGTTCCCACGAGATAGGATCTCGTTCCCACGAGATAGGATCTCGTTACCACGAGTTAGCTATGTCGTTCCCACGAGATAGCATCTCGTTACCACGACATAGCATCTCGTTCCCACGAGATAGGATCGCGTTACCACGAGTTAGCTATGTCGTTACCACGACATAGCATCTCGTTCCAACGACATAGGTAGCCAATGAAAATGCAGCATAATTACCGCCATTTTTTCTTTCAGCCATAGTTGAATATAGTCCGGCAGCCATAGGCCGATATGGGCTTTACCTTGTTTTGAATAACATCTTTTATTATTACTGACTTTGCATGTCCAGACCTTCTAGTCTTGAAATCCAACTGATGACAAGCTGTCACCCTTGATCGGTTTAACAAATTTGCATAAATTCAAGATGGCTGTCAAATATATATAGTGTGCCATATAGTTGCATTAACATGAGTAAATTCAGTAATTTAAGAGCGTAAACTGGATGTATTTGACATAGTGATGAACATTGGCAACGTTAAAATTCAATTACTTAACTGCACTATGTGAAAAATCCAAGATGGCCACCAAATGTGACCATTTGGCATAATTTCATTAGTTCGTCACAACAAAGAGTATGATTTTTATAATAGTGGGTTTATTTAAAAAAAATGAATTGTTTATTTTTGTAACTTTGCTATGAAATTGAATAATAGTCTAAATAGCAAAACTCTAAAAACGGCCGCCAATTATAAATATATTACATTATACGCGTCGTGCATTCGTATCTCTACATAAGAAAACATATATAATTGCACTCAGATCCTATGTTTGGATACATAATGATTTTAGTACCTTAGGTACGCAATTAGATTATTGTTTCAACAGCATTAGTCCAAGACAGCCGCCAAATATTTTGATATTATTGTAGCAATTAGCTTTTATAATTACACTCGTATGTCACATCTAAGAAAGTAATTATACCAACTACTGGTATTAAGTCAAGATGATCATTCGTTTTCTTGACTTAATATACACCATTATACAACGTTCAATAACAGAAGTCTAAAATGGGCGCCGGATAATAATATACTCATAATATAATCATATATAACAATTATACTTATAAATAGTACACTTGGTTATGTACGTTGGCTTATTCAGTTCATTTTTTAAAGACTTCTTGTCTTGTCATTCCACATCAACATTCGTGTTGACAATATTCAGACACCAAATCCAATATGGCTACCAAATTATGTAATTTTAACTTACATAGTGGGCGTTGGCAAGAATATGTAGTGTGGAACTTTACAGTAAACTTGAATGACTTCCTAATTTGAATGAATGCAAGAGGTTATATTTCATACCATTGGTTCCAAACGCTTCAATGCTCAACAAGGTCACTGTGAAATCACGCGAATTGGCTAACCTGGCTAGTACAAATGGAGAACACATCTATATATGTCCACGGTCCCATTAGCGTTATTCCCATAGCAATTAAGGACTCCCACTGATAGTATTACATTCTTAAAAGTTATTTTACTGAGAAAGGTACATACTTTCCACTAAAGGGCGGTATGTACATGGTGATTTATGTACAACCTTTTAATATCACTTATCACTTGGTAAAGAGCAGTAGTAGTAAGGGAGTCAAAATGATACCACCTACCGTGATATCATTTATAACCCTCTATAATACCCCCACCACCCACGAAAAACCAAAAATTGGTTAACGAGGAAAATTGTCTCCCGACAGCAAATTTATGAATTTTTTGAGAAAATAATTTTGAAAAGAGGGAGTCAAAATGATACCACCTCCAACCAAAAGTTGGTGGTGGTATTGTAGTCCAATTATATTGGTAATTGACTTTTGAAAAAAGTCGAAATCATTCATGCAAGTACAATAGTTTATATTCCAACACCTCATTTTTCTCCTCCGATATAGCTAATTTATTTATTTCGCAGATCAGCAACTAATTCTACCAGCTCTAGTCTACCACGTTCACCTTTAGCCACCTGACAGCGTAGTTGCTTATGTCTACAAAGAGTTTGGGCACTAATGAATTTACAAGGGCATCTGGGGCATTGAAATTGTGGGGGGACACAAGGAAACTTTCTACGTCTCGATAGATGCCTTCGTAGATAGTCTTTACACGTAAACGTCTTACAAGTCACACACTCCATTATATATGTATATAACCTATGAAATTTATCTGTTCAATTGGACGTGAAAAAAACATTATGGAAATTTTTGACGTCCAATTGAACAGATAAATTATATATGTATATAACCTATGAAATTTATCTGTTCAATTGGACGTGAAAAAAACATTATGTAAATTTTTGACATCCAATTGAACAGATAAATTTTATAGGTTATACAAAAGTATATATACAAAAGTATATACAGAAAATATGATAACGCCAGAAAGCTAGAGCAGAAATAGAAAGTTTGAGAAGAGAAGCCGAATCTCTAGGGATTACTTATAGTAAACGGTTGAGAGTTAGGGGGTTGACAAAGCTGATAAACGACACAAAGAATAAGGTGTTTATGAAGCGGTTTACCCGCGCCTATAAAAGAGGGGCATTTAATGATATATCCAAAGGGCGGAGGAAGTTGGTAACAGAATCAAAAAGAAAGTATTGCGGAGTTAAGGGCTAGTGTAATAAAACCTTCAAGCACCAATAATTTGTCTCAAATTAGACACACAGGTGACCAAATGCCAAATAAAAGATCTATAGTTCGCGCGATAGTGGAAAAAGGTGAAGAAATATTGGGGGCTCACGATGAAACATTGGAAAAGGTAGAAAATAGAAGACGGGTAGTTACATTATCCTTTCGTACATTATTGACATTAACGGGTTTGAACGCATGTCCGATAAACTCGCTCCTTATATAACAACCAATTTTTATTTGAGATATTCATATTCTTACAAGCTAGAACATATGGAGGAAACTAAAAATGGAAAACCTGTAACTATAATAATGCACAAAAATCTCGGTAGCGAACCACTATCATCAATGAAAACCGTTAAAAAAGGGCTGTCAGATAAGGGGCAAACACGAATAATGTCCGATAAAATAGACAGACCGAATACAAAGTGGAAGTTTGTAAGATGGGTAGAGGTTTTCGTAAAGCTAATACTGGGTAGTAGGGAAATAGATTTGGGACTACAATCCAAAGAAGCAGCAAGAGGAGAACTTCCAGAATGGCTGAAGAATAAAAAAGGTATGTATTCTTTAGATAAGTATAATGACGACCTTTGTCTGTTCAGGTGTCTAGCTACGCATATGACAGATAAAAGACCCGACAGATGTACAGAAAAGGCGAAAGAACTTAGTAAGCAATATTTTGGTAGTAATGTGGTTTCACCAATTCCTTTTTCAGATCTGAAAAAGGTTGAAGAGTTTTTTAAAATCGGTATAGAAGTATATCAACCAACCGAATGTAACGTATGGTGGTTGAAAAAGGTACAAGCACACTATAAGGCAATAGGTAATAAACCAATGACAATAGGACTGTTTAATAATCACGCATTTCTGATAAAAAATCTTAAAAACCTATCTAAAATTTACGCCTGCGATAATTGCAAGCAGAAATTCACGAAAGCGAGTAATATGAAGAGACACGGACCAACATGTATGAAAGGTGAGACAAAAGTAATATGTGATGGTAATTATTTAGAGCGCACACGTTCGTCGTTCGAGAAAGCGTTCTACCCAAAAGGTTCTAACAGTTATGGGGCGATCGATTGGATGTACTCTGTGGAAAAGCGCGAGGGAATTCACATTCACCACGAACAGTGTGGACACGGGGGTGAAAGATGGGTTTTAGGAGCTCCAGTAGATGGATACTGTACGGAAACCAATACCGTATATCAATATCACGGCTGTTACTGGCACGGGTGTGAGATTCATGCAAAGCATAGAAAAGAAGAACGCGCATCCACTATGAGAAGAGATATATTTATTAGAAGAAGCAAAGAATTCAACCTAGTAGTTATGTGGGAATGCGAATTTGAAAGAACGGGTAAAGACATAAAGATCGGTTGCGACACTACTCTTTATCCATATCAGATAGTATACGATTTTGAGGCATATCTCAACCCAGAATTTGAAACTCTCGGTAATAATCTAGAGTACGAAGCCGAGCACGTTCCGGTAAGCGTTAGTATAGGAGATAATTTCTCAGGAACAGTAACTCATATTTGTGATAAAGATCCCGCAAAACTTATAGAAAAATTCGTAGAAGATTTGAAAGTCAGGGGAAAAGCTATAAGAGAGAAGAAGTGTGGTCAAGATATGGGTTTAATACAGAACATTTACGTAAAAACGAAATCGCCAAGATCGAACAGTGGATAGAGCAAGTACCGGTTATAGGTTTTAACAGCAGTAAGTACGATATAAACTTAATAAAGAAATACCTAGTAGGCGAACTGGCATCAACAACAAAGAAAGTAATGGTCGGAAAGCGTGCAAACGCAACAATATTTCTATTTACTCCAGAGTTTAGATTTCTTGATGTAATACTTTATCTAGGACCTGGTGTAAGTTACGATAGTTGGATAAAAGCCTACGAATGCAAAGGACAGAAATCTTTCTTTCCTTATGAGTGGTTCGATTCTCCAGACAAACTGGATTACCCAGGACTACCGGATATAGAGAATTGGTATTCCAAACTATCTGAGAAAATGTTAATAGATGAAACAGAATTAAGTAAATGTCGTAGAATTTTCGAAGAAAATAATATGAAAACTTTCAGAGATTGGTTGAAATATTATAACGATTTAGATGTAGCACCGTTCCTAGAAGCGGTGGAAAAAATGTGTGAATTTTATAAACACAGAGGTGTGGATATTTTCAAAGATGCGGTAACACTACCTGGAGTAGCTATACAATATTTATTGAGAGGAACCATTAAAGAACAAAAATCTTCAAAGACGATTATACCGGAGGATGCTCTATATGCACCAAAAGAAGAAACATACGAAATGATGAAGGACGCTCTATTGGCGGTCCATCAATAGTATTTACACGATATGCAGAAGCTGGTGTTTCAAATATTAGAGTGGGTTCCAAACCTTGCAAGGTTTTGGGGTACGATGCAAACGCGTTATATTTATCTACGTTAAATAAAGAGATGCCGTGTGGGAGAGAAACTATACACCATATAGATACCCCACATAACCCTAAATTTATTAAAAAGTTTTGTAAAAGAGTTTTATCTGGAGACTGGTTTGGGTTGCGGAGGTGGATATAGAAGTTCCACACAACTTAAAAGATAAGTTTTCTGAAATGTCCCAATATTTATAAACAGGGAAGTAGAGGTTGATGAAGTTCCCACACACATGTTAAAATATTTAAAAGATACTGGCTGAACAAGAGGAGATGGAAAAAAATTGGTGGTGGGATCTATGACCGCCACAAAGTATTGCTGTACGCGCCACTGTTGAAATGGTATTTAAAACACGGCCTAGAAATAACTGGAGTTCATCGTGTTATAGATTATATTAGCGGAAAACCATTTGAATGGTTCGCAAAAGAAGCTACAGCCGCAAGACGAACAGGTGATGTAGAACCAAACAAGAAACCAGTAGCCGACATAATGAAATTATTAGGAAACTCGTGTTGTGGAAAAATTATAGAGGCAACGGAGAGACATTTAAATACGACATATACACAAAACGAAACCTGTGTTGACAAAGCATTAAGATCTGCATTCTTTGACGATTTGGAAGAGATAGGAGATGCGTACGAAATATCTTCAAGAAAACCCAGGTGTGCGGTAAAGAGACCATTCCATTGTGGAATAGCGGTTTATCAACTAGCTAAATTGAGAATGTTGGAATTTTACTACGAATTTCTAGACAAATACGTAAAAAGAGAAAACTTTGAATTAATACAGATGGATACAGATAGTATGAATATAGGAGTTAATGGAAAAACGATAGAGGAATTGATTAGACCTAACTTACTAGACGGGTTTGAAAAATAAAAAAATAAATGGTTGGCTTGGGATAAATGGAGCGAAAGAGAGCCCGGACTTTTCAAAATGGAATTTAGCGGAGATAGGGCGATAGCGTTATCTAGTAAGTGTTATTTTGTAGAAAAAATTAATTTCACTAAAGATAATTTGGAACAAATTAAAATTAATAAAAACTCTGCGAAAGGAATGTCCAAGAGAACTAACAATTTAAATTGGGATAGATATAAACGAGTACTAAGTGAAACTACAGAAGATGGAAAACACATTATAGCACAAAATAGAGGATTTAAAATGAAAGACGGCGTTATGAAAACGTACTGTCAACAAAAATTAGGACTCTCGGCATACTACGATAAAAGACGCGTGTTTACCAGACGGAATACATACAGAACCTCTCTAATGATTTATTTAATTAATAATTTTGAAAAATTTAAGAAAATTAGCAATCTCAAGACTCTGACGATCCGGGGGTAGCTGGGTGTCAGAAGGCACCATAAGTAAGTTCTTCGCGAACAAACCCTCGAGATGGCCCATCATCCAAATAGTAGAGCACGGGCTCATCAGGTTTGGTAATAGATCGATGAATCTATATAAACATGATGATACACTTGAGAGAACCACACGGGAATCTGTCGCGCGGCGGCTGCCACCTTCGAGCTCTCCGGTTGATAGAGGTACCGGACGTCAAATATCTGATGGAAGCCGTTGCTCCTCTAAATCAACGGGTCGCCCGCGCGAGACGGCAGAGGGCCTTCTCGTCACCCTTTTAAACTTGATAGCATCTACAGGCTTCTTACCTATCAATCTGGTCACCTCTCCGTTCAGTGCGGAGACCACGGCGGGCATTCTGGCCACCCACACGGTCGATCGCGAATGAGGGTCTACAAGTTCTTTAGCGTATTGGTGTCCGAACAGTCTCTCAGCCAGGGTTCGATTGAAGCGCTCCACAATCCCCTGGTCCCGGTGGATGTTGACGCGGCCGCGTCTGACAGAAACATCGTGCTTAGACAATAGATGAGAGACCGCGCCCATGAACTCGCGGCCGGGATCGACCTGGAGAAGATTCGGCCATTTGAGAGGACTCCTCTTATATATTCGGGAGAGAGCCTCGGCCATCTCCTTAGACTCTTTAGTGGCCAACGGCTCAGCCCCCTTATAACGACTCGCTACGTCAACGATTGTCAGTGCGTACTTGTACGTCTTGCGACCTACGCGATCGTGAGGGAGAAACAGGAGATCCGCTTGGTGAACTTGGTTCGGTACCAGCACGTCGAATTTCGGGCGCGGAATATTGTGAGGCGCAGGTAAATAGATCTGCCAGATGGCCTTCTTCTTGAGCCATTCCTTGACAGCGTTTTCTGAAACCTTGGTCACCGCCGCGAGGTTCTTGATGGCCGCGAGTCCCTTCCAGTAGCCGCGGGGACTGTAGTATGTGTTTGCTAGCTTGTGCACTAGGCGAACCGATAGTTTGGTATCAAGTTTGCGCGTGTTCATCGTATGCGATGTATTCTAATATATCGGACAATCTCCAACATGCCCTCGCCAGATCGTCCGGTAACTGCGTCGATAATAATAAACCTTTGTTGGAAGTACAATCGCGATTGGAGGTTAAGTTCTGAAGGAACTTGGGAAAATCCAATCCCCCAGGATTGGTGGAGGAATATAACATCCGCTTTGCGAAAAGTGTGGCCGCTTTTTCGTCCTCGCGCCACGTCTCGAGAGAATCTCGGGCCAGACGAATCATACCCCCTGCGCCAGCTATGCGGTGTTTAAGGGCAGTGTAGCCTACATCAATCATAGCAAAATAAAGTTCGTCAACTGACATCGTTCTATATATATATATATATTTATAAAAAATTTCTATTTAAAATAATTAATTAAAATAAAATCGATTGGATATAGTAGCCGACGATACCCACCACACCCATTCCCACGACGATGAACGCGATCTCGCGGTCTTTTTGGGGCTCTGACGGTACATAGAAATCTGAAAGTTGGGGCTCACGATCCAGCGGCGCGAGCCTTTTATGCGGATATGCCAGCGCGTACTCGCGGTTGGCTTCTTCAACGTTCTGAAAAGTTTGTGCGGCGTGAATTTCGCGGCGAAGCTCTTCGTTGACCCAGTCCAGATGGGCGGTTCGTATTTTCGACCATGCTTCCTTTGCGCTATTGAGTTGTTCTACAGCTAAATCGTGACGCTTACGCTCCTCATCCACGTTCGAGCTTCTCATTTTCGAGAATATAAAGTTGCTACCGCTGAACGGCAATGCGTTTACAAGCGCACCACCTACTATTACTGCGATTGAAGCCATTTATTTCCATATATTAACTGGTAGAATTCCAGACTTTAACTAGATAATCTCGGGTCCAAACTGCGGCCGCTACATCTAAGGTCGCGAGCCCTATGTCTCTCACAGTAAAGTCCAATTTGGGAGCGGACCCTCCTAGGGCCATCTTTGATAGTCGAGCATACCCGATACTGAAACCCGATATCACCACGGCGTGATAAAGCGCATTCACTAACATTTTACCATCTTGTTCAGCCATTATAATTATTGCATATAAAAGGGGTCGCGATCAATGTTTAAATGGGGCGCATCCAATCGCTATTGGTGTTTCGTAACTTTCATCTGAACACTGGCTGGTTGTTTTTTCGATAAGGATTGGTGTAATAGGGGCACCAACAACTGCCAGACCACCACCAACAACCCAACTCCAATTCACGAATTGTGGTTCAATCTGATTCGCCCAACCTCGATTGGGTGTTGAGTGTGCTTCCAATTCGTGAATTGGGGGTGTTGTTGTACTCAACTCTGTCTTCAGATGTTTTACTGTCTCCGTCCCCGATTGCAACGACTGTTTAGCCTCCCGAAGCTCGGCGAGTATTTTATCTTGTTTTTAATTGCTTTTTCGGGTGGCAGCCCCGCGCCCCACCCGCTGCCTGCCTTTTTGGGTTTTTTATGTCGTGCAAACCCCAACTCATCGACGATTGGGTTGGAGGATCAATCGGAGTTGGAAGTGCTGCAATCGGGTTCGATTGTGTTGGAGCAATCCCCAACGGCTGTTGGAGATTGCTGTTTCCGTCATTCTCAGGTGTGTCTTGTGTCATCATTTATGATATTAATATTAGGGCTTATAGTTCGTGGGGCATATATGTTTCAAATTGACAGTGTTTACCCGTGGTCAACGCGGTTTTGTCAGCGGAGCTAAGTAAACATTCAAAACTTGTGATAAAATTGAGCACAGGCCTGTTCTAAGAGTGTGACCCTATAAAAGGGTCAGTCTCTAGATCGTCAATCAATCCCGCATGTTTGGTATAGGGAAAGAAAGTATACTAACGGCGGTTGCGTACAAATGAAAAAGCCGCCGATCCAAGAGTTTTTTGTCATCCCGCACCTAACCTAGATTCGTATCGCGCATACATTTTAATTCGATCTCTCCGCATCTGAACATCTTATCACCTGAAAAACTGAAGAGACGCCTACGAGATAATTGCTCCGATTGTACCCCAGCACCAGCGCAGCTAGCCGCTCTCGTCGCGCGCATTTTCATTTTCATTCGGAGTAGTTGCCACTCAACCCAATACCAACCGCCGTTGGAGTTGGAGTTGATCCCGATTGCTCTGTCGGAGTTGATGTTTCATTTTGTTCTTTCAGGTGTTGGCAGTCGGATTTGAGGTTTCTTCCATTAGCTGATCGAGAAGTTCGTTCGCAGTTCATTATTGCTAATTTTTTCTTAAAATAAAATTTTTATACTATTCTAACAAGTCTCATCACTTACATATTGCCAAGCGCACCACCCGATACTTTATTGATTCACCATTATCTCGCAACAAAGCTCGCAGCGGAGCACAAAATTGTTAACATTGTTAACCATTGTTCAGCATTGTTCAACATTTGTTAAGCATTTGCTCAGCATTGTTCAGCATTTGTTCAGCATTGTTCAGTAATTGCTTAAAGTATTGTTAAGCATTTACTCGGCAATTACTACGAGCGTTAAGTAATTGCTAATTAATTATAAAATTAATTGATAACTTTATAGCGTTGGGTTGATCAGTCTTTAGCAGAAGCTTGGCGTGCTTAGTTTCCGAAAGCATCTGTCGAACCTCCAGGCGCTCTCGCGCGTTGGGAATAACGTCATTCTCTCGAAGACATCATCGAATGAGTCTCGTCCTTGCAGTGAAAGAGGGCGACCCAATTTTTTTTTTTTTTCGTTTGCTCGCAGATCCTTGAGGACGGCGTTTTACTTTTGAGTGGATATCCATACGCTTGCTAGCATGGCGGGCCAGAAAATGCGAGCTCGGAGAGCATGTCCTTCTTTTTTGGTCATCGCCGCCTTGGCTGAGCAATCGTCAATCACGTATAGGGTGGGCTCACCTGGAATCTTTGGTAAAATAAACCACGCAGCCCAATCGTGAAGCCTATCACGCCGGGGTCAATAAACGTATACCTCATGGTCGGTCCATATCCACGGGGCGCCGCTGATAAGTATCGTTGTGCCGCACAGTGGGACTCAGGATCACAATGTGACGAAAGGCATCGCGGTAGGAGCCCTCGAGCAAGTCGAGGATGAAAACCGTTTTTTCCACATCCTGTCCTGCCCACATATTATGGCAGAGTGGGCATCTCCAATCGTGAATTGGTATTGATTGCTTAATTATTTCTTTAGAATTATTAAAATCAGTAGAGTGCTGAGACGTATCGATCATCTTCGATGTTGAGTTGTGCGTCTGTAATTTATATATAAGTACACGTTCAATGGCCCATTTCCATCCGACTCTTGGGTTATCTGGATCGTCACACCCTCACTTAGCGTTCTCAACTTGGCGCTCTGCCGTGTATTTGTCATCGTCGCTGGTTCGCATGTCTAGCCATAACGCGTATTTGGTATTCCGAACTCCGCGAGGGAGACGGCCGAGAGCTGCAGGTCTTTGGCAACCGCGGCAACCTCCGGAGAGCGCTTAGAGCTGCAGCAAACTGCTTTCTTACTTCATCCCAACTGCTGGTGCGAGCGAAGACCCTCCGCGTGTAGAGTTGATTGGGACTCCCTCGATCGTCACTCTACCTTCGTGATTTTGGGGTTATAGAATCTGTCGGTTTTTCTAGCACCGAGCGCTAACCGAGCCTCCTCGAACAGCATCAGTATACCTTTCATCATCGAGCGGGCGGGTACGTTACGTTAATATTCACATGTGTCGCCTTTGTCTTTCGTCATCTTGCGGAATGGCGAAGAACTACGGTCGTAAAGTATGGCAACGCGCCCCCGGCGTACTGGGTTCTGATCAAATCGCGCGAGTTCGGGCATCGTGACCAAGGTCGTACTCCACGAAACATTATCGATCGAATACGTCGATAACATGTCGGTGGCTATGAGAACTCGTCCGAGTCGTTGAACGTTAGTTCGTATTCGAGGCGGTCAGCCAAACACTCTGATAGTAGGGCATGTGACTCTCCAGCAACTCAAAGTCGAGCGAATGTAGAAGCGGTTGCCGTAAGCGGCCGCGACCGCGTTGTCGCTCGCGTTGTTTAATCTACCTTGTTACCAGCCCCGATTCTAAGTCTGGTTACGTTCTTATTTTTGCTGGTGTCAATAACCCTGATAGACAGCATTTTTTCGCGCTCTTGCGCCGTCTTTCCATAGTCCTGATAACAATGGTAGACCTCGCTGTCATCGATCGACATCACCTCATTACCAGAAAATCTTTATTCAGGTCCGTTTCTTGACGATGGCGCGACCCAGGTCTGAACGACGGTTCGGTCCTCGTCCGTCGATGTCAGCGAAATAGTGAAAGCGAGGTGAACAGTCCCCGGCACAATGACGTCCGTTAGCTCCGAGGTTGGGGTAAGCGGACCAATGAGCTGCTGGTTCTGTCGATCGTCGATGGGTTGTTCGTAATAACGACACTCTGTCTCACGCCTTTTTGCCCCGAGGGGCCTCACGCAGTCTGCGGTATGGATTGAGTTTTTGCGACCGTATTGACTCGAAGACATTAATTTTATGTGAATCTATATTAAACCCGTATGGTTTTGTCTTTAATACATAATTAATTTAAGAAAAAATATAAAAATGGATGATTTTAACATGGACAACTACGATCTCATTACGGGCGACCGAGACGATTACCTCGATGGTGATGATGCTGATTATAATGACGAAACACCCTTGATACAACCTCCAGTTCCAATCCAATCGCAATCGGGGGAATTAGGTGGCGCTACCAACACCATTAGTCTAAGTCAGGAATTAGTCGAGTCCGCTGTAGACGACTTCTACAACAATTTGGCAGACAAAGGTGTGGTCCCATCTGTCGGCCGCGACTACTCCAAGTTCGAATTGGATCTGCGTGGTAGATTGCGACTAAAAGCATAAAATTGTCCCGATCGTCAACACGATGACCGGTAAACCCCTAGCGCTGAGCACCATTGCCGGAAACCGGGGGCGGTGGTGAAATCATAAGGAGCGAACTAGGATTCGTAGATTGGAAGAAGGGTAAACAAATTATGCGACCCGCGCTGTAGAGGCCCTACAGTCTACCGACGAAACGATGGCGAAGACGGCCGCCGATATAGAAACTGTTGAGCTCAGCGAACTCCCTCGAGTAGCCACCGACGCTATTAACACGATGAGCTCAACGAAAGTGAGATAGACGAAATACTCAGACGATGAATGACCCACCGTTACCTCTTCGCGAACTCCGGGGCCCTCGATAAGGTTATGCAAACGGTCCGGGGCGAACTGGTCCTTAACCTCGCCAAACTCTCGTCGCTGGATGAACATATCGCGCTAGAAAGAAAGAAAACTGGAGGAAGCGGGTGGCGATAGAGAATCTATGACCGAGCGGATCACCGAAACGCCTGCGGTCGTTGCGGACGAAAGAGAAGCTCGCTTGCAGGCTGCATCGACTTAACCGTGAGGCTCTCCGCACCCTAAATAAGTCGGATCCGCGAAACAATCTCGAGGGTCCTGCAGGAGCAGGGTGTCACGATAGCAAGCATCCTCGTTGCTATCAGCATGACTATATCGACCATAGTTCTAGCTTTCACTGGTGGTGCGGCGCCACCACCCGCGCCAGCACCCACATAACCACCACCCGCGCCATCCGGCGGAGCCAAGGAGTGGGTAAAAAAACAACTAAAAGACCTCACCATACTCCCTGGCTAAATTAGCCGAAAAGGGCGGCTGCCGCACTACCTGGACTGATCGAAGTTTAATCGTTTCTTACTTGCTATCTATATTATCAAAAACGGCCGGATGGCTAGCCAAATGCTTGGGCTTTAATCGTGGCATCGCCGGTCTCCTACTATTCTTCGCCAGAGAGTTCCTAAAACCAAAAGCGTACATAGTCGATCGCCACGAGGGCGACGACGAGCGCTAATTTCTCCTCCTCGTGTGTTTATCTTCCAATCTCGATTGGTGTTTCCGCTCCTGTTTCAACATTGTTGATGATTGGTGAACTCGATGGTGCATCCATTTTACTAATTGGGGTGGGGTACTGGGTTCGATTGTGTTGAGGGGATGTGTATCCATTTTTGTGTTTTGGGGGTTTTATGAAATCGGTTCACTTACAAACTCCGCGCCCGATCATGTTGGGGGGTGCGCTTGATGATCCGTGTTCACGTTACCGTTGTGGCCGATTTTTTTATTGGCGGTGGCGATTACGATCTGATTATTGTAACCGTCCAACGCGGGTCGTCTCGTAGTATCATATTGCTCGGCGCCATATAAAGACCTATTCCAAATACATAGTCTACTGGAGTGCTGCATTCTGCAAAACGTCTTGAATACTTCTGGATCGCCTTTCTCCAGGTCACCCTAGCTGAGATGGCGTTCTCTACAAGTGCCAAGAATTGTTTTTGTGCATCAAACGCCGTTCCCCGTACCCAGTATAGAACTGCGAGTTTGCTTCTGTGCGCCGAGGATGGCCCAAGTCGTACGTGCAATGGAGTCGTTGACGCGAGTAAACCCCGCCTGCGTGAACCCTAGACCCTTATCTAACATAAATGTACCCACCCTGCGTTCTGAAACCTCAGCAGCCTGCTGTAATGTAATCGACGTGAGCCCGTTTCGGAGTAACATTTTTACAAGAAAACACGCCACAGTGCCGACCTCCAGACACTTCCGGCCCGAAAGTCCATCGTCGCGGGGTAAAAATTTCCCCGGCGTTCCGACTGACGATTGTGGTCGCCGGAATGATCGTGTCTAAAAATCAGTCTGCGTCCAATTCCCGGGGACAGGCCCCGAATGAGAACGTCCCCGAGGCCGGTGCTGGTAGGAAATGCTTTCTGTCTCCAGTCCGCGTCTTTTGAAACGTTAATTCGTTACACAGTCTTTCAAACGCCATACGGTCGTATGCGTGGAAATGGATCCCCAGGCGTCGTCTTGATGTAGTGAAATACCTAGTTCTTGAGATCATCCTAATAGTATAATACACGTGAAAGTTGTAGACACAATTCGGAGTATGAAAACATTCTTGAGTCAGATGGTCATTCATGTGAAAACTCCACACCCGGCTGTTGCGGCACCATACAGCGAAATTTATTTGGTTCTGCCAAAACTGCATCGGTGTTGCTTTCCACCCAAGTTACCACCTCCATCGTAGTAATCTTGGGCAGCCTATATTTTGTTCAAAGATGTTACGGTTCGGTGTACAAGGCGGTTAACAACGTTTTTTTTTGCGTGTATTTTACCTCCGACCGCGTACTTTGCATTAGAATTAAAGCTAAATGCTTTGGTATCCATTGAAAATTATTATTATGTTTTCTACTATCACTAATTTGTTTCAAAAAGAAAGGAGTTGTGAACTTCAAAAAGTCAATCAACAACTTGGCTGCGGAAAAACGCCGGGGTAGGCCTCAGATCGATCACGTTCACGGTCGGGTGGAAAAACATTGAAACGCTCGAGTTTTTCTTAGGGAGATGTTGACGAGCAATGCTATAGTACCTCATGGCCTTGAGTTTCGGAGATCTTCAAGCGTTGTCGCGGAGAAGATTCCTGGTGTAGTCATCTCTCCGTCTCGAAAGCCACGGGGCTTGCGACATGACCGTGATAAAATGGTTAAAGGTCCACCTGGGTTGGGCTCCACTGTTAGGATTTAAAATAACACTCCCTGCCAACAATGATGGATGTTTGATCCCGGGCGAGCACGTCGGCACGACCCCAGTAAACTTCGCCGTCACGAAAACTCTCGGTGCACCTGGATCGGGTGAACACATCGTAAAAACAACACGTAGACGGCACTCCCAGCACATTACTGAAAACCGTGCCGCCCAGCGAGTGTTTCTTGGTGAGACCCTGACCTTAGACTTCCCACACCCCGAGATGAAAGTTTTTGGAATCGGGACACATCCCACGAGTTGAAGATTTCTATCTTGATGATAAAGGGGCGAGAGTTGAAGAAAGATTACCCGATTTCGGTCGTCCTAGAAATTTCAAACTAATTAATTTTAAGAAAATTATTTAGAATTAAAAAACGCATGTTCGTAATTTTATATATATATATATTATCAACATTATTGAAATGTGTATATACGGACCAGGGTAGTTCTTCCCAATCCCAATCGTGATTGGGTGACAAATTCCAAAGAATTTGAACCGACAGAAGGGGGATTCATCCCGACAGAGGGTGACTTTTTAACTACCCTAAAAAACAAAAAGCCTTGATCAATAGAACTATATCGGCGGCCACGGAAACAATATTCACTGGAGTCTACTATCACAACTTAGATATGCCCTGGCTGTGAATACACAAAGTCGTGAATGAACGCATACGGAACTAAAGCAACTAGGTGAACAAATAACCGAATTTCAAAAAGAGGCCCGGTTGGGGTTGATAAAGTTCGAGAAGACCACCAGGCGGACCCTTACGGAGGCATTATGATGCGTTTGCGCTTAGTGGACTCTCTCATCAGAGAAGCGGCACTTACCGAATTAGACGGGGGGAAAATAATATTTTCGAAAAGAGACCAGGTCGGGTATTAGAGAACGCCCGAGAAGACCACCAGGCGAACCTTACGGAGGCTTATGATGCATTGCGCTTAGAGGACTCTCTCCATCAGAGAAGCGGCACTTACTGAACTAGAACAAAAAAAATAACCAAATTTTTCGAAAATAGACCAGGTCGTATTGATAAAGTCCGAGAAGACCACCAGGTGACCTTGCGGAGCCCATTGCGGAGGCTTATGATGCGTTGCGCTTAGAGGACTCTCTCACAGCAGAGAAGCGACACTTACTGAACTAGACGGTAAAATAGCCGAATTTTCTGAAAGAGACCAGGCCGGGGTTGAGGGGGTCCGAGAAAGACCACAAGGAGGCCATTGCGGAGGCTTATGGGGCGTTTGCGCTCAGAGGACTCTCTCAACAGAGAAGCGGCACTTACTGAACTAGACGAAAAAATAACCGGATTTCGAAAGGAGGCCCGTTGGGGTTGAGTGGGTCCGAACGGGTATTGAGAAAGCCCGACGATCCACAGGCGGACATTACGGAGGTTTATGGGTTCTTGCGCTCAGAGGACTCTCTCACAGAAGCGGCGGTTGCTGAACTAGACGGAAAAATAACTGAATTTCAAAAAGAGGGCCCGTTGGGTGTTGAGGGGGGTTCCGAACTGGTATTGAGAAAGCCGAGAAGACACCAGGCTTGCCCTTGCGAAGGCTTTATGAGGTGTTGCGCTCAGAGGACTCTCTCATCAGGGAAGCGGCGGTTGCCGAACTAGACGGGAAAATAACCGAAATTTCAAAAGAGGCCCGGTCGGGTGTTGAAAAAGCCCCTAGAAGGCCACCAGGCGACCATTATGGGGAGGCTTATGATGCGTTGCTCCTTAGAGGGACTCTCTCAGCAGAGAAGCGGCACTTACCGAACTAGACGGAAAGATAAACCGAAGTTTCCGATAAAACTGAACCATGATCGTAGTGCCGCGACCAAATCTCTTGAGGAGGCCCTCTTAGATTCGTACTGAGGCTCATACCTCTATCGGGCGCTTACCCGGATTGGTGCAAAACAATTGAAAAACGCCAAAACGTGCCATAACAGTTTGGGCTGAGAAGCGGGGCCCAGGTGGTTTGAGGGGCACTATGAATATTCGTTCGGTGCCAAAGCGAGTAATAAAATTGTTTTTTTTTTTTTTTTGGGGGATACGCCCATGACAGCTGTAGGTGATGTTATCCGAATGGCGGTCTGCTCGGTTAAATGCTAGTGGAATAAAACCTGTGGGCGCGGTCGCGATAAATCTTGTAAGTAGATGGGGAAGAAGGGCGGGGTGTTGGAGTCACTAAAATCGCTGGGAGATAGTTTCGACGGGTGTTTCGTTCGCCGGTGACGATCGAATTAGACTTTCCCAAGGTAGTGTTTATTAACTTTGTTACGAAAATCGGTGACCCAGAGAGTTTTCTTCCACTATTGGTCTCATTGTTAATAGAACTTATTTTGTAAATCCTACAATATATTTGAAAATCATGAACGATCACCGCTTCCAATTGTCAATATCACTCCATCAACACGGTATCCAATTGTCAATACCACTCCATCAACACTGTGTACAATTAACGAAAGAAGTTCAGATTTTAGGTTGGATAATATCGTCGCTATGCAGGATATTTTAGTTAGAGAATATACAAATAGAAAAAGAAACCGCTAAAAAAATATAGGCGCGCGGTGAACATGGCTGAAGCATCTAGCACGGCTCTGGCGAGTGTTTCTGTGTTGTGTGGGGCGGGGACAGCTGCAACTATATCCACCATTATAACGGTTCCCGTAGCGGGGATTTTATGTGCGGTGTCGGCCGTTTCTGGGTTGTTGTGTATGCTAATTAGGGCGTCTGGTGGAAAACTCGAGAAAAAATGTAGAAAACATGATAGAATATCCGTTCTCGCTAGGTCTAAGAAAAATGGGCATCGACGTTATGGTGTCCAAAGCGTTGGCCGATAAGAAAATATCAAATTTAGAGTTTGAATCCGTGGTGGAAGAAATGGGGAGATATGAAAAATGAAAAAATGATATAAGAATCAAGGCGCGCGCCACCATGCCCAAAATTGAGTGTACTGATTGGGATAAATTTAGGGAAAAACTTGGAGATAAAGTCGGAGGAAATTAATATTTTTATTAAATAATTAATTTTATAATTTTCTTTAAATTAATTATAAAATTAATTATATTGGTGCAGAAAACAATTTATTAATTAATTTTAGGAAAATTATTAACAATTTAAAAAGAAAAAAAAGAAAAAAAGTTTTAGGTTCCACCGAGACTCGAACCCGCGCCAGCAAAACCCTTCTGGGTCCACCCCGCTAACCCTTCGCTTAAATTTCTTCTATTTTTTTCATTTTTTCGGCTTAGCGAGGTGTGTTACACTCACATCTCCTACACCCCATCATTGGACCGATACCGCTATAATGTGCAGAGCGGCCAGAGTGAAGTACATGTGGCGAAACTTATCTCACTGTTGAGATATTAATGCCGGCGTCCCGACACTGAGCTGTGTTTATTTCTCGTATATAAACCTAACATTGCTGGTGAAATAAAAAAATTGTTATTTATTATTAATTAATTATTTTATTATATTAATTAATATGTTTTCTATATAATAGGGGGTGTTCAGCTTTAAATTATAAATATTTTTACAAAATTAAATAACGAATCATCCCGGAAATTCGTGAACTATATAAACCCTCACTAAGTGTTTATAAACTGTGTACACCACCTGTGTAAATCGATAGCCCGTTTACATACCATTGATAAGGGTATAAATAACCGTGTGCGTAATATATATTACAGTGTGTTTATTTTCCATCCCGGAAGACGTAATCGTGTAAACCTCTCTATAAATGGACACTTAATATACGTGTAAGGTGGGACACCTAATTTACATTTTCATAACGCGTGTAATTGGAACATTGTCGTCTGCTTGGTGTTGTGATTACATCATAAATAAATTAGTTCTGTTCAATAATATACATATCCTTATAAGCGATATCGTAGAAATGTACATTCGTAAACAAATCGTTAGGTTTTAATAATTTTATATAATACACCTTAGTTTCATATCCGATACGCATTATCCGTCTTAATGTTTGTATTTGCCTCTTGTATATTTGACATAATTGCCGGTATAATATTGTAAATGCAACGTTTTTATCGGAATGTAATAAATTACGCTGGTATTTCATATATTCGATATCGCCTAGTGTTCTCATTTTATAGAATTTATATATAGGACTATAACCCCCGTATTCTTCGTAAACTTCTTCAACACAGGCATTAAAAACTTTCAATTCCATATTGTATTGTATTGTATTATCCATTTTCTCTAATAGTATTTTATTATAACCATTTTTTCAAAAGTCAATTACCAATATAATTGGGACTACAATACCACCACCAACTTTTGGTTGGAGGTGGTATCATTTTGACTCCCTCTTTTCAAAATTATTTTCTCCAAAAATTCATAAATTTGCTGTCGGGAGACAATTTTCCTCGTTAACCAATTTTTGGTTTTTCGTGGGTGGTGGGGGTATTATAGAGGGTTATAAATGATATCACGGTAGGTGGTATCATTTTGACTCCCTTACTACTACTAGAGCAAGTAATTGATATATATTCAGATTGTTATTGATTATGTAGAGCAAATTGTATTTCTATGATGAGATAATGTAATCTTTCCATAACATTCTTGTTGTCAATGGCAAGTCGGAATTCAACGTCTGACATGCATGTGCAGTTGATTTTATTAAATACAACTCAAAATGGAGTGCATGCATATGAAATGTTAACATACGTAAATGCTGAACAAAGAAATCAAATTGAATCACAAATTCAATAATTCTGAGAAAAACACTGAGATAGTGTAGAATAAATATTATAGTGTGTACACAACTAATACACATTGGAATAATATATACGACAGTCATTCCAGTCGAGCCACTACTAAATCACGGTAACAATAACTGTCATTGCAGACTACAATACACATAGTACACACCAATATATAAAACATGACAGCATTCAAGATACCTTGCAATGGATATAAGGAATGCAGTAATCACGAAATTTAATATACTAATATGACAATGCTAAACAACGTAACTGTCATCCCTTGCGGCTAGGGTTTTTGTGCCATCATGTCTTCTTCTTTTCATATAGTCATATTTACAATATTATATGACTTAATTATTAAACGATGGTTGCTATCATTTATATTTGGCAGCCATCTTGGTCTTCTGCCTTGGAACACGTGTCTAATTACATAACAAGGTCACAAAAAAAAAAAGATTGACATAAATATGTGTGTTTTCTTTGAAATAGGTCAACATGACATTTCATATTTTAGTCATTACACATTATGATTGTCATTGCAAGATAATTTATATCTGGCAGCCATCTAAGGCTTCTTTTATTGGCACAATTCTCTAATATTTCATTTGAAAGTTACATAAAACGGAGATATGTATACTAATATGCTTAAATTAATCAATAGCCCAAGTAATTATTATGCAATTTGTGCAGTATAAGGCAACGTGATTTTTTTTTTAAATATTTGGCGGCCATTTTTGACTTCTGTTATTGGCACAGTTATTTAATTATATTTCTAAGTTACTTAAAACGTTCAGTGTATGCCTGAATCCAATACATCTATACCAATTTACTTCGATATGGCGCTAATATGCAGTTATATACTTCATTATCCGTCGTTTACATTATTGTTATATGATACTATATTTATAATTGGCGGCCCTTTTTGGAGTTCTGCTATTTAGACTATTATTCAATTTCACAGCAAAGTTACAAAAATAAACATTCATTTTTTTAAATAAACCCAAGATTATAACAAGAGCTGTAGGAGAACAGCATAGCTCGACTACGAGGGTTGTCGATGTACACATAGCTTGACAAAGAAGGTGGCTGCGGCCTGCATACAAACCTTAACCAAGGTCGACTAAAAACATTAACCAAGGGAAACTAGAAATGTGGCCTGTCGGCACACGAATACCCCCACTGACAGCCAAAGAAAACGAGGCATTTTTGATTATAAGCCATTTAGCCGAGCGTTAAGGTTTCAAACGCATCAAGTCTGTGACCTTGACCCTGGGCATAGTGTGATACTCAATGCATCGGTGTAGAAGACATAGAGCGGAAGGGAATTTCAATAGTTTGACCTTTATTTGACCTTCAACTATGACCTTGACCTTGGACGTAGGTGCGTGGTTATTGATCGAGACACACCTTCTCATCATGAGAAACATTTGTGCCAAGGCATTTGATAATCCATGCATCGGTGTAGAAGATATAGAGCGGAAGGGAATTTCAATAGGTTTGACCTTTGACCTTCAACTGTGACCTTGACCTTGGACGTAGGTGCGTGGTTATTGATTGCGACACACCTTCTCATCATGAGAAACAATTGTGCCAAGCCATTTGATAATCCATGCATCTGTGTAGAAGATATAGAGCGGGAATTTCAATAGGTTTGACCTTTGACCTTCAACTGTGACCTTCGACGTAGGTGCGTGGTTAGAAATTTGATAATCCATGCATCAGTGTAGAAGATATAGAGCAGAAGGGAATTTTAATAGGTTTGACCTTTGACCTTCAGCTGTGACCTTCATCTTGGACGTAGGTGCGTGGTTATTGATAGCGACACACCTTCTCATCTTGAGAAACATTTGTGCTAAGCCATTTGATAATCCATGCATCGGTGTAGAAGACATAGAGCGGAAGGGAATTTCAATAGGTTTGACCTTTGACCTTCAACAGTGACCTTGACCTTAGACGTAGGTGTGTGGTTATTGATCGCGACACACCTTCTCATCTTGAGAAACATTTGTGCCAAGCCATTTGGGAATTTCAATATTTTTGACCTTTGACCTTCAACTGTGACCTTGACCTTGGATGTAGGTGCGTGGTTATTGATCGCGACACACCTTCTCATCATGAGAAACATTTGTGCCAAGGCATTTGATAATCCATGCAATCGGTGTAGAAGATATAGAGCGGAAGGGAATTTCAATAGGTTTGACCTCTGACCTTCAACTGTGACCTTGACCTTGGACGTAGGTGCGTGGTTATTGATTGCCACACACCTTCTCATCATGAGAAACATTTGTGCCAAGCCATTTGATAATCCATGCATCGGTGTAGAAGATATAGAGCGGAAGGGAATTTCAATAGGTTTGACCTTTGACCTTCAACTGTGACCTCGGACATAGGTGCGTGGTTAGTAATTTGATAATCCATGCATCGGTGTAGAAGATATAGAGCGGAAGGGAATTTCAATAGGTTTGACCTTTGACCTTCAACTGTGACCTTGACCTTGGACGTAGGTGCGTGGTTATTGATCGCGACACACATTCTCATCATGAGAAACATTTGTGCCAAGCCATTTGATAATCCATGCATCGGTGTAGAAGATATAGAGCGGAAGGGAATTTCAATAGGTTTGACCTTTGACCTTCAACAGTGACCTTGACCTTGGACGTAGGTGCGTGGTTTTCCAAGTGTGGTTGCTGTAGGCCCAGGAGTATTCCATATACAAGCTTGAGTAAAAACCGTAACCAAGGGGAGATAACTAAGTAATCCAAGGATAAAAGTAGGCCAAGGTCAAATATAGGTCAGGGATTATTGATGTACATCACTAGGAGATGAAGTTGTCCAAGTATGGTTGATGTAGGCCCATAAGTATTCCATATACAAGCTTGACAATAAACAGTAACCAAGTAATTCAAGGTTAAATGTAGGTGAAGGTAAAATAAAGGTCAGGGGTTATTGATGTACATCCCTATGAGAAAAAGTTATCCAAGTATGGTGTATGTATGCACAATAGTATTCCATCTACAAGGTTGACTAATAACCTTAACCAAGGTTGAGTAAAAACCTTAACCAAGGGGAATTAAGTAATTTAAGGTTAAATGTAGGTCAAGGTCAAATATAGGTCAGGGGTTGTTGATGTACATCACTAGGAGATGAAGTTGTCCAAGTATGGTTGGTGTAGGGCCATGAGTATTCCATCTACAAGCTTGAGTAAAAACCTTAACCAACGAGAATTAAGTAAGTAATTCAAGAGGAAATGTAGGTCAAGGTCAAATATAGATCAGGGTTTATTGATGTACATCACTATGAGAAAAGGTTGTCCAATTATGGTGTCTGTATGCACAATAGTATTCCATGTACAAGCTTGAGTAAAAACCTTAACAAAGGGGAATTAAGTAAGTAATTCAATGTTAAATGTAGGTCAAGGTCAAATATAGGTCAGGGATTGTTGATGTACATCACTAGGAGATGAAGTTGTCCAAGTATGGTTGGTGTAGGGCCAGGAGTATTCCATGTACAAGCTTGATTAAAAACGTTAACCAAGGGGAATTAAGTAATTCAAGAGGAAATGTAGGTCAAGGTCAAATATAGATCAGGGGTTGTTGATGTACATCACTAGGAGATGAAGTTGTCCAAGTATGGTGGGTGTAGGGCCAGTAGTATTCAATATAGAAGGTTGACTAAAAACCTTAACCAAAAGGAATTAAGTAAGTAATTGAAGAGGAAATGTAGGTCAAGGTCAAATATAGATCAGGGGTTATTGATGTACATACCTATGAGAAAAGGTTGTCGAAGTATGGTGTGTGGATGCACAATAGTAATAGAAAAAAAACCTTAACCAAGGTTGACTAAAAACCTTAACCGAGGGGAATTAAGTAAGTAATTCAAGAGGAAATATAGGTCAAGGTCAAATATAGATCAGGGGTTATTGATGTGCATCACTAGGAGATGAAGTTGTCCAAGTATGGTGGGTGTAGGGCCAGTGGTATTGCATATACAAACTTGACTAAAAACCTTAACCAAGGTTGACTAAAAACCATTAACCAAGGGGAATTAACCAAGTAATTCAAGAGGAAATGTAGGTGAAGGTCAAATATAGATCAGGGGTTATTGATGTACATGACTAGGAGATGAAGTTGTCCAAGTATGGTGGGTGTAGGGCCAGTAGTATTCCATATACAAGCTTGACTAAAAACCTTAACCAAGGCGTGACGGTGACGCCGACGCCGACGCCGACGCCGACGCCGGGGTGACAACATAAGCTCTACTTATTCTTCGAATAGTCGAGCTAAAAATCATACTCTTTGTTGTCACGAACTAATGAAATTACGTCAAATGGTCACATTTGGCGGCCATCTTGGATTTTTCACATAGTGCAGTTAAGGAATTGAATTTTAACGTAGCCAATTTTCATCACTATGTCAATACACCCAGTTTACGCTCTTAAATTACTGAATTTCCTCATGTTAATGCAACTATATGGCACATTATATATATTTGACAGCCATCTTGAATTTGTGCAAATTTCTTAAACCGATCAAGGGTGACAGCTTGTCATCAGTTGGATTTCAGAACTAGAAGGTCTGGACATGCAAAGTCAGTAATAATAAAACATGTTATTCAAAACAAGTTAAAGCCCCAAATCGGCCTTTGGCTGCCGGACTATATTCAACTATGGCTGAAAGAAAAAATGGCGGTAATTATGCTGCATTTTCATTGGCTACCTATGTCGTGGGAACGACATGCTATGTCGTGGGAACGACATGCTATGTCGTGGTAACGACATAGCTAACTCGTGGTAACGAGATCCTATCTCGTGGGAACGAGATGCTATGTCGTGGTAACGAGATGCTATCTCGTGGGAACGACATAGCTAACTCGTGGTAACGAGATCCTATCTCGTGGGAACGAGATGCTATGTCGTGGTAACGAGATGTTATCTCGTGGGAACAACATAGCTAACTCGTGGTAACGAGATCCAATCTCGTGGGAACGGGATCCTATCTCGTGGGAACGAGATGCTATCTCGAGGGAACGAGATGCTATGTCGTGGGAACGACATAGCTAAGTCGTGGTAACGAGATGCTATCTCGTGGGAACGAGATGCTATGTCGTGGGAACGACTTAGAATAGAAAAAAAATTGCACATGTCCCTTTTAAGCTTCCGTAGATGGGTATCACTATCAGACAAATATTAGTTCTCATATAGAAAGAAAAGGCAGGTAAGCTTCCAACATATCTGCACGAATTATTCCAACAACCATAAATTGCGTAATCATTGTAATAGGGGGTTATTACATTAGCCAGACCAAAATAAATTTACTCTAAATCATTTATACCATCTTCAATATTATTATGGCACGAGTTAGATCACGAAATTAAGACTTCTCCTTCCAAAACAGTGTTTAAAGTTAAGATAAAACAAATATTCAAACCGCCTATTGTTCCTGACAGAACGCACTATGTTTACCACGCCTGTATACGAAATCAATGTAGTAATCTAAATTCAGACCGTTTTACTAATAATCTACGAGAATCACTATTATGTCACTGGAAACTTGATTGAAAAGTTGATGTAGATGATGATGAGCACTTTTTTTTTAATCTGCACATTATTCCATGAGCATCTGCTTATCGCAAGCCGGCAATATCACCATTTGTCTATAAATAGTATATTATTTGGAGATGAGTTAACAGATTGTGAAGTTAGTGCTAACGTTGTTTAGAAGTCCAACGCTACAATAATCTTACTCGTCGTTTCAACAATTAAGGTATATATGTACTAAGTATTCACATGTTCCTGATTGTTTAACTATATTATATACTCGGTGGCCCGATCTTCGGATATCAATTGGTCGGTATTCACCGGACAGTGCAACAATATTATATTGAACTTATTTTTGAGTAACTTCGTTTATTATTACGATGACCATGATGACATACATGTCGGTGTGTGTGCCTCATAATATGTGACGGTGGCTGGATAAACGGAGAATATGAAAGCTTCAGTTAGTCAAAATACTAACACCGGACCACCATCGTGGCGCGTCAATTTTTCGAATAAGGAGTGTGTCAACATCTGAATGACCAGCAGTACAAATTCTGATCAGACTGCGCTGTTCCGCACACTCAATCGGGCCTGTACTGTTCTCATGGGTCATACGCCTTGTTTCTCCAACACACTAGCACGATGGTTAGTAATTTTGCGCTTCAAAGTGTACATGAGATTTTAGACACTTATACCGACTGGCGTGTCTGAAATCCTAATCAAGCATGTATTTGCTCTATAAAATAAACCATATATCTATCTATACAAATGTATACTAGATAAATTCAGCAGGGGCTCATGTATACCCCGGACCACCGCCTGGATCGACAAATAAAAGGTTTAACACAAATATTTTAAAAACTTTAACGCAAATTTCTAAGTAATTTAACCTTCACCTTGGACATGAAGGCGTGGTATGGAATAAAAATATGGATGATGATAAGGAAGTATATGACGTGTGAAGTAAATCCAACTTACCGTTGCAATAAGGCAAATCTTAAAGACGCACATTTCTAAGTAATTTTACCTTGACCTTGGACATGAAGGCCCCAAGGATGTAGTATGGAATGAAAATATGGATGATGATAAGGAAGTATATGAAGTTTGAAGTCAATCATCTGCTTACCGTTGCAAAGATAATAGGTACCCGAAAACTTTAACGCAAATCTTTCTAAGTAATTTGACCTTGACCTGGGACATGTAGGCCGCATGGATGATGTATGGAAGGAAAATATGGATGATGATTTGGAAGTACATTAAGTTTGAAGTTAATCCAACTTACCGTTGCAGAGATAATGGGTATCCAAAAACTTTAACGTAAATCTTGACTTTAACGTAAATCTTGCTAAGTAATTTGACCTTGACCCTGGATATGAAGGCCGCATGGGTGTGGTATTAAATTAAAATATGGATGTAGATAAGGAAATATATACAGTTTGACATCAATCCGACTTACCGTTACAGAGATAATGGGTACCGGTACTCAAAAACTTTAAAGCAAATCTTACAGATGAAACTTTCTAAATAATTTGACGTTGACCTTTGGTATGGAATGAAAATATGGCTGATGATAAGGATGTATATGAAGTTTGAGGTCAATGCGACTTTCCGTTAATGAGATATTGGATACCCAAAAACCTTAACGTGGACGGACAGACAAATACTGTATATGCAATAGGCAATTGGGAATGGATGTAACTAATGGTGTTAACGCTTGTAGCCCAACCCATTTGTGTATATCTTGAAACGATAATGTATAGTCTAAATAGAGCAATACAATATGTTTAAATAAACTAGAATGACCGCGGCCAGCATGTCGCGCCCGCCGAGGGATAGAATGGATACTATATGCATGATGTTATGGTGTTTTATGGCTGAGTGACTTGCAAATTAAGACATTTAGAGCTGAGAATACACCTGGGGAGAATGCCCAAATTCAGCAGTTGAATTTACAATATCCTGATTTGTTGCCAGGTGATCTTAACACAGCACAATCACCTGGCCTCAGCACATTTTACTCGGCTCCTATGAAAGGCATGGGATACTGGTTAAGACTTACACGAATACATGTCCATGGTCTCAAAAGAAGACTATATTGGAGTTGCAGTAAACGATTCCATGGATCTACAGGTCGGGTTGCTGAAGTGTCCAGGTATTGCGCACAATGAATATTTGGAGGATGGTAAACATGCATATGAAGTTTCAAGTCAATGAGTGAAGCGGTTGAGGAGATATAACATACGTAAACACTTTAACGCAAAGTTTACAAAAACTTTAACGCAAACTTCTAAGACATTTGACCTTGGGCATGTTGGCAGCATGGGTATTACGCACAATGAATATTTGGAGGATAGTAAACATGCATATGAAATTTCAAGTCAATGAGTGAAGCAGTTGAGGAGATATAACATACGTAACAACTTTAACGCAAAGATTACATAAAAACTTTAACGCAAACTTCTAAGAAATTTGACCTTGACCGTGGGCATGTGGGCAGCATGTGTATTGCGCACAATACATATTTGGAGGATGGTAAACATGCATATGAAGTTTCAATTCAATGATACATACGTAAACACCTTACTGCAAATATTACAAAGATTACAACAACTTGAACGCAAACTTCTAAGAGATTTGACCTTGACCTTGGCCATATGGGCGCACTCTTAATATTTGGAGGATAGTAAACATGCTAATGAAGTTTCAAGTCAATGAATGAAGCGGTTGAGGAGATATAACATACGTAAAAACATTAACGCAAATATTACAAAAACTTGAACGCACAATTCTAAGACGTTTGACATTGACCATGGGCATGTGGGCAGCACGGGTATTGCGCACAATACATATTCGGAGGATGGTAAGCATGCATATGAAGTTCCAAGTCAATGAGTGAAGGGGTTGAGGAGATATAACATACGTAAAGACTTTAACGCAAAGTTTACACAAGCTTTAACGCAAACTTCTAAGACATTTGACCATGGGTATTGCGCACAATGAATATTTTGAGGATGGTAAACATGCATATGAAGTTTCAAGTCAATCGGTGAAGCGGTTGCAGAGACATAACATATGTAAGATGCGGACACACGTACGTACGTACGGACAGACGGACGTATGTACGGACGCCGGACGTATGTACGGACGTACGTACGGACGTCAAAGTGCTGACTATATCGCGCTGTCCTCAGGTAGACAAAAACTAGAGCAAGTGAGCAGGGGATCACGTGTACCCCCGCCCGCCCGCCGCCTGGACAGCCAAATAAAAACTTTAAAACGTAAATATTTAAAAAAAAATTTAACGCAAATCTTACGGATGAAACTTGCTAAGTAATTTGACCTTAACCTTGGATATGAAGGCCGAATGGGTGTGGTATGGAATGAAAATATGGACGATAATAAGGAAGTATATGTAGTTTGACGATTATTAGAGGTCTATATAATGTTATAATAGGCGATAGGTCTACATAAGCGATTTTTTGTTTTCATGGCAATTTTTATTTTTCCTATTTTCTGCTGGTTTCTAAACATAATTGGTAAAGTTTGCACCATTGTATCATCCCTACCACTCTTTATCCACCTTAGTTGCGAACAGTAACTCTTGCAATATATTCATGTACCGTCCGTAGGTACATGTATGGGAGTAGTCTGCAAGAGTTATTGTTCGCAACTATATCCACATGTGCAGTTGTGAACGGCAACTCTTGCAATCTACTCCCATACTGTACGTAGGCTCCACATGTGGTACAAAACATACAGCAAATATGCATAATACTCTATACATAGGTGACGAGAATCCTTTAACACATTTAGAAAATTTACATAATTATGTATTCCCATATCGATGGTCTAGTAACATAAGGTCGTATTTAGCATAGCAGTTACGACCTTATGTTACTAGACCATCGATATCTGATAAATACTGACAGACTCTGCAGAATCTGATGAGACAGTTTGCTACAAGCAGACTCGTCAGGATCTGTAAAGTTTGAAGATATTTCGTTTATGGTGGTCTGTAGCAGAGCTCCAGATAAGGAATTAGCAACTGTCACTCCATCATTTCTGAAGCAATTGGGTATTTCAAAATTTACACATCAAGAGACATCAATTATTGAATAGTTTGCTTCGAAATGAAAATATGTCTTCACATTTAATTAGAATTGTCTCCTTGGAGACAAATCTAATGAAATACCAAGATGTTTTTTTATGGAAAATAAGAAAAATATGCTATATTTGTGGTCTGTTTATTGTTTTCTGCAGCATGATAAAGATACCATACATGTGTTATTGCCTTTTGATACTCGCTACTTCTGATTTCATTTGGGTTTTTTGGCATTTTTAATTGGGTATTTAAGCAAATACACAGCTTATCTGGAGCTTTGTAACAGGGAGGCTAACTTTCCCTTCTCGCTATGACCCATTTAATGTGCATGTAGCCTTTATTTGTCCATTTGTCATAATACGTGAATGACCTCATCATAGGACCACATGTGGAAGACTCGGACATGCGACATAACAAAAACTCCCATTAAAATATCCATTACCCCACCCACCTGGTTTCGTACTGTACATTACGTAATGGACAGTAGTGAAACCAGGTGGGTGATAAAACATAATGTACAATACGAAACCAGGTGGTGGGGTAATGACATTTGTTAATGGTCATATTTTTGTGTGTCACATGTCCGAGTCTTCCACCTATGCATAGGACCCAAGGGATTCTCGCCCAAGTAATCAATTACGCCTGACCTGTATTGTTTTGTTACAGTCAGTACAGTGTACTGTTATATATATATATATATATATATATATATATATATATATATATATATATAGTATTATTTGTTTATTTTATATATCTTATTATGTATATTATAAAAGTGTATATTTACCTATCTATCTATCTATCTATCTATCTATCTATATATTCATCACACTCTCGCGAGGATTATGTGCAGCTATCAGGTGACTTCTATTACATGTACGTCCTTCTTTTATTTCACCGGCAAAATGGCGACGATTTTAAAGATTAACAACTACCATTGATTTCGTAGAATTTTGTAACATACATTTAATATTATTTTTAAAAATAGATTTCCAGTTGCTCAGTCAGGGAGCGATTACAATACTTTGAACCCGGCTTGTGTTTGCTGTCTGCCATTATAATAAATACACGGGCTTTACAAACCGTGTACAAAGACACGCCCGGACAGGTAAGTTATTTGAACGGTGAATACACATCGTTGCATAGCGTGTCCAATACACTACACAGCTATTTGCGATATCTAGCTTTCAGGTAATAATAAGCGACCGATCGATATAGGTCTGTTTATACCTGTTTTGATCACAGGTCAGTGGTTTGTGTATTGGACACTTGGACCTTCACTACAGGGACGTCAGGGCCCATATATCCGCCAAAGCCCGACTACATTTCGTTGGAGGTTCGATTTTCAGATTCACAGGGTAACGTATACATTATTTATTGCCCATCGTAGGGTTGGTAGAGTCGTATTATTATTTTATGATGGGATAGTCTCGTCAGTGTAGTATACACATCAGGCGCGTCAGTGAAGTATACACATCAGGCGCGGATCCAGGATTTCGGGTTGGGGGGGGGGGGGGGGGGGGCGTAACTATTTTGCAATACTTGACTATATTATCGAACGAGCTATAATATAGTCAAGTATTGCAAAATAGTCGACCGAGCGTAGATCGGGATAGCGCTACGGTGGTCCGGGGGCATCCCCCCCCCCCGGAAATCGTTTGAAATCTACATCGCATTTCCTGCGTTCTGGCGCATTTTGGAGCAAACATATTGACACTGTCACAGTATGTTTAGACATGATTTTTGATTGAAAACGTTTAAATTTTGATACAATAAGACAACGACCGAAAAATGCATGGAATACATGGCACTTGGCATGAAACGTGCCTTGTAACTTGTAAAAAATCTTTACTCGGCGAATTTTAGGGGGGGGGGGGGGGGGGGGGGGGGGGGGCGCGCCGGGTCGGCCCCCCCCCCCCTGAATCCGCCCATGGACATGTGTCCTAACTGTAGTTGGCGGCTATGGAATGTAAGTATTATTGTCGTATTATCATAAGATTGGTCCGGCGAATCTACTGGGTGCCCTCGCTAGCCACCTAAAGTGTATGTTGTTACCACTCAGTTAAACCGTCTCGCCGTGTAACACCATACACTTTTATGAGGAATGAGAAACATTGCAGAACAAATATTAACATTCCTGACATTATTATTTGGTATATATGAATGATATTTCAATAAAAACATATGTTTTGTCGCAATTATCAACGCCCCTGAATGTATGTGTGCACACGTACCTACTATCACTATTGTTAATGTGACTATATAGAGAATAGTAGGTTAGTGCCGTGAATGGGAAAAAATATCCGGCAACGCTCAGGAATTTCTTTCTTTCATCTCAGAAGTATATGTTGTGACCACTCATTTGAACCGTCTCGCCGAGACGGTTCAAATGAGTGGTCACAACATATACTTTGGTTCAGAAATAAGGAAAATAGATAGAGAATAGTAGGTTAGTGCCGTGAATGGGAAAACATATCTGGCAAGGCTCAGGAAACGGGATGGGCAAGGCTCTGCCGAGCACATCCCGTTTCCGTGCCGCGTCAGATATGTTTTCCCATTCACGGCACTAACCTACTATTCTATTTATCCCGTCAACACCTACAAATGGATGTAAAATGCAAAAATTGTATTGACTGGATATCAAAAATGTTTCACGGCACCGTGTTTCACGGCACATATACACTGTGTTGACCACAGGCGATTCTAGCGTGTATTGGATGGTCAATTATTGTTTGTATATACATAAAACACATTTCTAAACAATGTACAAAACAATTCAAAAGTGCCCGGGTGTAAATATAATAATTTTAATATAAGTATTATTATATTTACACCCGGGAACTTTTGAATTGTTTTGTACATTGTTTAGAAAGGTGTTTTATGTATATACAAACAATAATTGACCATCCAAGACACGCTAGAATCGCCTGTGGTGTTGACGGGATAAAAAACCGTTACATGATCATCCCTCCCCTGCATCTCTATTTTATTTGCGACTTCTACGTGTTGTGAGATTGCTGAAGACAAGTGGAGAACAGTATTTGCATTCATTGCAAACCGTATACAGTGACACCTCTGTAAACCGGACACCCGGGAGGTCCCCAGTGAGCATGGACCATACATACTATACATTTTATCCCGTCAACACAGTGCGTATGTGCCATGAAACACGGTGCCGTGAAACATTTTTGATATCCAGTCAATACTATTTTTGCATTTTACAGCCATTTGTCGGTGTTGACAGGATAAATAGAATAGTAGGTTAGTGCCGTGAATGGGAAAAAATATCTGGCGCGCCACGGAAACGGGATGTGCTCGGCAGAGCCTCGCCCATCCCGTTTCCTGAGCCTTGCTAGATATGTTTTCCCATTCATGGCACTAACCTACTATTCTCTATCTATTTTCCTTATTTCTGAACCAAAGTATATGTTGTGACCACTCATTTGAACCGTCTCCGAGACGGTTCAAATGAGTGATCACAACATATACTTCTGATGAGAAATAAAGAAATTCCTGAGCGTTGCCGGATATTTTTTCCCATTCACGGCACTAACCTACTATTCTCTATCTTCGCCCCAGTTCTGAGCCATAAATGTGTGCTATGAGATTACGAAGAGACATTGTTACCAGAGATAAATGACCAATAAACTCATCAAAAATAAGATCACATGTGTTTTCTTTGTGTCCGGTTTGGAGGGGTTCCACGGTACATATATAAGTATGGCACATATATATGCAGACTTTTATTTGTGTTGATTTCCTTTCACACTGTGGCGCTCAGTATATGTACATGTATATATGTCTAACAACTGGGGAAAATAACGTTATAATATTAGGACGTGTGACGCATCCGCACAGTCTGACCAGTGTCTACGCCGATCGTCGCCATTCAGTTAATCAAACATGTTAATAACAGTGTCTAACCATTGTCCAAAATCATGAGTAAGGACATATGGGACCCCTGTAGCCGATTTCACCAACATTGCAAATTATTCTTTTCTAGCAAAGTATACTTTGAGGGAGAAATTTTCAATTTGAGGAGAAATTTATTAATTTGTATTATACTGAATTTATTACATTATCACAGCCATTTTGGCTTCAACCTGTTTGGTTCCAACCTGTCGTGTTCGTTCGTGTGTGCACTTACACGCTGACCTCACTGTAGGTATATACACACGGGCGAGATATAAACTATCCCCATATGAAGCTCCACTGCACTAATGTAATAGTGTCTACCAACACAGTACAGTAGTGGGTACATTGTATATATGGTATGTGTTATATGGTTAGGCAGGCATAAATGAAACACTGTGCACTTTTCTGTGTATGAGGCTATTTTCAATATTGATTTTGTGTTTTTAAAAAACAGCCACAAAACTGTCCAGAAAACTGACATATTTTACAGTTTGTTGTACTATAATTGATAGGAGTCCGTTCTCCTGGCTTTTCTATGTATCATTAGCTACATCATTTCATATATTCTACTTCACATTGTCAGTTCTATGTCAAACGCAAGAAGAGGTGAAACTGGCTAATGGGTGGAATACACAAATATGGCCGAGTTTGCCACTCCATGTACCGTTTAGGATACTGTAACGAGGCAGTGTTCACATCTGTGTTATACATATATTCCATCACATTTACGAAGCAATTATTGTTTAATCAAAGGATGATCAGTAGCCTATTTCACCAACATTGCAAAGTATACTTTTCTAGCAAAGTATACTTTGAGGGAGAAATTTTCAAATTTAAGATAAATTTATTAATTTTCATTTTACTGAATTTATTACATTATCACAGCCATTTTGGCTGTGATAATGTAATAAATTCAGTATAATAATTCTGCATACTTTTAATCATCAAATACATGCAGTCGCTAGTACTATATGAAATAATGCATTTCAGGAAAAATAAATGATTACTCCCTCAAAGTATACTTTGCTAGAAAAGTAGACTTTGCAATGTTGGTGAAATCGGCTACTGGTATAGAACTTGTATTTAAGGTTGTACCCTTCTTGTGGCCCCATGTAAAGTCTCTGGAAATCTAATAAAAAACCTACTAATAAAACGATAGCTACTTACACATATACATCATATGGATGCTATCAGTAACTCTTTATGCAGATACTACTACCAATGAAAATGCACGTACACCTGTAATATCCAGATAGTATACCAATGTTGATGTAGCACATGTATATTTACGTCTCTACACATGTGTGTAGAAGCCAAATTGTACATGTAAAACACCAACATGTGCTTATGATTTTCTAACTACAGCATATGGTGTGATTTCCTTGCTGGACGCAGCTGCATAGAGACTTATTGAACACACATATATTTTTTATTTGTGTAAGTAGCTATCGGTTATTGTTACATGGTTTCCGTTGTTTGTGCAAACAAATAGCGCGTGCTGTTTGCACATGGCTTTAGGCAATGCTCATTCCGGGGCCGCGCGTAATGGAAGTGCCTTCATGACGTCACTACGCGGGTCATGACGTTCATGACGCGGCCCCGGAATATGCATACCGAAAATTATCTACGTGAATGGGACGATTTTATAAAAGTACTGAAAATACTGAATATAATGCTCAAATTACATCAGTTTTTTGTTGGAAATGTAACAATAACGTTTGATCATGTCCAGCCGTGTGCAAACGTTTGCTGTGGCCCGACAAGAATTCGGTCATTGAAAGATACACGTTGCTTCATAAGAGTGATGTGATATGTAGAGAATCGCAAGCGAGTTACCATTTGAGATTATATTTATGAAACGATTCGCGCACAATTTATGCTAACGAGTTTCATAAATCTCCTATCAACATGATCAAATCGAAACAAGTTTCAAATTCTGTTTATCACATGACTTCACACTCCAAATAACAGAAAACTTTGAAGATATCCAATACGTTTCAGTGAGAAGGTGCCATGGACTATTTTCCCCTCGAGTTGAAAATCTGCCCCAAGAAAAATAGTTTTAATACTAAGTCTACTAACACATTATAATTCCAGCACAAAAATGAGGCGCAGTTAAAATAATTATGAATAAAAATTCCAGCACAAAAATATTTACACAATTCCCTGTCCAAAATTTATATCCCAGTAAACTCCCATGCCAAACTACTTGCCGTAACCGTCAGGTGCAGTTAAAATAATTCTTAAGAAAACGGAAAATAAACACATTTTCTTGATGAATTTATTTCAAATGCTGGAATTATAAGGAATGAATGGCCTTTTTGTTGAATTTATCGGGGATATAAACTTGGAAAAGTTGCGGGAATACTGGACGAGGCCTTCCGGCCTTCGTCCAGTATTCCCGCGACTTTTCCAAGTTTATACCCCGATAAATTCCACAAAAATGCCATTCATTCCTATAATAAATATGCTATAGTATAGGTTCCCGTTCTTGGTAAACACGTGTATTGGCAAGCGGGAGCGCATTTTAACAATTGTAGTCACCGACGCTTCTAATAAGACGTTTAAAATGATGACGTCCACTTCAAAACAACTTTTCTTTGTAGCGCCATTATGGACGTCATTTGTAACATCTTCGTTTTGTTCTTTTGACATAACGTTAGCCCATAATACGAATATGTAATAAGGATGATGCGGCGATACAAACAAATTTGCTGCAGGTGTTATTAAACGTGTGTCATATCACATTTATGGAATGGGTTAAAACACGTCATAACACTGTTTTCATGTGATAAATGAATATAAGATACAATGTATGTGAATATTGTCTTGTTACTGTATACTGTAACGTGTACGGCACTGGTATGAGCCCGTTCGCTCAACACAGCTATTATAGCAAGCTGTGATACAGCTGGTAGCGTGGGTGGCAGGTCGGAGCACGCGATGGGTAATTTAACGATCAGGGTTCATCCTTACCGGAATGCCGACTGGAGACCTGGTTTGGCCCTCACATACGTCTTTGGCATTTTGTATGTGACAGTTAAATCTGGTTATACCCCTTTAATATGTGTGTATGACGATATTCGTATTCCTATTTTAGGTGAAGGGGCCAAGTAACTTGGTGTGGTATGGACACCTGGCACCAGGTCAGGTTATTCTAATTTCAGGGCTGAATATATTTGTTCTCGATGTAAATATTCAGTTCTGATTTTGGGATCCCCCACCCCAATGCAGCAGGTTAAAATGGGATCGAACCCGTTTGCCCGGCCTTACATGACCTTAGCTGTTGATAGGCCGTTACACACTAATAAACAAACAAACAAGCAACTGGTAGCGTGTCTGCCGCACAGCTACGATCGCTCCACCACTATTCTACACGTGTATGTCTTGTATGAGCTTGAACTCCTATGTGCTCATACGAACTTCTATGTGCTCCAACTCCTATGATCTTCTATGAACTTCTATGTGCTCCAACTCCTATGAACTCATGTGCGCTCCTACGAACTTATATGAGCTCCAAATTATATGATCTTCTACGAACTTCTATGAGCCCCAACTCCTACGAACTTCTATGAGTTTCAACTCCTATGAAGTCCCATGAACTCAGTTCTGCGAACACACATTCACAGGTAATATCTTAATTTAGTGGGAATCAATACTATATACAATTCAAATGATTATTGATTACAGCAAATGTGATCATGGGTATTTACTACTTTGATTAAAAGTTATTAGGACATGAATAGATGGACGCCTCGTAATGGGACGAATGTTATGCTAGCGAAGTCGAGCACAGCTGCCCCCCTGTGCATACGGTCTGTCAACTTATTCTGGGCCCGGTTGTTCAAAACATCCGTTAGCTTAACGGACTGTTAAATCCTTAACTGAATGGTTAAAATCTGTGTTTTAACAGAGATTTTAACCATTCAGTTAAGGATTTAACAGTCCGTTAAGGATTTAACAGTCCGTTAAGCTAACTGGTGTTTTGAACAACCGGGCCCAGACTATCAAGTCGCGACTTAACAACGGCTGTTATATATACCAACTATCTTCGTTATAGTTGCCAGCGAACCTGGGGCCCCGTTTCACTAAACTTCGTACGACTAAAATGTTCGTAAGTGCAAATTTATGATCGTCTGGAAATTTCATTTGGTGGATTTACATTTATTGACCATATGCTGCTGCATATGCTCAATAAATGTAAATCCAATAATTGTTTACAAGAAAACATTGTTAATGTGAAATATACAGACCATCATAATTTTGCACTTACGAACATTTTATTCGTACGAAGTTTAGTGAAACGGGCCCCCGTACGGGCCAATGTACCAGCCCTCTATAAAAAGGGTATTCCTTTTAATACCTGTTCGCTATTCCCCAGTATATATATGTAGCAGTGTCTGCTTGCAAACAACAACAACAGCATAGTTGGGAGTCGGTCATTAGACCGACTCCCAACTATGCTGTTGTTGTTGTTTGTCGAATTTAGAGTTTCCCGACACGGTGGCCTGGATTACCCGCGGATTGCTCCGCAGCGTTTGATGTGTTCCTGGGTAGAACCAGCCAGTCGTATGTGTTCATATTAAGTCTCTAACTAATAATGCACCATCACTGACACATGTACAAATAGGTATGCATAACATTAGATAACAGTTGAAGGCTGGATGGCATTGTTTTCCCGTAAAACATGAATTCGTATCCCACATATCAACACTAATTCAGGGGCGGCGGAATTGGAAATACTTGTAACAAAGCACATATTCTCATCCTCAAACTTGCCGAGAATACAGGAAATGGTGTTTCACGCCTCATGACTATTGTTTATAACATCCGACTCAAATGATCATAACCAGATAACCATGTTTCCTGGAGGCATATTATCTGTTCTTGTCTTGTTAATTCTATAAATTATGCCGCATTACCTTTTACACCTTCTATGTTATAACCCAGGGCTCCAGATAAGGAATTAGTAATTGAGTATTGTTACTTAATCATTTCTGACGCAATTGGGTATTTCAAAATTTTAATTGGGTAAAATTAAATCACACTACTGTTTACGTATCAACAGACAGCAATTATTGAATAGTTTGTTTCGAAATGAAAACATATCTTGGCTTTTCATTAGAATTGTCTCCTTGGAGACAATTCTAATGAAATACCAAAATGTGTTTTCATGGAAAAATATGCTATATTGTGGTCTGTTTATTGTTTTCTGCAGCATGATAAAGGTACCACAATTGTTCTCATTGCTTTTTGATATTCACTACTTCTGATTTCAATTGGGTTTTTGACCATTTTAATTGGGTATTTACGCAAATACGCAGCTTATCTGGAGCATTGTTACAAACCGACTATATTTAGAGTCTGATCACCTGTGTAATCCGGGTATGGAAGGTGTTCGAGCCAATTCCCACCCTTAAATATGAGCAGAATGAAGGAATGAACCTGTGTAATAGTCACATGTATGAAATTTAGTGAAACGGACACCAGCATCGTAGCTTGTAAGTACAGTACATTCGTGATTGCCCGACTGTCCGACGTCAATCACGTGTCTATAGCTATTTCATTTTCGCCAAGGATTTACATTTAGAATATACATGCCTCTATTTTCACAGAAAAATCTTTAATCGTATCCACTTATTTTCTGATTGTAATAAACCTTTTCCAGTACACCTTAGCATTGTAAATATAATGATATTCGTAACGATCAACAGACTTTGCAACTGATGACGTCATGAAAAGCAACGTGGTTCATGTGACACATGATAGGGCACACGCCTGCCACACTATACCATTCGTGGAAGACTCCGACATAGGACCCAATAGTTGGCTCATTTGGAAAATGTTACCCCACCCATTCATTTCCATCATTTGGAAAACGTTACCCCACCGATTCATTTACATACACTATACCTTACAGCCTTACAGCTGTAATGTAATATGTGGGATGGTGGGTGGGCATGTGGGTGGGTGGAATGTACTTACAGCTGTAATGTATGTGGGATGGTACATTGGAAGTGAGGAAATGGGTGGGTGTATGGTGGGTTGTAACGTAGCCTTACATCTGTAATGTATAGTGTATGGAAATGGTGGGTGGGTATGGAAATGGGTGGGTGGGTAACGTAAGCCTTACAGGCTGTAATGTATAGTGTATGGAAATGGGTGGGTGTACGTAGCCTTACAGCCTGTAATGATGGTGGGTGGTGGTACGTAGCCTTACAGGCTGTATGTATAGTGTATGGAAATGGGTGGGGTATGAAATGGTGGGTGGTAAACGTACCTTACAGCTGTAATGTATATGTAGGAAATGGGTGTGGTATGAAATGGGTGGGGGGGGGTAACGTAGCCTTACAGGCTGTAATGTATAGTGTATGGAAAGGTGGGTGGGTGTTATGGAAATGGTGGTGGGAGGGTAACGTAGCCTACACGTAAGATAGTGAAAAGGGTGGGTGTAGGAAATGGGTGGGTGGGGTAACGTACCACAGGCTGTAAAGTATAGTGTATGGAAATGGGTGGGTAAAGGTGGGTGGGTGAGGTAACGTACCAGCTGTAATGTAGGTGGTAATGGAAATGGGGGGTGGGGGTGTATTGGTAAATGTGTGTATGGAAAATATGAAATGGTGGGTGAACGTACATGCTGTAATGTATAGTGTATGGAAATGGGGTGGGTGTATGGAAATGGGTGGGTGGGGTAACGTAGCCTTACAGCTGTAATGTATGTGTATGGAAATGGTGGGTGAGTGGGTGGGTGTAACGTAGCCTTACATGCTGTAATGTATAGTGTATGGAAATGGGTGGGTGGGGTATGGTGTGGTGGACGTAGCCTTACAGGCTGTATGTATAGTGGGTATGGAAATGGGTGGGTGGGGAAGTACGGTAAGCTACCAGGCTGTAATGTATAGTGTATGGAAAATGGGTGGGTGTATGGAAATGGGTGGGTGGGTAACGTTGCCTTACAGGAATGTATCATAGTGTATGGAAAGGGTGGGAGGGGTAAGTACCTTCTTGCGTAATGTCGCCTACAGCTGTAATGTATAGTGTATGGACATGGGTGGGTGGGGTAACGTAGCTTACAGCTGTAATGTATAGTGTATGGAAATGGTGGGTGTATGGAAATGGTGGGTGGGGTAAACGTTGCCTTACAGGATATGTAATGTGGGTAGGGGTGTATTATCGAAATGTGGGTGGAGGTAACGTATGCCTTACAGCTGTAATGTATAGTGTATGGAAATGGGTGGGTGTATGGAAATGGGTGAGTGTGGTAACGTAGCCTTACATGCTGTAATGTATAGTGTATGGAAATGGGTGGGTGTATGGAAATGGGTGAGTGTGGTAACGTAGCCTAACATGCTGTAATAGAAGGATGGTGTGGGTGTATGGAAATGGGTGTGTGGAACGTAGCCTTACAGGCTGTAATGTATAGTGTATGGAAATGGGTGGGTGTATGGAAATGGGTGGGTGAGGTAACGTAGCCTTACATGCTGTAATGTATAGTGTATGGAAATGGGTGGGTGTATGGAAATGGGTGAGTGTGGTAACGTAGCCTTACATGCTAATGTATAGTATGGAAATGTGGGGTATTGAAATGGGTGGGGGGGTAACGTAGCCTTACAGCTGTAATGTATAGTGTATGGAAACGGGTGGGGGGTGTAGTACGTAGCCTTACATGCTGTAATGTATAGTGTATGGAAATGGGTGGGTGTATGGAAATGGGTGAGTGTGGTAACGTAGCCTTACATGCTGTAATGTATAGTGTATGGAAATGGGTGGGTGTATGGAAATGGGTGGGTGAGGTAACGTAGCCTTACAGGCTGTAATGTATAGTGTATGGAAATGGGTGGGTGTATGGAAATGGGTGGGTGGGGTAACGTAGCCTTACAGGATGTAATTCATAGTGTATTGAAATGGGTGGGCGGGGTAACGTAGCCTTACATGCTGTAATGTATAGTGTATGGACATGGGTGTGGGGTAACGTAGCCTTACATGCTGAATGTATATGAAATGGGTGGGTGTATGGAAATGGGTGGGTGGGGTAACAGCCTTACGCTGTAATGTATAGTGTATGTGTGGGTGAGGTAACGTAGCCTTTCTTGGCTGTAATGTATAGTGTATGGAAATGGGTGGGTGTATGGAAATGGGTGGGTGGGGTAACGTAGCCTTACAGGATGTAATTCATAGTGTATTGAAATGGGTGGGCGGGGTAACGACCTTACATGCTGTAATGTATAGTGTATGGACATGGGTGGGTGGGGTAACGTAGCCTTACAGGCTGTAATGTATAGTGTATGGAAATTGGGTGGGTGTATGTAAATGGGTGGGTGGGGTAACGTAGCCTTACATGCTGTAATGTATAGTGTTTGGAAATGGGTGGGTGTATGGAAATGGGTTGGTGGGGTAACGTAGCCTTACAGGCTGTAATGTATAGTGTATGGAAATGGGTGGGTGAGGTAACGTAGCCTTACATGCTGTAATGTATAGTGTATGGAAATGGGTGGGTGTATGGAAATGGGTGGGTGGGGTAACGTAGCCTTACATGCTGTAATGTTATAGTGTATGGAAATGGTGGGCGTAAATGGTGGGTGGGTAACGACCTTACAGGTTGTAATGTATAGTGTATGGAAATGGGTGGGTGAGGTAACGACCTTACATGCTGTAATGTATATGTATGGAAAGGGTGGGTGTGGATGGAAATGGGTGGGTGGGGTAACGTAGCCTTACAGGATGTAATTCATAGTGTATTGAAATGGGTGGGCGGGGTAACGTAGCCTTACATGCTGTAATGTATAGTGTATGGACATGGGTGGGTGGGGTAACGTAAGCCTTACATGCTGTATAGTGTATGGAAATGGGTGGGTGGGGGTAACGTAGCCTTACAGGCTGTAATTTATAGTTTATGGAAATGGGTGTGGGTAAACGTAGCCTTCGGCTGTAATGTATAGATGGGTGTGGGTGGGGTAACGTAGCCTTACAGGCTGTAATGTATAGTGTATGGAAATGGGTGAGTGTGGTAACGTAGCCTTACATGCTGTAATGTATAGTGTATGGAAATGGGTGGGTGGGGTAACGTAGCCTTACAGGCTGTAATGTATAGTTTATGGAAATGGGTGGGTGGGGTAACGTAGCCTTACAGGCTGTAATTTATAGTGTATGGAAATGGGTGGGTGTATGGAAATGGGTGGGTGGGGTAACGTAGCCTTACAGGCTGTAATGTATAGTTTATGGAAATGGGTTGGTGGGGTAACGTAGCCTTACAGGCTGTAATGTATAGTGTATGGAAATGGGTGGGTGTATGGAAATGGGTGGGTGGGGTAACGTAGCCTTACAGGCTGTAATGTATAGTGTATGGAAATGGGTGGGTGAAATGGGAAAATGGGTGGGTGGGGTAATGTAGCCTTACAGGCTGTAATTTATAGTGTATGGAAATGGGTGGGCGGGGTAACGTAGCCTTACAGGCTGTAATGTATAGTGTATGGAAATTGGTGGGTGGGGTAACGTAGCCTTACAGGCTGTAATGTATAGTGTATGGAAATGGGTGGGTGTATGGAAATGGGCGGGTGGGGTAACGTAGCCTTACAGGCTGTACTTTATAGTGTATGGAAATTGGTGGGTGGGGTAACGTAGCCTTACAGGCTCTAATGTATAGTGTATGGAAATTGGTGGGCGGGGTAACGTCGTAGCCTTACAGGCTGTAATGTATAGTGTATGGACATGGGTGGGTGGTGTAACGTAACCTTACAGGCTGTACTGTGGGGTCAGCGTGTAAGTGCACACACGAACGAACACGACAGGTTGGTTCCAACATGTCGTGTTCGTTCGTGTGTGCACTTACACGCTGACCCTACTGTACTGTATATTGTATGGCAATGGGTGGGTGGTGTAACGTTTTCCAAATGAACCAAGTAATGGGTTCTATGTTCGAGTCTTCCACCTGTGCACTATACTGGCCGTTTGAAACGTCGCAGAGCTTGATGATACATTTACGCCATTCGTCCTGAAGTGTTTCATGATTAAAGGCCGGTTGTACACGTTTTTAGTTTCTCCGACAGGCGATAACTTCAGACACTTGTAGATCGTTTTGCTTTTGTAAATACAAAATGGCCGCCATATATAGTTGTCATAGTACTAGGTATGTAGTTTGAAATAGAAAACAAATCTAGCAAGCATTATAGTATTGATGTCTCGTATTTTCCGTGAATTATGAAACTTAAACCCTTACAATGCTGAATTAAATGTTGTCGTCTGCTGTTTCTTTTTTATTCCCATTTTCTCACGAACAATCATGGTTTGATAGCACTTTAAAATCATTTTCAATGAAAATGATTCTAAAATGCTACCAAGCCAGGTTTTATTGAGAGAAATGACAAGAAAAAAACGAAACAACAGCCGACGATAATGTTCGTTTCCCGCATTCTTAGGGTTAAAGACAACTTCAGTATTCCGCATCAGCTCTGTCTTTTGTGTCAACTTTCAAATTCATTTCCGAGAATATTTCATTTTTGCGAAATCGCTATCGGCGAAATGCGGTCGGCCAGCCAGCCAGCCAGCCAGCCAGCCACTCAATCAACAATCAATCAAACAATACATCGAGCAATAAATCGAGCAATTAATCAAAAGAATCATGTATTAAATTGTACATCATATTGTATGTATCAAATAAATGTCCACGTTGTGGATCAATGGTATTCCGAGCGTTGCGTTTACGATCAGTTAATCAATCAATCAATACATCAATCAATCAACCAACCATTCAATAAATATAATCAATCAGTTAATCAGTCAACCGACCGACCGAATAGCCAGCCACTTATTCATTCAGCCGATAAATCAACCAATGAATCGATCAACTTCTATTTTATGTCTCGAATAAATTCCTGGAATTCGCTTTGTGTACCAATGCACAGGCACATTGTGGTATGAATGAGAAAAGCCTCTTTAAACCATACCCGCTTTTACTCTCATATTAAATACCTATCTGAAGGTAGAACACTCACCATCTTTTCAACCAACGCAAGTGGATTATTTACATTGAGCCAAGGTACACTAGTGCCACTTCCGTTGGTTGAAAAGATGGCGAGTGTCCTTCCTTCTAGATATATAATATCGGAGTAACAGTGGAAATGATTTACAGAGGCTTTTCTCGTTCATACCATAACGTGCCTATGTACCAATGCAATCCCTTTACATGTATTCAAGGTGTATCATCACGTGGTAATAACAACAACAAGTACTGAAACTTCCAGAATCCATCCGATTCAAAGCACGTATTCTTTTATAGTGTCCTTATTACGTAACGGATTTTGATGAAATATGGGGCATCAAACGCGTCTTGTTAAGCTGCATTTGGTGATGGCCAAACTTTTGTCGTTTTTTCGAAGAATCGATTTCCGTGTCTACCGACACGGAAATCGATTCTTCGCAATAACAACATAAGTCTGTGCTGAACTCCCTGGACCACCAATGCAGCTCATGAAGACGCATTTGCTGCGCCATATTTCATTAAAATCTGTTGCATATTAAGGAAAATATCAAATAATACTTACTTTGGAGTGGTCGACATTGTTGTTGTTGTTGTAACTACATGATCTTACACCTTGGTATTGCATTTTCCAGGTATTTTACGATGGCTTGGCAGGGCGTGCCCATGGGCCAAGGCCCCACGTGGATGCAGACGCCCCAATTTGTACTTTCCCAGGCCCGGGAAACATGTGATGTCATTATGAATGTACGGAACACATTTAAACAGCTACGAGACAGACAACAATTCGTATACCAGAACACTGCGAAGGCTAAGGAAATCTTCATACACGAGTTGGATAAGTTATACAGCTATGTATCCAGGTTAAGGGTGAGTAAGCAGCGCTCCAGTAGCCTATTTCATCAACATTGCAAAGTATACTTTCCTAGCAAAGTATACTTTGAGTGAGAAATTTTCAATTTTAGAATAAATTTATTAATTTTTATTATACTGAATTTATTACACTATAATGTAATATAATATAATGTGATAATGTCATAAATTCAGTATAATAATTCAGCATAGTTTTAATCATCAAATATATGTAATCGTTAGTTCTGCATGAAATAATGCATTTCGGAAAAATCAATGATTGCTCCCTCAAAGTATACTTTGCTAGTAAAGTATACTTTGCAATGTTGATGAAATATGCTACAGATAAGTTTTGTATTTAAAGATGATTATACACCCATATTTCAAATTCAATGCGCATTTAACTTTTGCAAATGTATTACTAATTATTTTGCTTATTAAATAGGGAACAAATGATTTTATTTAATTCACTTATTTGAGCAGCTAACTCGACTAAGTAAATTTCAACTTATTAAAGTATTTTCACTACTCAATGCATGTTTTCACATTGCTATGAGTATTTTGTACTTTCGATAATCCATGCGTATTCTGCTAAATGCTAAAATAAGTATGTAACATACGTCAATATGCACCTTTTATCCCGTCAACACAGTGCGTATGTGCCGTGCCGTTAAACATTTTGGATATCCAGTCAATACTATTTTTGCATTTTAAAGCCATTTTTAGGTGTTGACGGGATAAATAGAATAGTAGGTTAGTGCCGTGAATGGGAAAAAATATCTGGCGCGGCACGGAAACGGGATGTGCTCGGCAGAGCCTCGCCCATCCCGTTTCCTGAGCCTTGCCAGATATTTTTTCCCATTCACGGCACTAACCTACTATTCTCTATCTATTTTCCTTATTTCTGAACCAAAGTATATGTTGTGACCACTCATTTGAACCGTCTCGGCGAGACGGTTCAAATGAGTGGTCACAACATATACTTCTGATGAGAAATAAAGAAATTCCTGAGCGTTGCCGGATATTTTTTCCCATTCACGGCACTAACCTACTATTCTCTATCTATTTTCCTTATTTCTGAACCAAAGTATATGTTGTGACCACTCATTTGAACCGTCTCATATACTTCTGATGAGAAATAAAGAAATTCGTGAGCGTTGCCGGATATTTTTTCACGGCACCAACCTACTATTCTCTATATCTGCAGCTCTGCACTGTGTATTGTGAATATTGAACCCACAGGGTGAAGTAACGGACCGAGGTCTATAAATACATTACATATGCCCAAAAGCATAAATAAATGAAGAAAAAAAATATTTTTGTTTTACCCCTTCCATCTAACCATTATAGGAAGGGGTCTAACTTTTTAATAGGCCGAACCCGCACGGGCTCGAGACAACGGACTTTCACGAAACGTCAACCGATTTATATCATTGTCGCCTATTGCAGAAGTTGGGAGAATGTTAGTATTCCGCAACGATATATTCCCCGATGCGCTATGTCAACGCGTTTTCGAGCTATCGATCGTTTTGTTGTAAAAAAATTATCATCATTGCTAGGTAAAAAGCGGAAGGCGAGATGGCCGCCGTCTAAAAATAGCATAAATTCTTAATTCTTCTCATGAACCGCCAGCCGGATTTCGGCGAAACTTGGTAGGAATGATCGATGTACAATGCTCTTTCAAAGTTGTTAAAATGGTGACCCAAGGGTAAAAAATGGGCGTAGCTGGCGGTTCATGATAAAGAAGATTTTTGATTAGCGACGACCTCCGTTTTGACAAATCTGAAAAAGCTTCACCCTTGGACCATAACTGTGAAGTTTGGCCACCTTGGGCAACGCGGTGCGTGTGAAGAAGAATTTTGAAATCTCTAATAAAAGAACGACCGTTTGACCTTTCGGCGGCCATCGTGGATGGCATGACCATCCAATTTCGACAAAAAATGTATCAGAGCGATTGCCTCTTTGATACCTTCGATTTGATATAGACATGACCATATTCTGTCAAAAATAAAATTTTACCCAAATTTTACCCCACGGGCAACGCCCATTTTTGACCCCGGAGTCACCATTGTAACAACTTTGAAAGAGCATTGTACATCGATCATTCTTACCAAGTTTCGTCGAAATCCGGCTAGCGGTTCATGAGAAGAAGATTTTTTAAGAATTTATGCTATTTTTAGACGGCGGCCATCTTGGATTAGCGATAACCTCCGTTTTAACAAATCTGAAAAGGCTTCACCCATGGACCTTCACTTTGAAGTTTGGCCACCATGGGCCACGCGGTTCATGTGAAGAAGAATTTTGAAATCTCTAATAAAAGAACGACCTTTTGACATTTCGGTGGCCATCTTGGATGACATAGCCATCCGATTTCGACAAAAAAATGCACCAGAGTGATCGCCTCGTTGATACCTTCGATTTGATATATAACATGACCATATTCGGTCAAAAATAAAATTTGACCCCACGGACAATTCTCATACGCTGCCAAAACATGTTTATTTAGAAAAAAATATATTTTGACAAAACTTGAAATCGGAGTAGAGAGACATACCTTTAACTTGATACTTTTACCATCAACATAGGTATTATAAATATGAATTATAACCGTTTATAAAAGTTCCGTTTTTTTACCACTAGTAATAAGTGCACGAGTTCGGCGAATAAACCTGTCCCACGATGTTTATACAAAATGGCTTCCGAGAAATGATAGACATGTCTGTGCGATTAAATTGTCTGTCGTGACGCACAGGACGGGTATAAATGTAGGTTTGATCAAATGTTCGATTGGAAACAATGTTTTCTCTATGCAAAATGTTTCTTTACGGGCCGGGACGACGTAAAAGTGTATTTTGAACCCGATGTTTACTCCTTCATATAGCAATATCGGCCTCGGAAAATGTGTCTGTTCTTTCCCGACCTAGCAATGAGATATATTTTTTTACAACAAAACGATCGATAGCTCGAAAACGCGTTGACATAGCGCATCGGGGAATATATCGTTGCGGAATACTAACATTATTCTCCCAACTTCTGCAATAGGCGACAATGATATAACTCGGTTGACGTTTCGTGAAAGTCCGTTGTCTCGAGCCCGTGCGGGTTCGGCCTATTAAAAAGTTAGACCCCTTCCTATAATGGTTAGATGGAAGGGGTAAAATATTTTTATTTTTTTTTCTTCATTTATTTATGCTTTTAGGCATATTTAATGTATTTATAGACCTCGGTCCGTTACTTCACCCTGTGATTGAACCATAATCACCACTGTTCAGTATACTACTGTCTGTTCCACGTTTTTCTGCCAACGAACTTTTGGCTATTACACATATTATATCTAAGAAATATCTAAAGGTAAGTACTTTTTCACCAATAACAAAAGTCACCCTCCCCAATTTTTTTTTATTTAATAAAATTTCATCAAATATTAATTTTATTGCGGAAAAGAATGGGAATTTCGCATGGGGCAAAAAGAGACAATGAGGGTCGAAAAACGAACACTTTTGAAAATTGACTCCAAGACCTGGCTAGATAGCTTGGAAATGGTGTAACTAAGAAAAAAAGTAGAATTTGAAAATCGTTTCCTAAATAAAAATATATTTAAAAAAAATTAATATTTTTAGCCCCCAAGTTTAATTTCCCATATAATTTCGCTATTAAATCAGTACATGTATTTGATGATATTTCGTCAAATATTTTTGTTTATTGAAATGTAAAACGACTTACATTTAAATAGTTGATAATGTGTTTGATAGCCGGGGCCCGGTTGTTCAAAACACCAGTTAGCTTAACGGACTGTTAAATCCTTAACGGACTGTTAAATCCTTAACTGAATGGTTAAAATCTCTGTTAAAACAGAGATTTTAACCATTCAGTTAAGGATTTAACAGTCCGTTAAGCTAACGGATGTTTTGAGCAAAAGGCCCCAGAAGTTCGTCGGTAGAAAAACGTGGAACAGACAGTAGTAATAATATTTACCAGAAATATACTGCACACCAGTGCTCTGATGAATCATATTTCTAAACAGGCAAATCCGCTGATGTTTTTCAATTTTTCAAGATCGGCAAGCAATTGGTAATGAGAACACAAGCAATACAAGATATACATGTAGTGATCTAGCTGTGATACTCGCCGAACAAGACTATACTACCAGAACATGTATACATTTCGCGTGTGCTTTCATTGCACTTCTTCCTTTGTGGCTAAGGGATGGGTCGTGACCTAGGGGTTAGAACACCTGATTTCAAATCCAGAGGTTGTGGGTTCAAACCTCGCATAGGGCATCAACTAATACTTTCATAGTATTTCCACTCCACGGGTCTCGTTTGAGACTGTGGTCCCGTCTCTATATGACCTTAGCTGTTGCTGAGACGTTAAACCCATTCACTTTCTCTGTGGCTGCGACTGGAGAAATGGGGCGTATGTGTGTTGCGACCACTGTTTGCAATTTCATCAATGAGACACCCATCATGCTTCTAATAATCAAAATATATGTATACTGAAACGATTTAAAAACGCAACAAGGAGATGTTATTGGATACCCATATGTGGCTGATTATTCGCATGACCGGAGTGTACGTAGCCCCGCAGTGGACGCAGAATTCTTTTTGTTATTAATTCGTTCCCACGATATAACAATTCGTTCCCTCATTTTAACAATTCGTTCCCATGTTCCCTTAATTTAACAATTCGTTAACAATTCGTTCCCTCATTTTAACAACTCGTTCCCACGTTCCTTCAATTTAACAATTCGTTAACGAATTGTTAAATTGAGGGAACGTGGGAACGAATTGTTAAAATGAGGGAACGAATTGTTATATCGTGGGAACAAATTGTTTATTCGAGGGAACAAATTGTTAAATTGAGGGAACGAATTGTTATATCGTGGGAACAAATTGTTTATTAGAGGGAACGAATTGTTAAATTGAGGGAACGAATTGTCATTTCGTGGGAACGAATTGTTACTTCGAGGGAACGAATTGCGTATATCGTTGGAACAAATTGTTAATTCGAGGGAACGGATTGCTAAATTGAGGGAAAATGGCTGTGATAATGTAATAAATTCAGTATGTTGGCTGTGATAGTGTAATAAATTCAGTATAATAAAGATTAATAAATTTATCCTTAAATTGAAAATTTCTCCCTCAAAGTATACTTTGCTAGATAAGTATACTTTGCAATTTTGATGAAATAGGCTACTGGGGCCCGTTTCACTAAACTTCGTAGGACTAAAATGTTCGTAAGTACAACATTATGATGGTCTGTAAGTTTCACATTAACCACATTTTCTTGTAAATAATTAATGGATTTACATTTATTGAGCATAGGCTGCATATGCAGCCTATGCTCAATAAATGTAAATCCATAAATTGAAATTTACAGACGATCTTAAATTTGCACTTACGAACATTTTAGTCGTAAGAAGTTTAGTGAAACGGGCCCCTGGTATGTATGCGTCATTTACAGCGGAATTATGCCCACGACGACGCTGATGCTCAGAACAAGCAGATAGTCGACCATTACGAGAACAAGATTGCTCAACTTACTCTGAAAATCCAGGAAGAGGTGAAAGCCAAGGAAAGTGCAATGACCAGGTATGAACCACGGTTCTTGAAGAACGTTTCATATTTCGGTGTTTTATGGGTTATTTTGGTATATCTGGTGGTTTGGATGCATTGTTACCAACATAAACGTTACGTCACCTCACACGAATTAGTACACGTATAAGTACGGTAATTTACAGTTCCTTTGTGGGTATGTTGACAGTATAAAAGGGGTTCGAAAGTTCGGAAAGTTAACTGTGTAGATAATTGACGATTTCTGTCGTACGTAATGATTGAGCATTTGTAGTACAAAGCTATGTAAAGTACCCAAAACCAACGAAATCCACCCAGGGGCTCTAAGTGGGTCGACAGACCACATTTTCTAGTTTCAAATGGGTTAAATCAGCAAAACCTATCGGCGGATATTACGTGTTGCGGACAGTTTTAGTAGGATATTCACAAATTGCAGGATCAGCGAATTGTCATCCCGATTACTAAAGGCGGGTAACTCGGACATCACGGAGTTGTCCGATCCTAATCGACCAATGAAATTGGCGGAGGAGTGTAACGCGATATACGACGATGATTGGACGGACGCCTTCGAGGTTCTTACTGAGGAGAAGAAGAAATGTGACGAGGACGCGATTGCTATCCTCTACACTATGTTGCAGGTACCTGCCATAGGCACTTTGTGGTATGAAGGACAAAATCCTCTTTAAGGCATACACAATATTACTCCAATATTAAATATCTACAAGGTACGACACTCGCCATCTTTTCAGCGAACGGAAATGGATTATTGTATCCCCCGGACGAAAGTCGGGGGATACTATGGATTTGACACCATGCCGCGTTCGCGTCCGCCGCAGACACTTCTTGTCCGGAGCATAACTCGACCACCCTTTGGAATATTTTCATGAAACTTCACACATGCATAGACCACGACCCGAAGGTGTGTCACGCACAAGAATGACAACTCTTGCATAGCTAATTCTTTAGTTATCTCCCTTTTTAGCTCGACTATTCGAACAATAAGTAGAGCTTATGTTGTCACCCCGGCGTCGGCGTCGGCGTCGGCGCCGGCGTCGGCGTCACCGTCACGCCTTGGTTAACGTTTTTAGTCAAGCTTGTATATGGAATAAGGTTGTTAGTCAACCTTGGTTAAGGTTTTTAGTCAAGTTTGTATATGCAATACTACTGGCCCTACACCCACCATACTTGGACAACTTCATCTCCTAGTGATGCACATCAATAACCCCTGATCTATATTTGACCTTGACCTACATTTCCTCTTGAATTACTTACTTAATTCCCCTTGGTTAAGGTTTTCAGTCAACCTTGGTTAAGGTTTTTTTTCAAGCTTGTACATTGAATACTATTGTACATCCAGACACCATACTTCGACAACCTTTTCTCATAGGTATGTACATCAATAACCCCTGATCTATATTTGACCTTCACCTACATTTCCTCTTCAATCACTTACTTAATTCCTTTTGGTTAAGGTTTTTAGTCAACCTTCTATATGGAATAATACTGGCCCTACACCCACCATACTTGGACAACTTCATCTCCTAGTGATGTACATCAACAACCCCTGATCTATATTTGACCTTGACCTACATTTCCTCTTGAATTACTTACTTCCCCTTGGTTAACGTTTTTAGTCAAGCTTGTAGATGGAATACTCCTGGCCCTACACCAACCATACTTGGACAACTTCATCTCCTAGTGATGTACATCAACAACCCCTGACCTATATTTGACCTTGACCTACATTTAACCTTGAATTACTAACTTAATTCCCCTTGGTTAAGGTTTTTACTCGACCTTTACAAAGCTTTTTACTCAAGCTTGTACATGGAATACTATTGTGCATACAGACACCATAATTGGACAACCTTTTCTCATAGTGATGTACATCAATAACCCCTGATCTATATTTGACCTTCACCTACATTTCCTCTTGAATTACTTACTTAATTCTCTTTGGTTAAGGTTTTTAGTCAAGCTTGTACATGAAATACTCATGGCCCTACACCAACCATACTTGGACAACTTCATCTCCTAGTGATGTACATCAACAACCCCTGACCTATATTTCACCTTGACCTACATTTAACCTTAAATTACTTACTTAATTCCCCTTGGTTAAGGTTTTTACTCAACCTTGGTTAAGGTTTTTAGTCAAGCTTGTAGATGGAATACTGTTGTGCATACAGACACCATACTTGGATAACTTTTTATCATAGGGATGTACATCAATAACCCCTGACCTTTATTTTACCTTCACCTACATTTAACCTTCAATTACTTGGTTAATGTTTATAGTCAAGCTTGTATATGGAATACTTCTGGGCCTACATCAACCATACTTGGACAACTTCATCTCCTAGTGATGTACATCAATAATCCCTGACCTATATTTGACCTTTTGACCTACTTTTATCCTTGGATTACTTAGTTATCTCCCCTTGGTTACGTTTTTTACTCAAGCTTGTATATGGAATACTACCTGGGCCTACAGCAACCATACTTGGAAAACCACGCATCTACGTCCAAGGTCAAGGTCACTGTTGAAGGTCAAAGGTCAAACCTATTGAAATTCCCTTCTGCTCTATATCTTCTACACCGATGCATGGATTATCAAATGGCTTGGCACAAATGTTTCTCATGATGAGAAGGTGTGTCGCCATCAATAACCACGCACCTACGTCCAAGGTCAAGGTCACAGTTGAAGGTCAAAGGTCAAACCATATTGAAATTCCCTTCCGCTCTATATCTTCTACACTGATGCATGGATTATCAAATTGCTAACCACGCACCTACGTTCAAGGTCACAGTTGAAGGTCAAAGGTCAAACATATTGAAATTCCCTTCCGCTCTATATCTTCTACACCGATGCATGGATTATCAAATGGCTTGGCACAGATGTTTCTCATGTTGAGAAGGTGTGTCACAATCAATAACCACGCACCTACGTCCAAGGTCAAGGTCACACTTGAAGGTCAAATGTCAAACCTATTGAAATTCCCTTCCGCTCTATATCTTCTACACCGATGCATGGATTATCAAATGCCTTGGCACAAATGTTTCTCAGGATGAGAAGGTGTGTCGCGATCAATAACCACGCACCTACATCCAAGGTCAAGGTCACAGTTGAAGCTCAAAGGTAAAAAATATTGAAATTCCCAAATGGCTTGGCACAAATGTTTCTCACGATGAGAAGGTGTGTCGCGATCAATAACCACGCACCTACGTCCAAGGTCAAGGTCACTGTTGAAGGTCAAAGGTCAAACCTATTGAAATTCCCTTCCTCTCTATGTCTCTACACCGATGCATGGATTATCAAATGGCTTGGCACAAATGTTTTCTCATGATGAGAAGGTGTGTCCCGATCAATAACCACGCACCTACGTCCAAGGTCAAGGTCACAGTTGAAGGTCAAAGGTCAAACCTATTGAAATTCCCTTCCGCTCTATATCTTCTACACTGATGCATGGATTATCAAATTGCTAACCACGCACCTACGTCCAAGGTCACAGTTGAAGGTCAAAGGTCAAACCTATTGAAATTCCCTTCCGCTCTATATCTTCTACACCGATGCATGGATTATCAAATGCCTTGGCACAAATGTTTCTCAGGATGAGAAGGTGTGTCTCGATCAATAACCACGCACCTACGTCCAAGGTCAAGGTCATAGTTGAAGGTCAAAGGTCAAACCTATTGAAATTCCCTTCCGCTCTATATCTTCTACACAGATGCATGGATTATCACACTATGCCCAGTGTCAACGTCACAGACTTGATGCGTTTAAAACCTTAACGCTCGGCTAAATAGCTTATGATAAAAAATGCCTCGTTTTCTTTGCCTACCAGTGGGGGTATTCGTGTGCCGACAGGCCACATATCTAGTTTCCCTTGGTTAATGTTTTTAGTCAACCTTGGTTAAGGTTTTTATGTAGGCCGCAGCCACCTTCTTTGTCAAGCTATGTGTACGACAACCCTCGTAGTCGAGCTATGCTGTTCTCCTACAGCTCTTGTTTCTTTCGCGCACTGATTGAGCATAACTCGACCACCCTTTGGAATATTTTCATGAAACTTCACACGTGCATAGACCACGACCCGAAGGTGTGTCGTGCACAATAATGACAATTCTTGCGTAGCTAATTTTTGAGTTATCTCCCTTTTTAGCTCGCCTGCACGAAGTGCAGAAGAGCTTATGTCATACCCCCGGCATCGTCGGCGTCGGCGTCGTCGGCGTCGGCGTCAGCGTCGTCCACAAACTTAACGTTGGGTAAATGTCTTATAACTTCTGTTTCCTTTCACGGAACACCTTGTTATTTCATACATGCATTCCTCAGATGACCCTCTATCATGCTGTAGCAAATCCATGACCCACCACCCAGCCCTTACCCCAAGGTCAAGGTCACAAAATTGGCACATTCATAAACTTAGCGTTGGGTAAATGTCATATAACTTCTGTTTCCTTTCATTGAACACTTTGTTATTTCATACATGCATTCCTCAAATGACACTCTATCATGCTGTAGCAAATCCATGACCCACCACCCAGCCCTTACCCCAAGGTCAAGGTCACAAACTTGGCACATTCATAAACTTAATGTTGGGTAAATGCCATATAACTTCTGTTTCCTTTCATGGAACACCTTGTTATTTCATACATGTATTCCTCAGATGACCCTCTATCATGCTGTAGCAAATCCATGACCCACCACCTAGCCCTTACCCCAAGGTCAAGGTCACACACTTGGCACATTCATAAACTTGTGTCTTGATGTAGCAAATCCACAACCTACCACCCAACCATTACCCAAAGGTCAAGGTCACAAACTTAGCATGTTCATAAACTTAACGTTGGGGTAGATGTTGTGGAACTTTTGTTTCGTTACAGGGAACGCTTTGCTATTTCACACATGCATTCATCAGATGATCCTCTATTGTGCTACAACAAATCCATGACCCCCCTTTCCCCAAGATCAACATCATAAACTTAACGTTGGAGTAAATGTCTTTTTATAACTTCTGTTTCTTTACAAGGAACGCCTTGATATTTCATACATGCATTCATCTGATGATACTCTATCATGCTATAGCAAATCCATGACCCACCCCACCCCTTTCCCCAAGTTCAAGATCACAAACTTAGCACATTCATAAACTTAACGTTGGGGTAAATGTCTTATAACATTCCTTTCATGGAACGCCTTGATAGTTCATACATGCATTCATCAGATGACCCTCTATCATGCTGTAGCAAATCCACAACCCACCACCCAACCCTTACCCCAAGGTCAAGGTCACACACTTAGCTTGTTCATAAACTTACCGTTGGGGTAAATGTTGTGTAACTTCTGTTTGTTTACAGGGAACGCTTTGATATTTCATACATGCATTCATGTGATGATCCTCTATTGTGCTACAGGAAATCCATGACCCACCCCCCACCCCCACCCCCCACCCCCCCACCTCTTTCCCCAAGGTGAATGACACAAACTTAGCACATTCAAACATGCATTCCTCATGTGAATAGCTATCATAATGTTGTAAATCACCAACTTAGTGCGTTCATAAACTTAACGTTGGGTTAAATTTTGTTTTACTTCTGTTTTCAGGGAGCGCATTGATATTTCATACATGCATTCATCTTAATTTGCTATATTATGCTATAGCAAACCCACGACCCACCTTGCACCACTGACCGACAATGTCAAGGTCCACCGCACGCCCCTTAACCCAAGGTCAAGTTATATAATATTCATGTTTTTTATGCAACTGTGCCAAGTTTGAGTGAAGGCTGCCAACAGGCGAGCTTCGTTGTCTTTTGACAACTCTTGTTAAAAAACGGTACGTATTATGTTTTACCGCCTGGCGGGCAGTCGGCTGACTGACAAAGTGCATAGTTCGTGTACACAACTCCTCCAAAACCGTCCAGTCGATCGATCTGAAACTATACACACGTCTTCTACACATATTGAAGATGTGCACCTTGGTGTTTTTATGCCGAAAAAAATATTCTGTAACAAAAATATCACCTTTTTAACTTTGCCATTTTTTGTACATTTTTCTATACAATTCCATATAGGGTTCAGCGTTTGTGTACACAACTCCTCTGAAACCGTTCAGCCGATCGATCTGAAACTATACACACATCTTCTACACATATTGAATATGTGCACCTTGGTGTTTTTATGCCGAAAAAATATTTTTTAACAAAGATATCACCTTTTTAACTTAGCCATTTTTTCTACATTTGTGTAATCAATTCTATATCATTTCTACTTTACACATCTCTGCCTAAATTAGTATACATGTTTAGCACAACGAGATGAAGAAATAATGCTATAGAGTTTCAAATTCTCATTAATGGTTCTTGCCTTGGTGGTGACAACTTCACATTTCTGCATCTTCGCTGTCTGACCCATATTCGACGGGCGTATTTTGTGACTTACGGCACTCTTGTTTCGCAATAAAATCAATAATTTGTTTTGGGGAGGGTGAATTTTTTGTTATTGATGAACAAGTACTTCCTTTTAATTATTTTTTAGTTTTAATGTGTGTAATTGCCAAATGTTCGTCGGCAGCGAAACGTGGAACAGACAGTAGTATTTGTGTACATATTGAGTTATGAATTTGTTATTTATCCCCATCACAGGACAGCATGGAATTCGACCCCGTTCACCCGCCGTAAAATGACCATACATGTTGACAGACCTTAAAGATCTGTCAACATGTATGGTCATTTTACAATTTAATGTACGGTCATTTTACAATTTAATCAAATAACATTGCAGAAGTGCAAAGAGTACTGTAGTGAGGCGGCCAAGATGCAATACGACCAGATAGAGAACCTCATTACATCGCCCGCGCTCTGGAGTGTCCAGCAATCTAAGGTAGTCGTTCTTTGTCACCACACTCTCCACCGCCACATAGCCAAGGTGTATGATCACGTGGTACTAACAGCAACAACAAGTACTGAAACTTCTAGAATCCATCCGATTGAAAGTACGTAATCTTTTATATTGTCCTTATTACGTGACGGATTTTGATGAAATATGGCGCATCAAAAACGACATAAGTCTGTGCCAAACTCCCTGGACCACCAAATGCATCTCATGAAGACGCGTTTGCTGCGCCATATTTCATCAAAATCCGTTACATATTAAGGAAAATATGAAATAATACTTACTTTGGAGTGGGCGACGTTGTTGTTGTTGTAACGACGTTATCATGCACCTTGATAGTATGCAACGGAAACCAAATAATCATTATATGATAATGGTTTTGTAAGGCAGTTATGCTAGTATGTAGTAAGTACAATGTAGTATGTCCTCGTTACATCACCCATGCTATGGGACTGGCCAGCAACCCAAGATACTGTGAGTACAAAGTAGCATGATTGCAGTCCTGGGTGGCAGGTGGGAGTATGCGATGGGTAATTTAACGATCGGGGTTCATCCTTAACGGAATTCAGACTGGAGACCTGTAGCCCATTTCATCAACATTGCAAAGTATACTTTAGTAGCAAAGTATACTTTGAGGGAGAAATTTTCAATTTTATGATAAATTTATTAATTTTTATTATACTGAATTTATTACATTATCACAGCCATTATAAATTCAGTATAATAATTCTGCATACTTTTAATCATGAAATATATGCATTTGTTAGTTCTATATGAAATAATGCATTTCAGGAAAAATAAATGATTACTCCCTCAAAGTATACTTTGCTAGTAAAGTATACTTTGCAATGTTGATGAAATAGGTTACTGGTTTGACCCTCACATACGTCTTTGGCATGTTGTATGTGACAGTTGAATCTTGTTATATCCCTTACGTGAGTATTACGATTATTCGTAATCGTATTTTAGGGGAAGGGGCCAAGTGACGTTGGTGTAGTATGGACCTGGCACCAGGTTAGGTTATTCTAATTTCAGGGCTGAATATATTTGTTCTTGATGTAAATATTCCGTTCTGATTTGTGTCGCGCCTGCTTTAGCAGAGGCGCGACAATAGTCGGCGCTTTTTCCGTCGTCGTCCGCGTCGTCTGCGTCGTCCGGTTTTTTGTAAGGTAAATGCGTTAACGTTATTGTTTTTTCACAATATCTCTTTAACCCCTTGCCAGACTTTGAAAATATTTCACATCAATCTTTGTCTAGGGATGATGCTTCATTACGCACACCCCCACATTCAAATTCTCAAGGTCAAGGTCATTATACCCCCACAAACAAAGTTTGTTGGGGGTATATAGGAATCAGCTTGTCGGTCGGTCTGTTGGAAATTCCCTTCCGCTCTATATCTTCTACACCGATGCATGGATTATCAAATGGCTTGGCACAAATGTTTCTCATGATGAGAAGGTGTGTCGCGATCAATAACCACGCACCTACGTACAAGGTCAAGGTCACAGTTGAAGGTCAAATTTCAAACCTATCGAAATTCCCTTCCGCTCTATATCTTCTACAGCGATGCATGGATTATCAAATGGCGTGGCACAAATGTCATCATGATGAGAAGGTGTGTCGCGATCAATAACCACGCACCTAAGTCCAAGGTCAAGGTCCACAGTTGAAGGTCAAGGTCAAACCTATTGAAATTCCCTTCCGCTCTATATCTTCTACACCGATGCATGGATTATCAAATGGCTTGGCACAAATGTTTCTCATGATGAGAAGGTGTGTCGCGATCAATAACCACGCACCTACGTCCAAGGTCAAGGTCACAGTTGAAGGTCAAAGGTCAAACCTATCGAAATTCCCTTCCGCTCTATATCTTCTACACCGATTCATGGATTATCAAATGGCTTGGCACAAATGTTTCTCATGATGAGAAGGTGTGTCGCGATCAATAAACACCCACCTACGTCCAAGGTCAAGGTCACAGTTGAAGGTCAAAGGTTAAACCTATTGAAATTCCCTTCCGCTCTATATCTTCTACACGGATGCATGGATTATCAAATGGCTTGGCACAAATGTTTCTCATGATGAGAAGGTGTGTAGCGATCAATAAACACGCACCTACGTCCAAGGTCAAGGTCACAGTTGAAGGTCAAAGGTCAAACCTATTGAAATTCCCTTCCGCTCTATATCTTCTACACCGATTCATGGATTATCAAATGGCTTGGCACAAATATTTTTCATGATGAGAAGGTGTGCCGCGATCAATAACCACGCACCTACGTCCAAGGTCAAGGTCACAGTTGAAGGTCAAAGGTCAAACCTATTGAAATTCCCGTCCGCTCTATATCTTCACCGATGCATGGATTATCACACTATGCCCAGGGTCAAGGTCACAGACTTGATGCGTTTGGTTTGAAACATTAACGCTCGGCTAAATGGCTTATAATCAAAAATGATCTTTGGCTGCCAGTGGGGGTATTCGTGTGCCGACAGGCCACATTTCTAGTTTTTTATTTACTTGTAATGTTCACCGGTTTTGTAAGGCAAATGCGTTAAAGTTATTGTTTTTTCACAATATCTCTTTAACCCCTTGCCAGACATTGATAATATTTCATATCAGTGTTTGTCTAGGGATGATTTTTCATTACGCACACCCCCACATCCAAATTCTGAAAGTCAAGGTCATTTATTTACTTGTAATGTTCACCGGTTTTGGTAAAGTTATTGTTTTTTTCATAATATCTCTTTAACCCCTTGCCAGACTTTGATACTATTTCACATCAATGTTTGTCTAGGGATGATGCTTCATTACGCACACCCCCATAATCCAAATTCTCAAGGTCAAGATCATTTATTCACTTGTAATGTTCACAGGCTGTGTAAGGCAAATGCGTTACAGTTATTGTTTTTTCACAATATCTCTTTAACCCCTTGCCAGGCTTTGTTAATATTTCACATCAATATTTGTCTAGGGATGATGCTTCACTACGCACACCCCCACATCCAAATTCTGAATGTAAAGGTCATTTATTTACTTTTAATGTTCACCGGTTTTGTAACAGAAATGCGTTAAACTTATTGTTTTTTCACAATATCTCTTTAACCCCTTGCCAGACTTTGATACTATTTCACGTCAATGTTTGTCTAGGGATGATGCTTCATTACGCACACCCCACATCCACATTCTCAAGGTCAAGGTCAGTTATTTACTTGTAATATTCACCGGTTTTATAACAAAAATGCGTTAAAGTTATTGTTTTTTCACAATATCTCTTTAACCCCTTGCCAGACTTTGATAATATTTCACATCAATGTTTGCCTATGGATGATGCTTCATTACGCACACCCCCACATCCATATTTTCAATGTCAAGGTCATTTATTTACTTGTAATGTTCACGGTCAAATGCCTCGGCAGGCGCGATACCGCTTCCGTGGCGGAATTCTTGTTATTATCAAGGCTGCAAGCGAGGGCATTAGCTTTGTGATAGCAATGCCCTTGTTGAGCATGATTGTGTCTTTCTTTCAGCAGCCAAAGGCAGCGCCCTCGGGTAAGAAAGAAGCGCCAAAGATGTCCAAGACCACCGGGGCCCGACCGTTCAAGCAGGCTGACATTAAAGGCCCATCCCAACAGGAACAGGATTTTGGCGTACGTCTATATGTCTGTCTGTGACTCGAGAAGTGGAGCTTATCGGTTATCAGTGTAGCTCCTGTAGCAGATTTCATCAAAATTGCAAAGCATACTTATCTAGCTAAGTATACGTTGAGGGAGGGAGTATAGAGAATAGTAGGTTAGTGCCGTGAATGGGAAAAGATATCTGGCAAGGCTCAGGAAACGGGATGGGCGAGGCTCTGCCGAGCACATCCCGTTTCCGTGCCTCGCCAGATATTTTTTTCCATTCACGGCACTAACCTACTATTCTATTTATCCTGTCAACACCTACAAATTGCTGTAAAATGCAAAAATAGTATTGACTGGATATTAAAAATGTTTCACGGCACCGTGTTTCACGGCACATACGCACTGTGTTGACGGGATAAAATCATTTATTTTTCCCCGAAATGCATTTTTTAAATGCAACTTAACAACTCGATATATTGATGATTAAAAGTATGCAGAATTATTATACTGAATTTATTACATTATCACAGCCAAAATGTCTGATAATATAATAAATTCAGTATAATAAAAATTAATAAATTTATCCTTAAATTGAAAATGGTGAACATGCAGATCTTGACCAGACTGGGGTTTATTGATTTTGCGACCAGTGTAGATCCAGATCAGCCTGTGCATCCACGCAATACTTTCTTGGTATGTCCATCTTGCTGGGATTTCGGATGAGATTTGAAACCTAGGTGCCGTCCCTAAATGACATTGGCTGCTGCTGGGATGTTAAGCCCATTCACTTTCACTGGCAATAATTTCCTCCTATTTTGTCCAACTGTTAGCTTCTTCTTATCAGAGATATATTTTCACCTTCTATACACTCATAATGCAAACGCCCATTCCACGTATTGAGTTTACATCCCAATACAATCCATTAGACACATGTGACGTTGCGTGATGCTGTTGATTGGTTAAAATTCGCAACGTCGCTGTTCCAAGAATTGCGACAAAATGACGTAAAACAATATTATTCTTCAGAGCTCCAGTTAAGGTGCGTAATTTGACCAACTTGGGGTGAAATTTTTTTATTCTTTCATAAAAAATGGCAAGTTGGGAGTCCTTTAGAATCGTCTCATTGAGACGATTCTAAAACACTCCCAACTTGCCATTTTTGATGGAGAAATAAGAAATTTACCTCCAAATTACGCACCTTAACTGGAGCTCTGATTCTTAATTTTAATGCCATATTTGCTTATTTATATTTTTGAATCTTATCAGAAAATGCAGTGTAAATATAAGTAATAAAACCATGGCCTGCTGCGTTTATTGGGGTGAACAATACATTTGCCAGTGGTCTGTTTCGGACTCCACGCACTTTAAACAGACCAAATGTATTGTCCACCCCAGTAAACGTAACGGCCCATGGTTTTCTTACTTAAATAAATAGACGTATACATGTAGGGTTTGGATGTCTGTGTTCTTATTCAAGGTTTATGATCACGTGGTTACAACGACAATAACAAGTACTGAAACTTCCAGAAGCCCTCCGATTCAAAGAACATGTTCTCTTATTTTGTCCTTATTATGTACGGATTTTTATGAAATCTGGCGCGTCAAACGCATCTTGTTAAGCTGCATTTTGTGTTCTTTGTACTTTGGCCCAAACTACTGTCGTTTTTGCAAAGAATCGTGTCTACTGACACGGAAATCGATTCTTCACAAAAACGACGTAAGTATGCCGAACTCCCGGGACGACCAAATGCAGCTCATGAAGACTCGTTTGCTGCGCCACATTTCATCAAAATCCTTTGCATATTAAGGAAAATATCCAATAATACTTACTTTGGCGTGGGCAAGATTTCAACACTTTCAGCCATTGTTGTTGTTGCTGTAACCACGTTATCATGCACCTTGTTATTGTAGTACAATGTATGTGATTTCAGACTGATGAGTTTGTCTGCTCAAGCAAAACAGAGCCTCACATAAAGGAATTCCGTAAGATGGTGGCCGGCGAGACAGTGAAGTATTTGACCATGGTAGGTGCCAGAGCTCCAGATAAGACACGTATTAGTGTAAATTAACGCATTCATTTTACCTGAATATGCATTGGTTTTCAAAAGTTGGAGTACGAAATACTCACAATTATTTGAAAATCCTCATTGATAAAGAAGCGAATATCCAGGTCACAGCTACGTTCAGCAGTGACGTTCCATTTGTTAAATGAAATGACGTCACATGACGTCACCGAATGATGTGACTGTAATGCCACAAAATAGAGACTCTTTGTTATTTTGAACAACAACTTTAAATGCTATCTACACGTTTCATAGCCTTGCCTGATAAACTTGATAATTAAAATATACTAGTTAACCAGGGGGAAAATGCAGAAAATATAATTTGTCGCCTGCTGCTATTCATGATTTATGACCCCTATTCGATAGCAAGGGGGTCATATTACGTTGCTCTTAAAGTTCTGTACGTCCGTCCGTCCGTCCGTCCGTCCGTCCGTACATCCATCTGTCCATGTACATTTTCGTCAAAGAGTTTCTCCAGTTAGAGTCCAGTATGCCAGGGGGGCATATCCATGTTTTACAAACATAATGTCTAGTTAATAGGGTGTCTTTCTCAATAAAAACATGATTTAACAGCACAGGAAATTATTCTAAAGTGAGAAAAACAAAATATAAACAAACAGCACATGACAAAATTTAATTCAGCGGTGTAAGTGTTAATTTGCATGCATTAATAATTCCAGCATAAAAATATTTACACAATTCCCTAACATTTGATTGGTCCGTTGCAAGTCTCCGTCCAAAATTTATATCCCAGTAAACTCCATGCCCAACTACTTTCCGTAACCGTGAGGCTAAGTTAAAATAATTCTTAAGAAAACGGAAAATAAACACATTTTCTTAATGAATTTATTTCAAATGCTGGAATTATAAGGAATGAATGGCCTTTTTGTGGAATTTATCGGGATATAAACTTGGAAAAGTCGCGGGAATACTGGACGAGGCCTTCACAAAAACTCCACAAAAAGGCCATTCATTCCTATAATAGCCAATAGGATAAAAATAAACAATTGGCGATAAAATTTTTTTTTTTTTTTTTTCGAAAATTGTAATTTTTTATCGCCAATTGTTTATTTTTATCGCCAATTGCAAAAGTGGCTTTTCCAAGTTTATACCCCGATAAATTCCACAAAAAGGCCATTCATTTCTATAATACTTGCGCTAACCTACAGGAGATAACCAGCGAGCTGAAGCATAGGAAGGCGTTTCCAGACGACATCCTGAATAGCCCGGATGTTAGCAAGTACCTGCAGAAGTGTATCCGAATGGTGTGGCTCATGGAGACACAGTACCCGCCTATGGACATCGATATGACGGTGAAAGCCGGGGACAAGTTCAACCAAGACGTATTCAGGGAGTACCGCACGCGGGGTACCAAGGTGATGACGCCCGTCTGGCCGCCGATATACTTGCACCATAAGGGACCGCTCATTTGTAAGGGATTCGCGGATGGCGATGGGAAGAAATAGGGCATTACATGGTTGATGGCCTAGCTGTGTGACTATTGCTTGTTGTTGTCGGACGTGGGCCTTATATATGTGTGTCACATGTCAATATCCCATAGTACTAGGGATGGTAAAATATGTAAATGTATCATATTTATGTTTAGAAACAAGGAAAAAGTCGGAAATAAATTTCATTTAGTGACTTTTTTGTTTGTTTTCAGAGCTAGGTGTAGTTTTATTACTGTTTCCTTATTTGTAACATAAATAGGAGACTTGGACACTTTTATCATCCATACTACGGGTCACTGACCTATAATTCCAGCACAAAAATATTTACACAATTCCCTAACATTTGATTGGCCCGTAGCAAGTCTCTGTCCAAAATTTATATCCCAGTATTTCCCACGCCGAACTACTTTCCGTAACCGTGAGGTGCAGTTAAAATAATTCTTAAGAAAACGGAAAATAAACACATTTTCTTGATGAATTATTTCAAATGCTGGAATTATATGGAATGCATGACCTTTTTGTTGAATTTATCGGGGATATAAACTTGGAAAAGTCGCGGTAATTCCCACGACTTTTCCAAGTTTATACCCCGATAAATTCCTATATAATATCTCTGTATAGGAGACCATGTGATTGTTTGTACTTACATTTACTTCATTTATCTTATGAAATCTAGTTAATTCATTATTTTCTGTAAATGATGTAGAAAGTTGACGAAGTATTCAGAGCAAATGCGGAAAAGAATTCTGCATTTGCTGTGAAACTTTCGTCAACTTTCGACGTCATTTGTAGAGCTTATAACAGTTACTGTAAAAAAAAATCAGGACAAATTGCACATCTTAAGTACTCGGCCACATGGCGTGTGTCTTACATAGATGTGCCACTACTGTCTGTTTCATGAAACCTGCCCAAATTTTACGGGTGTATATGAAACAAAGCAAAACAATATTTTCTTCGATAATATTAAATTAAAGCAACATTTAAGAATGAGCCTTCTTTTTATTTTGTCAAGTTTGGTCAAATATTGATTTTATTGCGAAAAACAATTTCCACATGTTAAATCCCCATATACATCTTCACAGAGTGAAGATGTCTATGGGAATTTAACATGGGGAAACTTTTTGAATTTCAGAAATACTGGAACGATTTTCAAAATTTAACTTCTGTTTTCTTAGTTAATTCATTTCCAAGCTATCTAGCCAGGTTTCATTTTTTTTTCTTTTTTGAATTTAATATTATCGAAAAAATGCAGATAATCGTAATTGTCAATTTCTGTTTATTTCTGTTTGCGTATTAAACAGAAAGAAAACAAAAAGAAGGATTATAGTATATATGTTTATTTGTACTATTCACTTATTTACAGTTCTTGCATAATACATAATTATATATATTATATTGATCTTACCGGTATACGAGACCTGATGTGTGATTTTGTATCTAAAAACATGTGAAATATATTTACACAAACTGTGATATTTTCTCTAAATGACGTCGAAAGATGACAACATTTTCATAGCCGCATTTGCTATGAAAATTGTATCAACTATAGACGTCATTTATGGAAATTATCATAAAGTTTGTAAATGCATTTCATGAAATATCGTTTTACCCCCCTTGGACAGGTGGATATGGGACTCGACCCCGTTGACCCGTCTGCGTGTAGACTCCCTGAGGCTTGTACCTCTATGTCAGAAAAGCGGACGTTAAACCCTATTCACTCACTCACTCACTCACTCATGAAATATCGTGCATGTTCAAAATTACATACATCTCGTATGTGAAAGCAATTTGTAGTTAGTTTATTATTTAATCTTGTTCAGATCAGACATTCCTGTTCCTGTGTTAATTCATGATGTTTTATATCAAAATTGTTCACACAAAATTATTTACACGCGAAATGTTCTCGTATTCAATAGCATTATGGACTTTTTGGTCAGTGTACATCAAGGTGTATGATCACGTGGTACTAACAACAACAACAAGTACTGAAATTTCCAGAATGCATCTGATTCAAAGTACGCATTATTTTATAGTTTCCTTATTATGTAACGGATTTTGATGAAATATGGCACATCAAACGCGTCTTGTGGTGCATTTGGTGGTCTCTGTATTTTCGCCCAAATTTCTGTCGTTTTTGCGAAGAATCGATTTCCGTGTCGGTATTCTTCGCAAAAACGACATACGTCTGTGCAGAACTCCATGGTCCATCAAATGCAGCTCATGAAGATGCATTTGCTGCGCCATATTTCATCAAAATCCATTGCATAATAAAGAAAATATCAAATAATACTTACTTTGGAGAGGGCGACGTTGTTGTTGTTGTAACCACGTGATCATGCACCTTGTACATGTGAGTACGAATATTCATACATGTATACATTACTTTTACAACAATACACACCAATATGTGTCAATCTTCAGAAGTTAAAGGTACATGCCCAGTCAGTAGGCACACAATGTTCGTTTTTTTGTTTGTTTTTTTTGTTTTTAATAAGTGTATAATTATGTCACTATACCACGAGTGCCCGCTATACAGATATAATCATTTAGTAATATTGATTTTACTGATGGTGACTCGCGGTGGTATCAGGCTATTTTCATATGCAAATGAGGCATGATATCTGAAAAAATAATATTTTCGACAGATTATAAAGTATAATCATTGCACATCAAAATATAAATACAGAGAATAAATAGTAATGTCCGTTAGCATTTTAAGCAAACACGGTTATCGCCCCTTGTGGGTTTAAACCTCGCCTTGGGCATCAAAACTACTGTCATAGTATTTCCATCCCACTGGTCTGTCGGATGAGGCTTTAAACTGTGCTCCCGTCTCTATATGACCTTAGCTGTTGGTGGGACGTTCCACTATTTCGCTTTCTCTTTTCTGTTTTCGTAAGTGCAATCTTATGATAGTAAATTTCACATTAACAATGTTTCCTTGTAAACTATTATTGAATTTACATTTATTGAGCATAGGCTGCATTTGCAGCCTATGCTCAATAAATGTAAATCGATCAATTTAAATTTCCAGACGATCCTAAAGTTGCACTTACGAACATTTTAGTGGTAAGATGTTTAGTGAAACGGGCCCAAGTTGAATAAAGGGGCTAACATAAGGGACTTGCATGTAGATCCCTTCTGTTTTGACTGACCCCTTCATTTGTTATGGATATTCCATTGGTCGTGCTATTTCGTATGAACTGTACATGTAAATGTTCCGGTCATAGCAGATGTCGATAAATTGACGTAGACATCTGTAGCCTATTTAACCAACATTGCAAAGTATACTTTTCTAGCAAAGTATACACTTTGAGGGAAAATTTTTCAATTTAAGGATAAATTTATTAATTTTTATTATACTGAATTTATTACATTATTGTGATAATGACATAAATTCAGTATAATAATTTTAGTGATAATGTCATAAATTCAGTATAATAATTATGCATACTTTTAATCATCAAATATATGCAGTCTTTAATTCTGTATGAAATGATACATTTCGGGAAAAATAAATGATTACTCCCTCAAAGTATACTTTGCTAGAAAAGTATACTTTGCAATGTTGTTGAAATCGGCTACTGGTACTATAAAACAAAACTGGGGTTTACTAAAATACATACAGATACATGTACATGCACACATATACCTCGATTATTAGTTTAATGAATAGTACAATTTATACAGACTTGCACTTGAACACGTACATGTACTTGTACAGGTAATATATGGGATTTAGTACTAAACCCATTGACCCAGCCTTAAATGACCTTAGCTGTTGATAGGCCGTTAACTCCAACAAACAAACAAACCACTCGCCTGTAGTATATTGCATGTTAGAAGCATGATGGGTGTTTCAGTGATTGAATGGCGAACAGTGCAGATCCTGACCGGACTGTGCAGATGCACAGGCTAATTTGTATCTGCACTTGTCACAAAACCCATAATCCCCATTTCTCCAGTCACAGCACAAATATGTTCATTTTCTGACCAATTATGTTGTCACAAAATGATTTTCAGACTAGTCAATTTTTGAAAAGCGAGTGTTTTTGTTCTAAAAAGAAATATGAAAATTACTTGCAAAAAGTGCAGATCCTGATGAGACAGCTTGTGGGCTTATCTGGATCTACGCTGTTTACATATACCGCACGTAGTGGTATTTGCAAAAGTGTTGATCCAGATAAGCCGACTCGTCACGAGCCGTCTCATCAGGATCTGCATTTTTTGGAAGTAATTGTCTTATTTTTGAGAACAAAAACATCCCTCTTTTCATAAATGGAGTAAAGTGAAAATCATTTTGTTACGATTGGATTGGTTGCAAGATTTACAAAATCCATTCCAGTTACTTAGGGGTGAAAGGGTTAAGCATACAATCATGCAGTCAGAGGCATAGGTTGTAGGAACTATCAAACAATATCTGGCAAGGCTGAGACGCCCCGTGCAGGCACCGGGGCGGGATCAACTGATCCTGAGAATAGTGCTGCAGTAGCCATTGCTTGTCGTAAAAGGCGATTAAACTGGCTTAACGATTGTGTTCATACTTTCCGGAACCCACTATACCGGATTTGGCCCTCATGTACATTTTTGGCTTTCTTGTATGTGAGAGTTGAGTCAGGCTATGCCCCATATATAAAAGTAAGATTAGCGCTAATCCTATTACTTTTAGGGAATGGGATAAATGATGCTGGTGTGGCGAGGGCCTGGCACCAGATCAGGTTGTTCTAATTTCAGGACTGAATATATATTTTGATTGTAAATATTGAGTTCTGAAGTTGGGATTTACCCCCCTCGGACAGGTGGATACGGGACTCGACCCCGTTGACCCGTCTGCGTGTAGACTCCCTGAGGCTTGTACCTCTATGTCAGAAAAGCGGACGTTAAACCCTATTCACTCACTCACTCACTCACTGGCAAGGCTGAGGAAACGGGATAGGCGAGGCTCTGCTCATCCCGTTTCCGTGCCGCGCCAGATATGTTTTTCCATTCACGGCACTAACCTACTATTCTATTTATCATGTCAACACTATATAAATAGATTTAAAATGCAAAAATTAAACCCAGCCGCATCTTCAAAATCGGAGAATCGACTAGTGTGACAACCGCACATATTCATACGCAGTGATTAGGTCATATTGACAGGATATCAAAAATGTTTCATGGCACCGTGTTTCACGGCACATACGCACTGTGTTGACGGGATAAATAAGTATTTTCATATACTATGTATATAAATGATTATTCTATTATATACTAATTGTAGTTATAAATCAAAATACACTTTACATATATGCCATACTCTGCTCTCTTGAAGTATTATACGCAAGCAATGTATTCATTAATTTGACTATAAACAAAACTCTACTTATATGTGGCCGGAACTGGAGAAATGGGTTTTATGTGATTTGTGATCAGTGTCGATCCTGATCAAATAGCACACTCATGTAGCCGGATAACGATACAGTGGGGTCAGCGTGTAAGTGCACACACGAACGAACACGACAGGTTGGTTCCAACCTGTCGTGTTCGTTCGTGTGTGCACTTATACGCTGACCCCACTGTACATATTGCTTTTTAGAAGCATGCCGGGCGTTTCATTGATGGAATGGCGAACAGTGCAGATCATGATCAGACTGTGCGGATGCGGATTTACACTGTTCGCAAAACCCATAAGCCCCATTTCTCCAGTCACAGCCGCATATATGTAATTTACTGCACACAACCTGGATTGTCTGAATAATGTACTATACTATTTCAAAGCAACATTTGGGAACGAATTGTTATTTTGTGGGAACGAATTTTTAAATTGAGGGAACGAATTGTTAATTTTTATGAGCCGGCTCAAACGGGTGATTGAACCAATGAGAATGCGTTTATTTATAGGCTATATAATCATATACTACATTTGTATATACACTAGTCTACATCTTAGCAGTGTTCACGTGTTGTTGATGTTATTGTCCACATGGTACAAATGGTCATCAACGTTGTTGGTGGTGACAATGTCCGGTTGCTGGGTCATCGAGTGTCCGTCACCCTCATACACGGAGTTGAGGTAGTTGATCGGGCTGGAGTCGTAGTCCTTGGCGTGGAGGAAGTGGGCGAACGGGCGTGGTATCTTGAATGAATATCTGAAGGAAGCAAGGAAGGAAAATACAGTCAAGGTCTAATAGATTATTTTGAAGTACCGGTAACGTGAACTACAGGTTGAAGTAACGGACCCTGTAGCCTATTTCACCAACATTGCAAAGTATACTTTTCTAGCAAAGTATACTTTGAGGGAGAAATTTTCAATTTTAGGACAAATTTATTATTTTTTATTATACTGAATTGATTACATTATCACAGCCATTTTGGCTGTGATAATGTAATACATTCAGTATAATAATTCTGCATAGTTGTAATCATCAAATATATGCAGTCGTTAGTTCTATATGAAATAATGCATTTCAGGAAAAATAAATGATTACTCCCTCAAAGTATACTTTGCTAGAAAAGTATACTTTGCAATTTTGATGAAATCAGCTACAGGTCTATAAATACATTAAATAATTATACCAAAAATCATCGATAAGTGGAATTTTCTTTAGCTAAAAACAATTATTTGCATACGGTATGTGTGATAGGAGGGAGTAATGACATTTTTAGCTATTTTCAGTTCACTTATTGATGTTTTTAGGTATATTTATGTATTTATGGACCATGGTCCATTACTTCAACCTGTGACGTGAACGTGGTGGCACAATCATCCAAATAAATTCGACTCCACATCAAACCCAGGCAGGAACAAGAATCCAGCGTTCAAATGCGTCGAAAGAAGTCGAAGGGTTTTAACTATAGACTGTTCCATCTACTGTCTGTTCCGCGTTTTGCTGCCGACGAACTTTTGGCTATTAAACACATTAAATCTAATAGATATTTAAAAGTAAGTACTTTTTTATCAATAACAAAAAAAGTCACCCTCCCCAAAAAATATTATTTGATGAAATTCCATCAAATATTGATTTTATTGCGAAAAAAATATTTTTCTATGGGAATTTAACATGGCGGCTAAAAATAGATTTTTTTTAATATTTTTTTTATTTCTGGACCGATTTTCAAAATCTAACTTGTTTTCTTAGTTACATCATTTTCAAGCTATCTCGACAGGTTTCGGGGTCAATTTCCAATTTTTTTGGAAAAAATTTGGAAATTGACTCCCCATGTTAAAATCGAGTGATGGAGTGGCGACTAGTGCAAATCCTGATCATGAGACTCTGCGGATGCACAGGCTGATCTGAATCTACAATAGTCGCAAAACCCATAAACCACATTTCTGTGAGTCACAGCCAACATACATGTACGAGACGCGCCAAGTGTTTTGTACATTCGGACATCTGCGTAATTTCATGAAATACGTTTACAACATCTACAATATTTTCCGTAAATGTAAATGGTGCCAAAATTTGATGCGGAATAATTTGGGACTTTATTTAAGAAAAATATTGTAAATTTTGTAAACGTATTTAATGAAATTACGCAGATGTCAGAAGGTACAAAAGCACATGGGCGTCTCAAATGTGTGGTAGTGCAAATGGCAATTGGACTTCAAATCAATGCCAGGGGTTAGTTATTATGGATTCAACCATAGACATGAACAAAACCTTCCTAGTAATAGAGAATAGTAGGTTAGTGCCGTGAATGGGAAAAAATATCCGGCAACGCTCAGGAATTTCTTTATTTCTCATCAGAAGTATATGTTGTGACCACTCATTTGAACCGTCTCGCCGAGACGGTTCAAATGAGTGGTCACAACATATACTTTGGTTCAGAAATAAAGAAAATAGATAGAGAATAGTAGGTTAGTGCCGTGAATGGGAAAAAATATCTGGCAAGGCTCAGGAAACGGGATGGGCGAGGCTCTGCCGAGCACATCCCGTTTCCGTCCGAAATTATCCCGTCAACACCTACAAAATTAATGGCTGTAAAGTGCAAAAATAGTATTGACTGGATATCAAAAATGTTTCACGGCACCGTGTTTCACGGCACATACGGCATAAATTCCATACTACTGATATTTCGGTTGCTTGAACGTTGAAACTTTTAACCTTAGACCTCTACTTTTCTACCACTGACCTTGATATTGTGCCCTCAGTTGAAGCCATCGATGAAGTATCCCTGATCGTCTCCCGCCTGCCTCGCCTGGAACACACGTCTATACATATACTGTAACACGCCATGTAATATGGCATATGTACATTTACAGCATACAAATATGGTATTTCTACATTTATTGCATAAACATATGGCATATCGACATTTATTGCATACAAATATGGCATAGCTACATTTATTGCATAAAATGTATGGCATATGTATATTTATTGCATATAACGGGGTTTCCAGTACATTAATAAAGTGTATACAGTCAAATCATAATACATTATTGTAATAAATGTGCAAATGAGGCCACTACGGAAGGCACGTACATGTAAGGTGAGTACTATAGCTTCATTGTATGAGTTTAAGCTTAGAATGTGACACTTGTGTTGCTTTAAAGTGACATTTATTGAACTCGTTCACTGATGTTATATGAAACCAGGCATAGCATAGGAATTCCGAGGCTTGCCGAGGAATTTCTACCGTTTCCGAGACGAGCCTGATACACTTTATATCAAAATACACTAGCCTGGTATTCTATTTATCAGGTAACGTTTTATGCTCGAAAATGACATTAGATGACGTCGTATTCTATGGACAGAACGCGGACTTGTTTACGTTGCGTCATTACACTGACGTCATTCGGTAACGTCACGTGACGTCATCCGACCAATGGAACGTCAGTTTTCACTTCGTTGTAACCCGGATGTTGCCTGAGACAACAATATGTTATCAGTGAGTACGTATTCGGTCAATGCAGGGCAGGTTACCTGATAAATATCCTATTTAATTATCACAGGGGACGGATCCAGGATTTATATCTAGAGGGGGCGTGGATTTCAAACTAGACACATATGATCGTCAATTTTCATAAAATTCATTATTTTCGACATTTTCTTATTTCTCATCAAGAGTATATTTTGTTACCACTCAGTTGAACCGTCTCGTCGAGACGGTTCAACTGAGTGGTAACGACATACACTTTGAGTGAGAAATAAGGAAATAATCAGATCTTTCCATCGACCAATTTTAGAGTGGGCGTGCACCGGATACGCCCCGCCTGGATCCGCACCTGCATCACTCGTGTACGATCCTCTATTTAAAATACCTGTACTATACTTGCTTTCAATAACACGGCACTGGACGTATGCTTATGTAAGATGTATAAAATGGTGTTCTACTTTTTATCGAACCTCAATTTCGATACTATTTACAAATCATAAGTACCTTTTCCAGCGTATTATAACCACGACCCCTATCACGAGACCGATAAAGACCACGCCCCCAATGCAGCCTCCGATGATGGCGCCCTGCATTCTCCGGATTTCTGAAACACACATACAATACCGCCTGCACTAATCTGCAATTATATGTCAATTGTACGACAGCTCATGCTCAGATTATCAACGTTTCTGAACATCTATTAATTATGCCAACTCGCAATCAAGCAGATTGATGTATGAGCCTGAGGTCCGTTTCACTAAACTTCTTACGACTAAAATGTTCGTAAGCGCAAATTTAGGATCGTCTAGAAATTTAAATTGATGGATTTAGATTGATTGAGCATAGGCTGCATATGCAGCCTATGCTCAATAAATGTAAATCCAACAATTGTTTACAAAAAAACAGTGTTGATGTGCAATTGACAGACTATCATCATTTTGCACTTACGAACATTTTACTCGTACGATGTTTAGTGAAACGACCCCCAGGCTCAGAAAACAATCTGCTTGATTGCGAGTTGGCACAGTTAAGAGATATTCAGAAACGTTGATAATCTGGGCATTGCCAATAGATATTCAGAAACATTGATAATCTGGGCATTGCCAATAGATGTTCAGAAACGTCGATAATCTGGACATTGTCAATAGATGTTCAGAAACGTCGATAAACTGGACATTGCCAATATATGTTCAGAAACGTTGATAATCTGGACATTGATAATCTGGACATTGTCAATATATGTTCAGAAACGTTGATAATCTGGACATTGTCAATAGATGTTCAGAAACGTTGATAATCTGGAAATTGTCAATAGATATTCAGAAACATTGATAATCTGGACATTGTCAATAGATGTTCAGAAACGTCGATAATCTGGAAATTGTCAATAGATGTTCAGAAACGTTGATAAACTGGACATTGCCAATATATGTTCAGAAACGTTGATAATCTGGACATTGTCAATATATGTTCAGAAACGTTGATAATCTGGACATTGTTAATAGATGTTCAGAAACATTGATAATCTGGACATTGCCAATATATGTTCAGAAACGTTGATACTCTGGACATTGTCAATAGATGTTCAGAAACGTTGATAATCTGGACATTGTCAATAGATGTTCAGAAACATTGATAATCTGGACATTGTCAATAGATGTTCAGAAACATTGATAATCTGGACATTGCCAATATATGTTCAGAAACATTGATAATCTGGACATTGCCAATATATGTTCAGAAACGTTGATAATCTGGACATTGTCAATAGATGTTGAGAAACGTTGATAATCTGGACATTGCCAATAGATGTTCAGAAACATTGATAATCTGGACATTGTCAATAGATGTTCAGAAACATTGATAATCTGGACATTGCCAATATATGTTCAGAAACGTTGATAATCTGGACATTGTCAATAGATGTTCAGAAACATTGATAATCTGGACATTGCCAATATATGTTCAGAAACGTTGATAATCTTGACATTGTCAATATATGTTCAGAAACGTTGATAATCTGGACATTGTCAATAGATGTTCAGAAAACATTGATAATTCTGGACATTGTCAATATTGTTCAGAAACGTTGATAATCTGGAAATTGTCAATAGATGTTCAGAAACATTGATAATCTGGACATTGTCAATAGTTGTTCAGAAACGTTGATAATCTGGGCCTTGTCAATAGATGTTCAGAAACGTTGATAATCTGGACATTGTCAATAGATGTTCAGAAACATTGATAATCTGGACATTGTCAATATATGTTCAGAAACGTTGATAATCTGGAAATTGTCAATAGATGTTCAGAAACATTGATAATCTGGACATTGTCAATAGTTGTTCAGAAACGTTGATAATCTGGGCCTTGTCAATAGATGTTCAGAAACGTTGATAATCTGGACATTGTCAATAGATGTTCAGAAACATTGATAATCTGGACATTGCCAATAGATGTTCAGAAACGTTGATATTCTGGACATTGTCAATAGATGTTCAGAAACGTTGATATTAGTTTGTTTTTCATCTGAGATATCATATTGAAAACATAGATAAATGTCGGTTTACGCTCTTCTTAACGAGCGTGTTTAATTGAAAATGGCCGCCATATTATCCAAAACGTGAAAGTGATTTGATATAATGTTTATTGTTTGCTTTACTTATTTTATTACTTCATTCTGTTAGGCACACTAAATCAGTAATATGGACACAATTGATTTTGAAGCCATTTATTACTTGGTTTATTAAAAATAGTCGCCACATTTAGGCTATTTTAATATAGTGTGGTACTGGAAATTGCGCGTTTCTTTTCATTTACTTTTAAATCACTTTATAAAACAACTTCACATGTGTTCTGACTAGTAGTTCGCTTATAATACACTTTCTGGATGCTATAAATCAGCATTTAAAAATATGTGTACTGTATATTTTACTTTATTGAGGCTTACATTAACATATAGTTCGCATAGTCGCGTTTCTTATGCAATCAGTAAACTCGCTTACTAAATACCATATTAAATCATCACTCATGTAAGATCCTCTATATATTTTCACTAAGGAGAAACAACACGTGCACGCTGGTCTATAGTACTGTAGACCAGAGCTCCAGATAAGCTGCGTATTTGCGTAAATACCAATTAAAATTGCCAAAAACCCAAATGAAATTAGAAGTAGCGAGTATCAAAAAGCAATACAAAATTGTGTGGTACCTTTATCATGCTACAGAAAACAATAACCAGACCACAAATATAGCATATTTTTCTTATTTTGTAAGAAAACACATCTTGGTATTTCATTAGAATTGTCTCCAAGGAGACAATTATAATGAAATGCCAAGACATGTTTTAATTTCAAAGCAAACTATTGAATAATTACTGTCTGTTGATGTGTAAACAGTAATGTGATTTTACTTTACCCAATTAAAATATTGAAATACCCAATTGCTTCAGATATGATGGAGCGAAAATACTCAATTACTAATTCCTTATCTGGAGCCCTGGTAGACACACAACTTACTGTCCTTGGCACGGTCATACAAATCGGCTCCAAATATAGATCGGGACATGTTCTCGCATATATCCCTTTCTCTGTACCCTGAAAGCAAATATTATTTTCTGCAATTTACTCATTTCTCTTCAAAAGTGTATATTGTTACCACTCAGTTGAACCGTCTCGACGAGACGGTTCAACTGAGTGATAACAACATATACGTTGGGTGAAGGCACGGGAGGCATCCCTTACCGGACCAATCCTATGATGCTTCCGACGCAATATATTATTGATTTGGTGCAAGTGGGTGAAGTGTATGGTCACACATGGTTTCAAATGTGTGCCTTTTCCCCACAATGCAGCTTGTTAAATACGGGATCGAACCTGTTCGCCCGGCCTTAAATGACATTGATAGAACGTTACAAACAAATATATCCAAATCAAATCAAATATGTGCCGCTGATATTCAAAATGTCATCTTAGTGATTAGGCATATTACCCTGTCCTATAATCTGTATTCATGTACATTTCAAACGATAAGTAACCTTTGATACATGTTTAACATTTATACAGTGGAACCTGTCTAAACCGGAGCTCCCCAGGGTGTCCGGTTTAGAGATGTTCCACTATACAACAGACAGGTGACAACCTCATGACAATCGTGTGTGCTTTGTAATCATGAACAGGCATTGTAATCGAAGATAAAGTGCATTGAACACCATCACAATATAAATAAGCACAACTAGTGTTTCTATGTGTCCGGTTTAGAGAGGTTCTATTGTACCCATCTGTGCGGGAGGCTTGTTGTGAGCATGCGATGGGTAACTTTAATGATTGGTTTCATCCTTACGGTAGCCTATTTCACCAACATTGCAAAGTATACTTATCTATCAAAGTATACTTTGAGGGAGTAATAATTTAATTTTCCCGAAATGTATTATGTCATATAGAACTAACCACTGCTTATATTTGATGATTAAAAGTATGCAGAATTATTATACTGACTTTATTACATTATCACAGCCAAAATGGCTGTGATAATGTAATAAAGTCAGTATAATAAAAATTAATAAATTTATCCTAAAATTGAAAATATCTCCCTCAAAGTATACTTTGCTAGAAAAGTATACTTTGCAATGTTGGTTAAATCGGCTACTGGAATCCCAATATGCCTGGTTTGGCCCTCCGACACTATTACATGATAATCGAATCCGGTAATATCCAATTTAAAAGTAGTAAGATTAGTCCCCCATCACAACAGGTGAACTATGGAGTTCGACCTCGTTAACCCGGCCTAAAATGACCTTAGCCGTTGACAGGTAGATACATGCACACTCAGTAGGCACAACATGTTCTTTATAGGAATTAAATAAGTGTATAATTGTGTCACTATTCCACCAGTTCTAAAGAATACGAGTGCCCGCCATACAGGTATAATCATTTAGTAATATATATTTTACTGATAGTGACGCGCGTTCGTATCAGACTATTTTCATATGCAAATGAGGCATGGTATTTTATAATTATTTATACTAATTAAATGCGTCACCTGAACATATAATATGTTCGACAGATTATAAAGTATGATAATTGCACATCAACAAATAAATACAGAGTATAAATAGTAATGTCAGTTAACAGTTTAGGGTGGAAAGTTATGTCTGATATAATAATGCCAATCAATACTTGGGGAAATGGTGAATGAATGTTTATTTTGCCAGAAAATGTCTCTGATGATGTCTCTGATATAAAGAACAGTTTGTACCTAGTGAGTGGGCATGTACCTTTAAAACAACATTAAATAAATAATGTATTACTAAGTACATGTACACCTCTTTGATTGACATGGGCACATTAACCCTTTCGACACTACAGACCTGTATAGTGGTATTGACAAAAAGTGTAGATCCAGATGAGCCGGCACGTGACGAGCCGTCTCATCAGGGTCTGAACTTTTTGCAAGTAATTTTCATATATTTTGGAGCAAAAACACCCCTTTTCAGTCTGAAGATCATTTTGTGATGGTTGGATTGGGTGCAAAATTAACATATCAAAATCCATTCCAGTTACTTAGGGGTGAAAGGGTTAATGCAAACATTACTGGATGCGTATCAGTGGTACTTGTACCCACACACTGACCTTTAGATAAAGAATAACAACAGTTACCTGTAACTCACAAATACTTGGAATCTCACTAAACCCGACGACATAATACTCGTCCGTATGATCAATTTGATTCAATAAGGAACACGGCATTTCTTTCCACACACAAATAAAGTACGTATTAGTATTTATCCCGTCAACACAGTACGTATGTGCCGTGAAACACGGTGTATAGAAACATTGTTGATATCCTGTACATACGACCTAATCACTGCGTATGAATATGTGCGGTGACTGGGGTTATTTGTTTGCATTTTAAAGCCATTTGTAGGTGCTGACGGGATAAATTGAATAGTAGGTTAGTGCCGTGAATGGGGAATATATCTGGCGCGGCACGGAAACGGGATGTGCTCGGCAGAGTCTCGCCCATCCCGTTTCCTAAGCCTTGCCATATATTGTTTCCCATTCACGGCACTAACCTACTATTCTCTATATACGTACACCGCTCACAATGTGCGCCTCCGAACTATACACACTTTAAATACAATAAACAAATTGGTGATGATGGAGAAGGAACTATTTTGCGAAGTGAAACGTACTTCCGGCGCTGAGCAATATGAACTTCTGAACGTCAATATTGAACAGTATTATATACGTACTTTCGTTTCCCATTGAAACACAGTGCAACGCAAGACGTCAATATGTTTGCATATTGACGTCTCGTGAGTTCATATTGGTCAGTGCCGGAACTACATTCACCTCGCAAAATAGTTCCTTCTAAGCCACCACTAATTTATTTATTTTATTAATATTTTGTGTATTTTTTTGAAATGCATATACATTGCGAATGATGTACGTATATACTAAATAGGTTTGATTTGTATATGGATATATGTCACTCGTGCCGCCGCGCAACGATACAAATCAAATAACATACAATTATTGACGACTTGCATTCCACTGTATTCCAGTGGGAAGCGAAAGTACGTACATGTATATAATAATCATCGGTACGGTATTACAAGTTTTCACAGTTAGTACCTTCAGTATAAGACGCGTTCCTGCACTGTACACGATCCGGATATACCGCCTTCATATCCACGTCAATGACGTCACGTAGACCGGCCATGCACGCACACCGTCCGTTCACACACTCCTGTTCGAAGTCTGTGAATGGTAGAAAGTGTTCAAACATGTTATGATGTCGTTAGCCATAGATTCAATTTATAAAAGACACAGGTGCGTGGCGCAGGTGCGCGTTTTGGATTATTATGTCAAAAGCTGCTGATTCAGCCTCGACACAACATCATAACTTTCTTTGTTGTGTGTTATTTTTTTGTTGTCACAAAAATGTACGCTACAAATACAATACACGTGTACATGCGATGTAACTGGAGTTCACACGGTAACATGGAGTTTAGAAATACATGACATGCGTCCTGCGTGTATGATTGTTAATAATAATGGTATGTAATGTACTGTTTTGACGACATCATAACTTTCTTGACCTTGACCTTGACCTTGGGGAGCATGGGTGTGGCAGGGAATGAATATATGAATGATGGTAAACATGAAGTTTGAAGCCAATCGCTCATACATTATCATACATCATACATAACTTCCTTATTATGTCACCAATGATGATGACATAAAACACACATACAGTGGGGTCAGCGTGTAAGTGCACACACGAACGAACACGACAGGTTGGAACCAACCTGTCGTGTTCGTTCGTGTGTGCACTTACACGCTGACCCCACTGTACACTATCGTCGTCAATTGACCGTTTCCTGAGCTTTTCAGCCAGTACGCCAAACACTTCGAAACAGTTTTCTGTCAACTTTTTCACGCCAGGTTCTGAAGTTTGTTTTCAAAACTATGCTGAAGTGTTTGTGGAACTGGATGGAAAGATCGGAAAAGCGCCATTATCATAGGTCCGATACACTTACAGTAGTATGACAAATTGGGGGATTTCATTCGCTACTTTCTCTATTTCTGTTCGAAAATACATGTTGTTACCACTCATATGAACCGTCTCGACAAGACGGTTCATATGAGTGGTAACACCATATACTTTTAGGAAGATATAACCAAAATACTTAGACTTTTTTTTCCAATAAGTACTGTATCCATAGTAGATTCAATGTGTTAAATCATACAGCACTGAAGCCGATGTTCACATGTGGCGGTGACTGGAGAACTGGGCCTTATGGGATTTGTGACTAGTGTAATCCAATAGCACACTCCCTGTATCCTGATAACGATATAGATGTATAGTGCTTCTTAGAAGCATGACTGGTGTTTCTTTGATGGAATGGCGAACAGTGCAGATCCTGATCAGACTGCGCTGATCTGGATATACACTGATCGCAAAACCCATAAGCCCAATTTCCTGAGTCGCAGCCACATATCCTTACAAAAGTAGCATTCAGCCGTAAACCCGCCAGTGCATTCCTCTCCTAGAACGGGGAAACTGACGAGCCAGCTCTCTGCCAGATGACAGGAGCGGCCGGAGTCACTTTTCTTGTACTCGTCCTGACATTCGCACACCCCATCGCCGCTGCATGTGGTGAACGGGTCCTGACACAAGCGACTGTTGGAGCAAGGTTCGCCAAGCGCCGACACTGAAATGACGACCATGTGGATGCAGTTGTATTGAACGCAAAATCTACATAAACTCAAATGATTAATGCTAGCTCTAAATAATCAGAGCTATAGCATTACATATTTAGATCAAGCTCCAAATCATTTGAAGATCTCTGTAAACCATTTGGTTAGTTATGGTCGTGATGCCAGTTTTCGGGGTAGTCGGAGTTTTCGGGGTATTCACATTTTGTTTGTTTGTTCACATGTGTGCATCCGCGATGTGCTTATGTCAGGTGATTAAAATAAGCATGACAGTACTTATACATTAAGTCCTTTAAAAGTGTCACCAAATCCAGTTGTTGGACTAAATACTGATAGTTTTTGGCATTTATGTCATTTTGTTCACGAACCTACCTTGATTTTCTGCGTCCGCCATTAATCTGCTCTTTAATATCGGCAAAATCATAAACAATAGAAAAGTTTAAAGTTTTCCTTCACTGTTCCTCATTCATCTGCGAGATGGTCAACAGCCAATGAAAACTCGGGACGAATTAGCAAATGTATTGACACTTTCGGAACATACCCCGAAAACTCCAACCATAAGTCAAGATTCAAGATGGCTGACTCCTGTGTTGCTAAACGCGCTAACGCAACTTTTAATATATAAAAAATCTAATGTTGAAGGCAAGAAACATTGAAATAAATGTTTATTATTGGATTGAGCTGACAATTTAGTTCATATGTTAATATGTTTTATAAAAACCGCTAGTTCATGAACTTGTTAATAACCCGAAAACTATACCCACCATAGTATTTAACCAAACTTCGCACCATAAAAAATAAATTAACGTGGTCCGCTAATACGACTGTTTCCAACAAGCTTGTACAACACGTCATTATAACGTAAAAATAAATTGCACTAACAGCCAATACGTGCGCATCGCCCGTAATGGCTGTCAGTGCAATTTATTGTTTAAAGTTTTGTTTTGCACATACGAACTTCTGACTCGTACGAAATTTAGTCAAACGGGCCCCGACTTACGTTGCCAGCACTCGATGGCGTCGTCGCTGACGGTGTAACCAAGGTTACAGCGATATCTGGGCACGTCGCACATGTCATCCTCACAACTCGCGTTACCGGGGTGACTACACGACGACGTACAGACTGCACCCAGCGTGTCTGCAATATTATAGGCATTATTTATGTTAAGCCATACTAACTCATCAGATAGCAATGCGCGGTGCAGTCAAAAGTAATAGAGTAAAGAAAATAATCCATGTGGTTTATGCATAGACACTCTTCGCTTGCAGAAACCGGTCAATTGATGTACTAATTACTTCACAAGCATCATTTACATCATTTTCAAGTACAGTTGTAATTTGTATTTGTGTTGGGATTATTTTGTAAGTCAGAACATGTCTGTCACGTGAGGCGGTTTCAATTCCAGACGCTGACTTTTGTGCCACTACCAGTGTGGTCACAGGAGAGATAGCACAAATATAGTACGATGGCCTTCATAAGTTGAAAATTCCGCATATACTCTGTACTGAGTTTTTCTTTTCAAAGTGTAATTTACTATGGCTGAGCTGTGATACTACTCAACCAATCAATTGAATTTCGTGTATGAATTTTGCAGGCGTTCTCAGATCGTCTATAGACATAGGTCCTAACTGGCATAAATTTACCAATTTGACATACACAATATAATTAACGGAAACTAATTCAAGGCAACTGAAAATTGTTAAATCGAAAGAGTGAGATTTCGAATTCGCTCCAATCAGAGAACTTATTGCAACTTATACACACGCACGATCATTGATAGAACCACCAAACATACATATATGTGGCTATGTCTGAAGAAATTGTGCTTATTCATTTGGTTTTGTGACCAGAATATAACCAGATCAGCCTGTGCATCCGCATCATGCTTCTAACAAGAAATATAGATTGTTATCACGCTACAGAAGTGTGCTGTTTGATCAGGAGCTACACTGGTCACACATCCCATGAGCCCCATTTCTCCAATCACAGCCACATATAAAACCACGTGATGATCTCACCTGTTTGCGGTTGGTTCGTACACGGTGTAGTGCCAGTTGACGATATCGGCACGGTAAATGAGACAGCAGGTGCCGCAGTGGACGGTATTGATGACGTTAATTGTATCGTCGTCGATGATGTGTTGACTGCCGGTGTTGGCGTTGACGCTGGAGCATTTGTGAGAGTTGGAGACATGGATATGGATGGTATACCATCCGTAGTTAGGTCGGTGGATGATGATGGTAGTTTCGTAGATTCGCCTGCAGAATGCGATGATACTAAAGACGAATGTGTCGAGTATTGAAGGGTGTTTGTGGAAGGTGACTGATGCGCGGTTATTGTTGATGATTTATTGTATTTGTCCATTGTTGAGGTAAATGTACTGGATGCGTTTTCTACGGATGTTCCTGGTGAGCTATACGAGTGATCTTTCGTGGATGTAGTAGTGGATATGGGGACACTCGGTGTTGGTGACGACTCATTAGTGGTTGGTATAAATGCAGAGGTTGGTGCCGGTGTAGTAGTAGTAGCAGTAGTAGTGCTAGCAGTAGTGGTGGTTGATACACTTGTTATTGAAGGGACAGTCGTGGTTGTAGCTGGACTAGTTATTATGGTAGATGATATCGTTGTTGTTGACGTTTTAGTTGGTGTTGTTGTTGTTGTCGTTGTTGGTGTAGTTGATGCTGTGGTACTCTGCGTTGTCGTCGTTGGAATAGACGTCGTAGATGTTGAAGTACTCGACGTTGTTGGTTTCGTCGTCGTTGATGGTTCAGTCGAAGTCGTCGTCGTCACTGTTGTTGATGGTGGTGTTGTTGTTGTTACTGAAGCATGCAAGTGATGCATTTAGTCATTTTCGAATGGTGTTTCTTAACATGTAGTATGGCATACAGTAAAGCGTAGTACACATACAAACAAACTATACAAGAGTGTGTTCACACTTTACCCCTGAATGTCTGACACTGACAGTTATGTGCTAAGTTCTGGACTATTCCATTAATCAGATAAAAGGTATATTTAAAATATCTGATAAAAGTTGACACCACTGCATATCCTGATGAGACGGCTTGTTACAATAATAAGCATCTGCTGGATTTCTTGTTGATCTAGTTCCACTAGTAGAGCAGTGTGTGACTGAAGATGTGTGACCATTATGGGATCCATGGAAGGCTACTATAGCGCGACAATGAAATATTTATTGTGGTTTCTCCTGCCATTTAAATTGCGTTTTGAACTTACTGTGTCTGGAATATGGAATATGTCTGTTTCTGGAATATGTTGCTTTTCAAGGTGGCAAACAACTAAGGGTCAAAAAGTTAATGCACCGCGTCATCGGCTCGATGCATAAATTGTGCGTGACTCATTTCGAATAGCATATCAAATGGAAACTCGACTGAGATCCTCGATACTCGTATCTATACACAGGCTAAAACGTCCATATTTCTATATTACCTTTGGCGAGACATTCTGGTCCTGTTATATTTACCGGCCTGCCTGAAACACACACATGGATGATACTCAATAATGGCGCGCTTAACCATACTTTTCTGTCTGTAACGCAGGGCGACTTTCTGTAAGTCGCCCTGCGTTACAGACAGAACATTCAGACCTTTGTGATTCGTTATGACGCATTATGCTCTTCACTAGCCAGAATTGCCATTGCGTAGAGGGTTATTCTGCTGTAATCTCCAATGATGATAATAGTATTTATTGTCCAAACATTACCAGAAATATTTGCGAATTAGTACACTAAAACGACGTCGATATTTCTCGCGCATTGAATCGAGTTAATGAAATGACTTATTAATTCAAGTTCATAGCATACCATTCCTGTGAGATATGTTAGACAGGCCGAAATATTTTATTGGGTCATTTATTAGCTACACATAGTCGATGTCTACGAGTGCATTAACGGGGTGCATTACAATCATAATACACTAATATAATAAACATGCAGATTGGTCTGTCACAGAAAGCACATTACTGTCAGTTCCACGTTTTGCTGCCGACGAACTTTTGTCTATTAAACACATTAAATCTAAACACTATTTAATTGTAAACACTTTTTCAATATTTGATGGAATTTCATCAAATAATTTTTTATGTGGAGGGTGACTTTTTTTGTTATTGATGAAAAGTACTTACTTTTAAATATTTTTTGGATTTAATGCGTTTAACAACCAAAAGTTCGTCGGCAGCAAAACGTGGAACAGACAGTAGGTGTATAAGTGCGCAGTGTAGTTTCAATGTATGTTGTAGTATTTGGGCAATACATAGAATGTAACTCTCGTTGCACAGCGTCGTTTCTTAGGGAGTCAGTAACCTGGATTGTGGCTGTGACTGGAGAAATGGGGATCATGGGATTTGTGACGAGTGTAGCTCCTGATCAAATATCACACTCTTATAGCCTGGTTAACAATATCCTTGTTTATTAGAAATATAACGGGTGTTTCAGTAACTGAACGAAGAGTGCACATCCTGATCTGGATCTACACTGGTCGCAAAGCCCATTAGCCCCTTTCCCCAGTCACATCCACGTGTTTAATGCACTCTATAAATATCACGCAATCTGATTGGCTGATGGTCATACATTACAGGTATATCATTGTTGATGAACGGTCGCAAAAAAAATAAATATGTATTCCTACGCCGGTAGTAAAGAAGTGCATTAGAAATAGGTTAACCGCATTGTAATTTTGAAATTTGCGGCGTATATCAGAAAATGATAGGTCGGAAAACATGTTTAATGGCTCCGCTAGCGTGTCGCCAGTAAACAGATTTTCCGACCTATCATTTTCTGATATACGCCGCAAATTTGAAAATTACAATACAGTTAACCCTATATTTTATTAATTTTATATGAAACAATCACTCCTATATATTCGACATACCAACTTACCAAGCTGAAAACTGTTCGGGCGACACTGTTCCGACTTGTACGGGTCTGCATTAATCTCGGACGCAGTGGCCAACCTATACCCGTCTAAACAAACACATGTATTGTTGGCATCACATGTCAGCAAAGTCTGAGAACACTCCGTATCATTGCCGCAATACTCCCCGTGCGCCGCGTGTTTCAGCCTGCCGAATAACTTTTGTTTGCACCACTTGCCAACGATTGAGGTCACGAGTTTGTAACCTGGCAGGCACTGGCACTGGCCGTCGCGGCAGTTACTGCTAGGAACTCGGCACGGGTCCCCGTCGCTGCACGTGCCGCCTAGGTCCGTCGCTGAAATAAATTCATATTAAACCGTTCAACCGTAAATATTTACACCTTCAATAAATTCATAATACAAACGCCCATTCGACGTATTGCGTTTAAATCCCAATACAATACATTAGACACACGTGACGTCGCGCGATGTTGTTCATTGGTTACAGTTCGCAACGTCGCTGTTCCAGGAATTGCGACAAAATGACGTAAAACAAGATTATTGTAGACAATGTAGTGTAAATATAAGTAATACAACCATGCGCTGTTGCGTCGTTTTATTCCTTAAATAACTGAAATTGACTGTAATGTGTTAATTTTCTGACCAATCAAATGGTCACACAATGATTCTCAGACTAGTCAATTTATAAAATGGGGTAGGTTTTTTTTATCTAAAAAAAAATGAAATTACTTGCGAAATGTGCAGATCCTGATTAGCCGGCTCGTTACGAGCCGGCTAATCTGGATCTACACTATTTGCAAACACTGCTTTAGAGACATGTAGTGGTTAAAAACATTGTGACTGAAGAAATTGGATCAAATACATTTGTGACCTAGGTGCTAGGTCATAACTTCTGTCGATATAATACATTTCTTCAGTTACTATCTTATGATACTCCACACTCCAGCAGCCTATGAGGATATATGATACCGCTTGTTAGAAGCAACACACGTGTTTTAATGATTGAGTGACGAACAACACATGCCCTGAAAACACTGCTACACAGGTTGATCAAGATATCAAATGGTGTAATCACAGTTTCTCCAGTCCCATAAGTACACATTTAAACCATTTCATACCAAAATATAATTATGACCTCGACGAATTGTTTTCTTAAATTATTTCTTTAACCAAGAAAAGAGAACGTTTATCACAAGTCGAAACATGTTTGTATTAGTTGCTAGCATTAGATGTCGAAGTTCCAGTATACGTGACCTGCATGTATAGAGAATAGTAGGTTAGTGCCGTGAATGGGAAAAAATATCCGGCAACGCTCAGGAATTTTTTTATTTCTCATCAGAAGTATATGTTGTGACCACTCATTTGAACCGTCTCGCCGAGACGGTTCAAATGAGTGGTCACAACATATACTTTGGTTCGGAAATAAGGAAAATAGATAGAGAATAGTAGGTTAGTGCCGTGAATGGGAAAAAATATCTGAGTACCGTCAGTGATGGCAAGATTCTGGAGCACGTGTTTCGGCAAAATAAACGGTACTCGAAAATTCATGAAAAGTATAAGGTTTTACAAAGAAAGTTTAGTGTAACCACACAACACATCGTATTTGGTACGCTATATATGTATATCATCGACATCCGTCCGTTTGTTAGAACAATTTTTAAAGAAACTCTACTGTACTGTAAAATGACGTCAAACATTACGTCACGTCGGAAAACGTCGTTCGGAAAGCAGGTGATCTCATACCCTATTATAGCTGAAAGGAGTAAACGTATTCCTGATTGCGATGAAGTTGTGTGACAGATGCATTAACAAACTGCAGGTTACAATCCCTGACTTCAAGTTGATTACACTATTTATTTATTCTATATGTGGTTTTGATATTTTACAAACAAGAAAACGGCTTTTTGATAAATATTTACCTTTAAGGCGATCGTTTGTTTTAGGATGAAAGGATTAGCTCGGAAGATAGATATCAGGTTACTGTATTCAGCGTACTTTGTTAATTAGCTCAGGTACACACTTGATAAAATGGCGAAGGTTTACCTGAGTGCTACCTGTGTATTGCTGTAAACAGTTCAACTCTTACACCGCTATCTTAATTTTTTTTTGTCGTCTGCTGTTTGTTTTCTATTTTCCATTTTTATCATCAAAAACATGCTTTCACAGCACTTTCGAATAATTTACAACATGTTTGACAGCACCTCAGAATCATTTCCATTGGCCTTCGTCCAGTATTCCCGCGACTTTTCCAAGTTTATACCCCGATAAATTCCACAAAAAGGCCATTCATTCCTATAACATAAAAAAAGAGCTAACATTGCTGCATTTGATGCGCCATGTTTCAACAAAATCGATTATGTTGTTTATTGAAATAAAAACTGCTAAAAAACAAAGACATTACGCCACACGTTTATGAAACCATGTGATCCAACATCCTGCTGGAGAGAGGGACAGACAGGTAAAAAGAGAGAGCGTTAATTTACTATAAGGTTCGACAATTTCCAGCCCTAGGTAAACGTTTGCCGTGACAGGAGGAAACTGTTGGAACCTCAAGGCCGTAGGCCGCGGGTTCAAACAGTTCCCGAGGACAATGTAAGTAAGATGTAAGTAAGCCCGTATATTCCTGCCTTGTACACACTGTGTCATGCTGGCGACCGGCAACAGGTTGTCGTTACAGAGACAGATCCTGCCGTCACAGCCGCGGTAGGTACATAGATGTACGATCGTCTATATTCCTACCTTGTATACACTGTGTATCTTTGGTGACAGGCAACACGTTGTCGTTACAGAGAAAGATATTGCCGTCACAACTGCGGTAGGTACAGAGGTGTACCACCCTCTATGTTCCTACCTTGGACACACTGTGTATCGTTGATGACTGACAACAGATTGTCGTTACAGAGACAGGTCTTGCCGTCACAGCCACTGTAGGTACAGGGATGTACGCCCCTTGATATTCCTGCCTTGGACACACTGTGTATCGTTGGTGACTGGCAACAGATTGTCGTTACAGAGACAGGTCTTGCCGTCACAGCCGCTGTAGGTACAGGGATGTACGCCCTTCGATATTCCTACCTTGGACACACTGTGTGTCGTTGGTGACTGACAACAAGTTGTCGTTACAGAGAGAGATAGAGAGAGAGATCCTGCCGTGATCCACTCTCTATATTCCTACCTTGGACACACTGTGTGTCGTTGGCGACGGGCAACAAGTTGTCGTTACAGAGACAGATTCTGCCGTCACAGCCGCGGTAGGTACATTTCGCCTCCGTCGGGCACTCGTCTTTGGACACACAGGACGAAAATATCTTCACAGCTGAAACAAATACAGTGAAACCTCTCTAAACCGGACACCATGAGAGCTCCCCAGGGTGTCCGGTTTAGAGAGAGAGGTTTCGCTGTAAATATGTAAGATAGGTTCCACAGTACTTTTTAGTTATTGTTCATATATTGGATTTTTAAGGAATTAAATGCGAGGGAGCGTTAGCGACCGCAGAATTTCCTTTTTAAATCCAATATGTGAATAATACCTTACTTATAATTGGCCAGGTTTATAATGTAGTCTTCCGCCCGTGTATTGATTTTTCATTTTCTGTCGAATAGGTAGTCACTAAATCTGGTAATATGTAACTTTATATTGGGGTTAAATCTTGCAATATGTGAAATAAGTGTTGCGCGATACTGGACAGCGATTGGCTTAGCAGGTATGGTGAATTATAATTAAAGACAAAACATTTATTAATAATAAGGCGTATCGTACATTGGAATCTCTCTAAACTGGATACGCTGGAAATATGCATGTTTAATTTCAATAGGTTTTAGTGTACTCTAGCTCTAATTATATAATTATACCAATAGTTCGCGATTGCAAAGCGCTATAATGTGTTGATATTGTGATTCACAGTTCAGACATTACATTGGAAACCATGGGAACATCAAAGAGTGGCTAGTTTAAAAAGTTCCACCTGCAATCGTAACCGGTTTAAGACGTGGTGTTGGAAACTGGTCGTAAGATAGTCACGACCTTACCACTGTACCGAATGTTGTATAACTTAATTGGAATTTGCTTTCTATAAAGCAGGTGTGACTATATTTCAATGAATTCTGGAAACTCGTATAAACTGTATTTCGTATCTGCATTATTAACCCATTTATTGCTGAGGATATGCAATTTTGATTGGAGGAAATCATAAATATTATATTTAAATGTGCTTACAAGTATATGTCGAGAAATATTGAAAATAAAACATTTCCAGCAGACGACAACATTTAATTCAGCGTAGTAAGGGTTATTAAACAAGGAAAGACTTGTGCACTGCAATTGTACCGTTAATAATGTTGGTTTTCTGGCCATGGTTACAAACGATATACGGTACTCAAGGTGTATGAGCACGTGGTTACAACAAAAACAACAAGTACTGAAACTTCCAGAAGCCCTCCGATTCAAAGCATGTATTCATGTATGAGCCGACCTCCCGGGACCACCAAATGCAGCTCATGTAGACGGGTTTGCTGCGCCATATGTCATCAACATCATGAAGGAAAATCTCAAATAATACTTACTTTGGAGTGGGCGCGCTTTCAACATTTTGAGCAAGTGTTGTTGTTGTTGTAACCACTTGATCATACACCTTGGTACTGACAGTGACGAAATGTGTTTTATCCCGTCAATACAGTGCGTATGTGCCGTGAAACACGGTGCCGTGAAACATTTTTGGTATCCTGTCAATACGACCAAATCACTGCGTATGAATATGTGCGGTTGTCATACTAGTCGATTTTTCGATTTTGAGCATGCGGCTGGGGTTATCATAGTTTGTTTGCATTTTAAAGCTATTAATTTTGTAGGTGTTGACTGGATAAATAGAATAGTAGGTTAGTGCCGTGAATGGGAAAACATATCTGTCGCGGCACGCAGAGCCTCGCCCATCCCGTTTTCTAAGCCTTGCCAGATATTTGTTCCCATTCACGGTACTAACCTAATATTCTCTATATATGTGTACATATACAAGATTGTACATATAGTGAACAAATTGTCACGGGAAAAGTTCGTTTATTTTGTCTATTTTTGTAATTGATGTTAATGCTGCTGCAGATGAATGATGTGTGTCACTGTGTGGGCGGCATATTCATACGTACGGCGTGTTGCCCGTACCGGAGGGCCGTTTCACTAAACTTCCTACGACTAAAATGTTCGTAAGCGCAAAATTATGATAGTCTGTAAATTGCACATTAACAATGTTTTCTTGTTAATAATTGTTGGATTTACATTTATTGAGCATAGGCTGCATATGCAGCCTATGCTCAATAAATGTAAATCCATCAATTGAAATTTACAGACGATCTTAAATTTGCACTTACGAACATTTTAGTCGTAAGAAATTTAGTGAAACGGGCCCTAGGACGTTGTATGCATTACCTGAATATTGGTGACAGATAGCGACGAGGAGTAGCAGGTGTAAGCACACTAGAGGTCCGCGGGTGTCCATCTTGTATACTAGAAAACGACTTTTTCCGTTGGGCGTGAAGCTGATACTTGCTGAAACGGTAGACGCAATGTACCACGCGAATTATGATACAACAGTAAAAATACAAACCTACAGAGCCCCGCAGGGGACGTATAATTATTTTTTTATTAATTCGCAATAAAATCAATATTTGACCAAATTTCACGAAATAAAAAGAAGGCTCATTCTTAAATTTTCCTTTAATTTAATATTATTGAAAACAATATGGTTTTTGAATTGTTTATATGGCCGTAAAATTTGGGCAGCTTTCGTGAAACAGACAGTAATGTCATAGCGAAAATATAATCTAAAGTTTGCAGTGTACATGTACACATATATATATATTTACGTTTGCAATTGGTATATAAAGTTATGATAATTAAGAGAGCATGCACAATACAACGATGTAATATGTTACATACACTTTGAGACAAACCAAGGCGTAAGGATAAGGACGCTTGAAAACTTGGTGTGGTATAAAATACGATTCCTTATGGCAAATGCCTTGTAAATAAATATTGCAAGTTTTCTAATAACCATGGCATTTTCTGAACTGATAAGGTCTATGAATTTTACAAATACTTGGCCTTTTACAATAACGTTTCAAAATATAAGATTTACGCAAATCTATATACATGGTGCATTCCAAAACAAAGTGATACTCATCTTCTAGGATTGAACAAGAAGATAAATTACGGTTTCCTATTGGTGTCATATTGGGTTTAGTCAGTAGTTAGTAGTATATATAGGTGTACGCGTTTTTTACATTTCATTGTTTTTACAGAAATATATATAAGTAACTTGAAAATGTTCAATGCTCCACCAAGATCGAAACATACAATGAACAATACAATAAAATGCCTGTCTCCAATATAATTTACATTTGTATGTAGACTTAAATATTTAATTAGACGAAATTAAATATTCAATGTCTACATAAAAATGTAAATTATATTGGAGACAGGCATTTTGTTGTATTTTTCATTAAATGAAAATACAGCAAAATGTCTGTCTCCAATATAATTTACATTTGTATGTAGACTTAAATATTTAATTAGACGGAATTAAATATTCAATGTCTACATAAAAATGTAAATTATATTGGAGACAGGCATTTTGTTGTATTTTTCATTAAATGAAAAATACAACAAAATGTCTGTCTCCAATATAATTTACATTTGTATGTAGACTTAAATATTTAATTAGACGGAATTAAATATTCAATGTCTACATAAAAATGTAAATTATATTGGAGACAGGCATTTTGTTATATTTTTCATTAAATGAAAAATACAACAAAATGCCTGTCTCCAATATAATTTACATTTGTATGTAGACATAAATATTTAATTAGACGGAATTAAATATTTAATGTCTACATAAAAATGTAAATTATAGTGGAGACAGGCATTTTGTTATATTTTTCATTAAAATGAAAAATACAACAAAATGTCCGTCTCCAATATAATTTACATTATATATATCAAACAGAGGTCCTAAACTGATATATGTTAAAATCAATATAACACTACACACTAATTATTAATATACAACTGAGACCGCTGCAGAAAACATGGAAAGTGATCAGTTCAAATTCAATTCCCGATGTGTCAGCAATAAATAGAATATATAGAGAATAGTAAGTTAGTGCCGTGAATAGGAAGAAATATCTGGCAACTCTTAGGAAACGGGATGGACAAGGCTCTGCCGAACACATCCCGTTTCCGTGCCGCGCCAGATATTTTTTACCATTCACGGCACTAACCTACTATTCTATTTATCTCTTCAACACCTACAAATAGCTTTAAAATGCAAAAAAAACACAGCCACCGCACATATGCATACGCAGTGATTATGTCGTATTGACAGGATATCAAAAATGTTTCACGGCATCGTGTTTCACGGCACATACGCACTGTGTTGACGGAATAAATAATGTTTTTTATTTAGCATGTTTTTTAGTAAACTCGTTGACTGATGATAGGAACCACGGCTTAGCATCGTTTCTGGTAACATTATTAAACACGTTAAAAGCACCAATAATGTGTGTAATATTCTCTATGTATCAACAAAACATATATTACTAGAATACCAATGAAAATGAATATCCAAGGATTGTGTTATATTATTTACCGTTTAGTTATACAATCCGCATCCACTAGTTTTTCTGTGGCACTGTGTAACACATCAACATCATCGCGTGACAAAACAACAGTCCAAACGCAAAAGTTTATATATTATACAATTAATAAAGTTTGCAGTCAACTAGTCCGTTTGTCCGCAGCACCGATGGATTCTATGCAATGTAACCCACTTACATCGCAATTTTGGACATATTTCTCATAATTAGATACATAGAAACCGAACGTTGTTCAAATACGCATGTTATCTTTCAGTTGTAGCCATATTCTCACTTGTGCAGCTGAACCTTGTGGCTAAGGGTAGAGTTATATCAATTTGTTACCCTCGCATCTTAAAGTGAAGGTGAGAGTTTTCTTGGCAACGAAGTCATTCGACGACGCCACGATATAACTTGTCTTATGGCCACTGCTTTGGTAAAGCAATAACGCTCTCCCATTATGAATAAGTTGCAAGACGTCGCTTGTTAAAGTCTTTACTTACATACTAGTATATGTATAGTACATTGTAATGGTAGTACTTGAATTATACATGCTTCTTATGATATGTCTCTTATGGTAGTACCCGTGTTACTATAGGAATGAATGGCCTTTTTGTGGAATTTATCGGGGTATAAACTTGGAAAAGTCGCGGGAATACTGGACGAAGGCCGGAAGGCCTCGTCCAGTATTCCCGCGACTTTTCCAAGTTTATATCTCCGATAAATTCAACAAAAAGGCCATTCATTCCTTATAATTCCAGCATTTGAAATAAATTCATCAAGAAAATGTGTTTATTTTCCGTTTTCTTAAGAATTATTTTACGGTTACGGAAAGTAGTTCGGCATGGGAGTTTACTGGGATATACATTTTTGACAGAGACTTGCTACGGGCCAATCAAATGTTAGGGAATTGTGTAAATATTTTTTGTGCTGTAATTATTGTGTATTATCCTGCGGAACAGGCGCCATTGGACCAACTCGTCCTTTCTGTCATGGCCTTTGATGTGTACCCTTGTGTTTCCTTGATTCTGTTAACGTATTGTATGACTGTAGATGCTGTTTCTTTTTAGCTTTCTAATTAGTTTGACTCGTTCTTCCCTTTCAGTCATCGTTGCGTATGATATTGTTTAGTGTCCTTGTTATTAATGATGACGCAGTCAAGCGAGAAGTTTGCGGCGCTTTCTTAGCCGACCGTCTCAGTAAATTATTGTGTTCACTGACCGTTCCAATGCGATACGCTTGCTATCATGTCACTTTGTACCGTAGTTGAAGTCATTTTATTTGTATTACCGGTTCATTGAATATGACTTACTGTGGGTCTTCCGTCACATTTGTATTGTATTTATTACGCTTTCCACAATGATATGATATATTGAATCATGCTTAATAAACCACAAACCCAATGTTCCACCATGTCGGCGCAATGCCTTTATCAAGGAACCAGCCCCACTGTTGTAGCGTTTCGGCACAATCCCTAATTCCTTGATAAATGCATTGTGCCGAACTAGTGGAACAGTGTGTTTGCCATATGGTAAGCATCACTCAACAATTTGTATGTATTACATTTACAATTGATTGATTACCATATCTCCATATCGCACACTTCTGGTAACAGAGTGTACAGCTGTGCCATGCTGGTGGCTCGGCAATCACCACAATACGTGTTTTTATGGTACACTGGCCCCTGTGCTAATCTTGTCAATAGTGTCTCTTTCTTTATTTAAAAATACTCGAATACTGTGCGTGAAATCAAGCAGCTTGATTGTCTGAGCCTGAGCTGTGCCACAGCTCAAGCTCAGACAATCAAACTGCTTGATTTGAGAGTTGGCATTGACAACAGATGTTCAATAACATTGATCGTTTTGTATTTTAGTAATGTGTCTTGGAGTTCATCAATCTCATTTATGTGACTGGGATGGGTTGTGGAATAGGGGTTAGAAGGGTTGTGGATTCAAACCTCGCATAGGGTATAAACATACTTTCATGGTATTTCCATCCCACTGGTCTGTGGGATGAGACTGTAAGTCAGAAGCCCCATTTCTCCAATCCCTGTCACATATTAGCATTAATCATTTGTAGATACAGGTAAGTCATTTCGATTTTAATTTAATCATATTAATCGCAACCGTTTTACTGTCATTCCATCCATGGTGATTCCAAGACCAGCGGCAACTTCATGGAACCCTGGAAATGTATTACCAGAATGTTATTATTTGTATTAGTATTGTTAAATTATTACGTTATATCGCTACATGCCCACTCAGTAGGCAAAAAATGTTCTTGAAATCAGAGACATCATCTGAGACATTTTCTGGCAAAATAAACATTCATTCACCATTACCCCACACATTGATTGGCATTATTATAGATTATATATATCAGACGTAAATATCCACATTGATATCAGGGGCGATAACAGTGTTTCCTTAAAATGTAACGGATATTACAATTAATCATCTGTATTAATTTGTTGATGTGCAATGATCATACTTTGTAATCTGTCGAAAAAAATTCAGGTGACGCATTTAATTTAGTGTAAATAGTTAAACAATGTCATGTCTCATATGCATATGAAAATAGCCTGATACCACCGCGAGTCACTATCAGTAAAACAAATATTACTAAATGATTATATATGTATAGCGGGCATTCATAATTTTTAGAACTCGTGGAATAGTGACACAATTATACACTAATTTAATTCGTTACAAAGAACAGTTTGTGCATACCTTTAAGCATGTAGCGATATAAAGAAATAATTTAATAATACTAATACAAATAATGGCAATAATAATTAAATTCTCTAAACATGACACCAAGAAAACCTATTCGTGTTTGCTCTTGACGGTTTTATTGTCATATATCTCTGATGGACCCAGACGGGGTCCATCAGAGATATATGACAATAAAACCATCAAGAGCCTGATTGCAATGGGCACTCGGGGTCCTTTCATTATGTCGGATTTACATAGGTCCTACCGAAATAATAAAATATGAGTTTGCACATATTAGTGTTAGATATAGTGATATCCAATTGGAATACTGTATATCACAAACTGGTTATACAATCATGTAAATATCAAAACCGCTCCCAATGTAGAGATTTTACAATCATTTATTATATTTTTCTATGAAATACAAGACGATTTACTCTAGCACAGAGAATGCATTTACAATATTACATACTTACGTAATGTTGACTTGTTCTAGAATGCATTATCAGTAGCCTATTTCACCAACATTGCAAAGTATACTTTTCTAGCAAAGTATACTTTGAGGGAGAAATTTTCAATTTTAGGATAAATTTATTAATTTTTATTATACTGAATTTATTACATTATCACACCCATTTTGGCTGTGATAATGTAATAAATTCAGTATAATAATTCTTTTTTTTTTTTTTTTTATTTAATATTTTTTATTATTTTTAAATACAACATGTACATACAATACAACACATGTATTATTAACTAACACACTGTGACTAAAGTCGCTATGAAATGATTGCACATGCACTCATTGTACTTGAAAATAAGTTTTTAGAGAAAGAGAAGACAAAAAGAATATAGAAAAGCATAGATGGTAAAGTACAATCAGGAAGAAGGAAGAGTATCGAAAAGTATAAAATATGTCCCCTTTTGTTCACATCCGCTTGAATTGAGTTTTTTTTTTATATATATATTCGTTTACTTGTGTGTGGTTAGTGTGATTGAACCTTCACTACTATGCCCAAAAAAACATACCTGTGTTTGAAAAACATCCCATTTAATGTTGTGTTGCTCAAGTTTGTCTTTTTTAGTAGCTATTAACTCTTCTAAATTTATCCTATATTTTAAGTAGTTTATAAACGGTTCGAAAGCAATTTCCCGGTTTTCATATTTACATTTAACAATAAAGTATTTGGCTAATATGAGTATAAAATTAAATTGTTGTGCCTTGTGTGTACTTTCATCTATTCCTAAAGAAATACTTTGGAAATTTACAGCGTAAGTAAAACCTTTTTCATTCAAATAGGTACGTAACTGTGACCACATATGTTGTACATGAGTACATTCCCAAAACAAATGTTTTATAGTTTCTACATACATAGAGCAAAAATTGCATAAACTACTATTAATTATTGGTTACATCGAAAGAGTAATTTATTTGTTCCATTCATTCGCATAAGGTATTTATATTGAAAATTCCGCAATGTGGAATCTATAGTACAATTAAAGGTTGACATGTAAATATGTTTCCAGTTTAAGTTGGCTTCCGGAAATTCAGCTATCCATTTTTTTCAGACTTTTTTTCTTCAGTGATTTTTTTTTCTGTTTGTATTGTATAAAGTAATTTATTAACGTATTTGCTTTTTTGTACCCTTGATTTCAGTGTTTCAGACAGTTGTATTATGTTTATTTGTTCTGTTTTTATTGTTTCTTTCCATATTGGATTTATACTATTTAATATACATTGATATTTCATAAAATCATCATTTCTTATGCTGAATAACTCTACAATATCACCGAATGTCAGAAAAGTTTTTGTTCTATAATCGTATAATTGTTCGATGTACTTGATACCCTTATCAAACCAGTGTCTATGAAACAAAGTTTTATTTTGATGTTTTATATTAGAGTTGTTCCAAATTATTTCTTTTGATACTGTATCTGTTTGAGAAGAATAGTTTATACTTGCCCAAGATTTCAAAACATTGTTCAGGAATTTATTTTTCACTATGTGTTGTATGTCTTCCGGTTTCAAGTTACATTCGAAAATAAAAGTCCCGCCATATTTTTCAAGTATTTTTTCGTAAATTGCTTTCCATTTCCCTATGTTAGTAGTATCGCATATTCTTTTTACCCATGAAGCTCTTATTGAAGTAATAAAACTATCGATGTCTAACATTTTTAGTCCCCGTTTTTCGTAAGCTTGAATAATTGTATTTCTTTTTACTTTATCAGGCTTGTTATCCCATAAAAATTGAAATAACTTGGTTCTTACACGTTTTATCATATGTTCTGGTGGATCATGTAAAACTGTCAATGGGTATATTAATTTTGGGGCAGCAAATGTTTTTATTACCGTGATTTTTCCGAGTAAGCTGAGCTTTCTGTGTAATAATTCTGCATACTTTTAATCATCAAATATATGCAGTCGTTAGTTCTATATGAAATAATGCATTTCAGGAAAAATAAATGATTACTCCCACAAAGTATACTTTGCGAGAAAAGTATACTTTGCAATGTTGGTGAAATAGGCTACTGGGCTCTTCATTTGGTAAGTACGTAATCAGTTCGGCGTATGTAGCGTTGATCGAAACATATTCAATAAGGGACAAACGCGAGATTCTCAGATTAGCAGTGTATGGTCCTATATGACATTAAAAAAACAAACAACAAATAAAACACTGAACATGAACTCCAAACTCCATACAAAGGTCGACCAAAACATCAGCACCAGCAGTTGGAACACCAGGAATGCATAGATACACAATGCAACACAAATGTATGTGACAGTAAATGGTATAAAAAACGAAAGCTAGCATGTTTTGGAATGCCGAATATTCAGGTCATGTTTTAGTACGAGCCTGCCTGGGACTTCGAGTTTACGGGCCATAACTGTGGCTGTAACTAAAGAAATGGGGCTTATTGTTTTTGCGACCAGTGTATATCCAGATCAGACTGTGCATCCGCACTGTTCGCTTTTCCAATGAAACGTCAGTCATTTGTATAATAAGCGACATTATAGGGGTATCATTATCAGGATTCATGAGTCTCCTATTTGATCAGGAGCTAGGCTGATCAAAAATCCCATGAGTCCCATTTCTCCAGTGACAGTCACATATATGACAAACTGCGAGTAGCTACATCGGTGAAAGTGGAATCTTATCGGGTTTGAGCGCCGTATCACGATAATGCTGTGTACATAGAAGGGCTTAAACTTCCTAATACTCCAACTATGGATCGGTAAACATCGTTACCCGGGGAATACCGGGGCTCTTGCTTATACATGTCCAACCTTTCGATAATGTATTCTGTTCTCATTGTCGAAATCACATAGTTGTTTTGGCCGAGGCTGAGCTGTGCTCAGTCTCGGCTAATCAAACTGTGTGATTTTCAGGACGAATCACGGGCGAATAAAGGCGCTCTAGTTTATAAAACCTTTCGATAATGTGCTGCGTTCTCATTCTGGAAATCACATAGTTTGTTTGACCGAGGCTGAGCTGAGCTCAGTCTCGGCAATCAAAATACGTGATTTTGAGTACGATACGTCATTTGATTTTGTACTTAAAAACATGTGAGCTTTTTCATGAAGCATATTTACAGAAACTGTGATATTTTATGTAAATGACGTGGAAAGATGACGAAATTTTGACAGCAAACTTTTGTCAACTTTGGCCGTTATTTACAAAAACGATCGTAATTTTTGTAAGTATTGTTGATGAAATATCGCACATGGTTCATTGCTCATAAAAAAGTCTGACCATGTACTCCGGTATCATTCTCGAAATCAAGTGGTTTTCTCGGCCGAGTCTGAGCTGTGCTCGGCCTGATTTTAGGTACGATCACGTGTGAATATCTACCCCAGTGAATATATAACGATAAGAGCGTTTATTCCTTTCTCAATCTCGAAATCAATAGTTATATTGGCTGAAGCTGAGCTCTGCTCCGTTTCGTCCAACCGAACTGCGCAAGTTCGAGAACACTTTTGAGAACGTGAAAGCTTTATAAGCACGGGTCAATGTCTGTCTCCATAAACCTTACACAATATCATGATTGCAATTGTAGACATTCAATTATTACCTTAGCAGTCGATGGAAATTGGTCGCCGTGGTATTTGTTTTCTAGTAGTCATGTTCGGCGATTACCATAGAGTTCTTGACTCAAGGTGCATGATCACGTGGTTATAACAACAACAACAATAGCTGAAAGTGTTGAAACCTTGAAAGTATTATTTGATATGTTCCTTAATATGAAACTGATGTTAATGAAATATGGCGCAGCAAATGCGTCTTCATGAGCTACATTTGGTGGTCCAGTTTGGCACAGTTTTGCGAAAACGACAGAAGTTTGGGTGAAAATACAGAGACCACCAAATGCAAAACAGTATTTGACAAAGTTTTACGAAATAAAAGAAGGATAGTTCTTAAATTTTGCTATAATTTAATATTACAGGAAAAAATATTGTTTTTACATTGTGGATATATCTGTAAAATGTGGGCAGGTTTCGAGAAACAGACAGTAGTCCCCTTCTACTGACTCTTCACTATTGTTGTATTACTATGCACAATATGAAGAGTATAAATATGCAAACAACACTACAACCTTTATCAAATAATATAGAGGATATTCCAACGTACATTTTGAATAACGGGAAATAATACACGAGTGTGCGTCGGCTTCCGCGCAAGCAACGAGTGAGCGTAGCGAACGAGTTGCTTGCACGGACGCCGACGGACACGAGTGTATTATTTCCGCTTTTCAAACAAATACGATGGAATATCCTATTTATTACATTTCCACGGCGAATATATATATGCACATTTAGTCAATTTTTGAGATTATAAACAAAGAATTGTGATGAGCGCATGAATAGTTACACAATGACATGTTTTCCCGCGTTTTGACGTTACGTTGTGTGACGTCAAATGTGAAGTCGTGTAAACCTTTTGAACTCCAAATTACGCAGCTGTTTTTATGAACCAGATATATTTGACTTCATGTTTGGAATGTGTTCAATGACATTAACATTCTAGATTAGTCGAGACCCTTTCCAAGTTTTCAAATAACTTTATTTTGACGGTAATAAAAAGTAAACCTTTTGCATGGTAGCTCGTGCTTTCCAAGAAAACAGGCGCGCAATTACGGGTGTTCTCTTCACGGTGTATTATTTGTAAGGAGTTGATTACGGGTTTTCATTCACAGCGAAACCCATGCAAATAACTCGCAAGAGTGTAATAAAATGCAGATTCTGTTAGAAACGAAATTATTCAGGTGCTTAGCATCGAGTCGCATAGTGTGATACATTTCTCATGACCAAAATGAAAGTGGCAAGTTTAGGTATAATTGCAATGTATTAAGAACCAATTGCGAATGTATTCCAATACAGTAACATGGGAAAGTCGTGCAAACACAAATTGCATGGGGATTAGCATATATTGTCAAGTATAGACAGATTGACTTTGTTTGGACCGACATAATAACAGTATGCAACAGTAAAAAAAGGTTCATTAACTGTTGAATAGATACAGCATGTCAATTCATCGTATATTCAATTCATTGCGAGAATATACTATTAGTTCATATAGACCGTGTCCTCGCAACATAGCATGTTTAACCCTTTCACACCCTAAGTAACTGGAACGGAATATTTAATTTTAATTTTCAGACTATTACATTGATCAGCCGGCAAAGGTGGCATTTTTTATAATTCTATATCCCAAATAGTGCAGGTCCTGATGAGCCGGCTCATCTGGATCTACATCTACACTGTTTGCAAGCATTGGGACAGAGGTTTGTGTTGTTGAGATGGTTAAAATTGCATATGATGGGCAGGATATTTGATATTTACAAGGCAGTCAAGCGAGTCTTGATAATCGCCGAAACCGGCTGCAAAACATATATTCATTGTGACTAGAGAAATGGGGCTTATGGGAATTTTGAATAGTGCAGCACCTGATCAAATAACACACTCCTGTCACCTGATAGCGATATATATTGCTTGTTAGAAACAACAATGGTGTTTATTGATGGAGTGGCGAACAGTGCAGATCCTGATCAGACTGTGCACAATCTGATCTGGATCTACACTGGTCACAAAGCTCGTCAGACCCATTTGTCCAGTCACACCCACATATGGCTTTATTACACCAGTTAATGTACGTCAAGGATTTCATGCGTAGTCTGATCAGGGTTTACACTGTTCACAATTCACTCAACGAAACACCTGTTATCCCGTCAACACAGTGCGTATGTGCCGTGAAATACGGTGCCGTGAAACATTTTTGATCTCCAGTCAATACTATTTTTGCATTTTACAGCCGTTTGTAGGTGTTGACGGGATAAATAGAATAGTAGGTTAGTGCCGTGAATGGGAAAACATATCTGGCGCGGCACGGAAACAGGATGTGCTCGGCAGAACCTCGCCCATCCCGTTCCCTGAGCCTTGCCAGATATTTTTCCCATTCATGGCACTAACCTACTATTCTCTATCTATTTTCCTTATTTCTGAACCAAAATATATGTTGTGACCACTCATTTGAACCGTCTCGGCGAGACGGTTCAAATGAGTGGTCACAACATATACTTCTGATGAGAAATAAAGAAATTCCCGAGCGTTGCCGGATATTTTTCCCATTCACGGCACTAACCTACTATTCTATATGTATACGTTTATTAAATAGCATCAGGCTAGATATCAATTCGTTTTCTTAGTTGAAAAAATGAGAATGAATTGAAGCCACTAGCAGGCCAGGTGCACGTTTCATTTTAAACTGTGTAATATGGAAACGTGTATACGAAGAGGTCCGCTTAGAGAGGTGTCACTGTACATCAGACATTTGATCATTCTGAGCCATAGTTATGTGCTATGCGAATACGAACAGATATTATCACCTGAGATAGATGACCAATAACTCATAAAAAATAGGATCACATGTGTTGTATTGGTGTCCGGTTTAGAGAAGTTCCACTGCATATGAATTAATTTTGCCAACCCATGTGGTTGACGCTTACCACAGCAATCGTTTAAGTTGTCCTTACGAACTTATTAACCATTCAGAGTTTAGTGACAACATCTCCAGGGGGTCGTTTCACTAAACTTCTTGCGACTAAAATGTTCGTAAGCGCAAATTTAGAATCGTCTGCAAATTTCAATTCGTGGATTTACATTTATTGAGCATAGGCTGCATATGCAGCCTATGCTCAATAAATGTATATCCAACAATTATTTACAAGAAAACATTGTTAATGTGAAATTTACAGACTATCATAATTTTGCACTTACGAACATTTTATTCGTAGGAAGTTTAGTGAAATGGCCCCCAGATGCCACACATACTAAACACGCCGCATTTCTCCATTCTCCATACCAGTCGCAGCCACAATGTTGTATAGGTTATTTCGGTATATCTGGTGGTTTGGGTGCACTGTTTATACCAACATACAATTTACGTCACCTTCCGCGAAGTATACGTATAACCAGAAGATAGTTTGACAGAATAAAATGGGCCGAAATGTTCGGAAAGGTGAATGTGTAGATAATTGGAGATTTCTGTCGTGTGTAATATTTGAGCATTAGCAGTTGCACAAAACTATGTAAAATCCACTACCCAAATCCAACGAAATCCACCCAACTCTACTAAAATCCAGCAAAATACCCATATGACACCAACATACTCACACCATCTGTTGAAACACCAGTCTGTTGTTAGAACCATAGTCAAGGTGCATGATCACGTGGTTACAACAACAATAACAATAGCTGAAAGTGTTGAAAGCTCGCCCACTTCAAAATATATATTATTTGATATTTTCATTAATATGCAACGGATTTTGATGAAATATGGCGCAACAAACGCGTCTTCATGAGCTTCATTTGGGAGTTCGACACATACTTATGCCGTTTTGGCCACAGAGACCACCCAATGCATCTTAACAAGGCGCGTTTCATCACAATCCGTTACTTAATAAGGACAAAATAAAAGAATACGTACTTTGAATCGGAGGCGCCTCTGGAAGTTTCATTACTTGTTGTTGTTGTTGTTGTTGTTGTTGTTGTTGTAACCACGTGATCATACACCTCGATAGTTCAAACAATCAGAGCCGAATTCGTTTGGGAATACGGTTAGTTACCCCGAGATCAACAGTAATAAGGTCAATGGTATCGTTACCCCACTTCATAGGTCAACGGAACGATCAAGTGTTAATCTCAGAATTAACCTAATGAGGATACACTGCGATATTTCATATTTTAATAATGTGTAAATCGATTGAAAAGTTAAAGTAATCTTAATATTGCAAGCTTTGTGTGTTTAATGAGATTTTAATACGAGTTGATACGTGACGATCATATAACAAAGACCAGTGTAGAGTTTCAAACAGGTGGATGCGCAGCAGATTAACCTGTAGCAGGGTATGTGTCACGTGATATGATTACGTGCTTTGTGATCTGATAATGAGGCTACGAGTTTTTCTATAACATGTTTTGTTACATACATGCCTTTCATATGAGACACGCCATGCGATTTTTTTACCTAAGAACATGTGCGATATCTCATGATAAGTATTTACAAAATCTACGAAATTGTTCGTAAATGACGTCGTAAGATGACAAATATTTCACAGCAAATGCGGTATACTATTCCAATACTATTCCGCATTTTCTGTGAACGTTTCGTCATCGTTCGACGTCATTGGCAGGAAAAATCGTATTTTCTATAAATATATTTCATGAAAAATACTTTTGTTCAAAATCGCATGGTGTGTCTCATATAGGTGAAGTAGTGTTGCCAAGACGGGTCTTCGACAAGTGGAGACTCGGATCAGCCGTTTAGTCAATGAGTGGTCCACTCCGGCTTCTTTTCAGTTAACAAACCATTCAGTTTCATTTAATCAACACTATAGATCAATATCATTTTCAGACAGTGCAATAAAATCGCTGGTCATGATATAAACCGCTCAAAACTTTGATATTCGGGACCATCGACGGCAAAATGGGCCATTGTGTTTGCGAACAGTGTAGTCCCTGATCAGACTGCGCATACGCGCAGTCTGATCAGGGCCTACACTGTTCGCGATTGAGTTTGAAACAACCATGTTGGTTCTAACGAAGTCTCTAGATCCATATTAGTGTGTATGGGTGTGCTAACTTATAAAGCGCTTTTTCTGGTGTCGGATCAAAATAAAAAATAAGCCCACTTTTGAGGCGGATTGCTATATACTTATGTCATTCATTGAAAGCTGATAAAAGCAATGTTACCAGGTTGCCGCCTTCGTAAATTGTCATAAATGGCGTAGAACGCGATCGGAAATTTTCGAACCATTTTGGAATCCAGTTCCACTTTGTGAAATTCTTCCAACGATGAGTTTTGTCCACATATGTATGTTTTTATATTGCATGTGACTTAAGTTCCGATAGTCTGGCCATCAGGCGGACCAGATAGAGAATATATGGAACGTTTTCCTATGCGTCACATATGTATCAAATTATTCTGGCAGTGTCGAGTAGATTAATGCAGCTTAATCCCATTGTACTATTTAATGATTGTATCTTTTAATTGTAACTTAAACACTCGGCGGTGGATCTAATGAAGACAACGTGGATATAATTAAGGGGAACATACCGATCAACCGTGATATATGTGCATAGAAATCGGAAATGACGCGATAGAACTGTTCCTACGCAGTTCAGGATTACTTTTATTTTTATACAGTACTGAGGCCCGTTTCACTAAACTTCGTACGACTAAGATGTCCGTAAGTGCAAAATTATGATAGTCTGTAAATTTCACATTAACAATGTTCTCTTGTAAATAATTATTGGATTTACAGTTATTGAGCATAGGCTGCATATGCAGCCTATGCTCAATAAATGTAAATTCATCAATTGAAATTTCCAGACTATCCTATGTGCACTTATGAACATCTTAGTCGTACGAAGTTTAGTGAAACGGGCCCCTGAATGTGTTCGTTATCAACGTAAAAATATGTTATTTAATTAATAGCTTGCACATATGCATATTATTATACTTTCTAATAACCTCCGAATGAAAGAACGTGTAATACATTGTGTTTTAATAATCACTCTTTCTTTTAATTTTCTACCACACCACATGGTATTTTTCAAAATAGTTGGAAAACGTTATCTTATGATATTTTAAGAATACAGAAGATTAAATTATTATAAGAGTGACTACTGATATGTAACATACTAGTATATGTTATATGGTTGTATATTTTCATCTTACGTATCAGTATGAGATGACAATACATGCTAATAAAACACATAACGATGTGAAATGTGTGATTTGAACATCTTGAAATATCGCAAAGGAACGTGTTACCATGGCAACTTTAAAATACGAATCGGAGAAGTCGTCACAGGTGAGTGTTGCCTTTTATATATTTGTCTGAATTCGAAGATCATTGTATATTCATTACATAGTAATATTTAGTAAGCAGACAGTTACGGTCTGGGCAAGAACCATTTGTGATGCTTTAACGTAGTATCTCACTGGGCTGCGACAGCTCGCGACTAGTTGGGAGACACAAAATTGCGAGAAAATACGAATTAGCGACAATTTTCACTCGGAATCACACTGAATTGGTACTTACGACACGTTCGCGTATGTCGCACGAATGTCGCACGAACTCCCGGCGAAATTTGGGCCAAAATCCGCCGGGAGTTCGCATACATGTCGCGCGAATGTCGCGCGACACTCGTGGGACATTGCGCAACAAAATTGCGATTTGTTTGCACTTGCGACTGTCGAATGTTATTCTCCCTAGGAGAACTGTAGCGCATACATCTATACAATTTATTATAGGAATGAATGGCCTTTTTGTGGAATTTATCGGGGTATAAACTTGGAAAAGTCGCAGGAATACTGGACGAAGGCCGGAAAGTTTATATCCTCGATAAATTCAACAAAAAGGCCATTCATTCCTTATAATTCCAGCATTTGAAATAAATTCATCAAGAAAATGTGTTTATTTTCCGTTTTCTTAAGAATTATTTTAACTGCGCCTCACGGTTACGGAAAATAGTTCGGCGTGGGAGTTTACTGGGATATAAATTTTGAACAGAGACTTGCTACGGGCCAATCAAAAGTTAGGGAATTGTGTAAATATTTTTGTGCTGGAATTATTTCCATGTATCACCAAAAGTGAAAACAAACACACACATCAACTATATACATATGTGTATGGCCAACGATTGCACTTGTGTCCGATTAGGGCCTATATCATTCGCTATTCACTCAGTGACACACTTGGTGGGCTTGTAACAAACGGCATATACATGTCATATTCTACGCTGGATATTTCATTTTTCGCCACATACAGGTGCATGTTCGTCTAGATAGTGTTGTTAAAAGGGCGTATACCACAATACAACAATCAATCAATCAAACAATCAAGCAACCAATCAATCATTCAATCAATAAATATTGATTGAATGATTGATTGGTTGCTTGATTGTTTGATTGATTGATTGATTGTAATCATATTTCGAATGATTCCAATGTCGTGAAGTTTCTTCACTGGTTTCATGAATGAGCCCTCGAGTCACCTTCCTAATTGACGGGATCAGTGGAACAGATGGGCTGAGTCCATAGACTTACCTCACCTTTTCCACTGACCTCTTCAATCATCAAGCTCCATTACATAGTATATATATGTTTATACTTGACCTGACCTTTAATCTCAGCACACACGGTAATCCGCATTAGCAGCTGATCGTTGTACGGTGCGTTAACTTATTGTCACAGTTCGAGGGCAAATTTTGAGCTGGAGATTTTGGTAATTTCAGTATTCATGGTGGCAAATGTACGTCCTGTGTGCCTGCTGTTTATGTCATTACTACCATTTCCACCAACATATTTCGATAACATACTGGAGCAAATTTGAGATTAATGGACGATAGCCAGGATTATAATAATACAGCATTATGTGCCTACGACACTGTCATTACTCAAGCAGTTTCGAAGTTATTTCGAGAAAACTTACAAAAATGTAAGTTTTCTCGAAATAACTCCGAAACGGCTATGTCGATTAAGATAGCGTCATCAGCATATGCCAGTATGTAATTTCACTGGGTGTCGTGCTTTATTGCATGACAATTTAAGGTGTCAGTGGAATAAGGGGGCTAACTGAATGCCGGAGTTAGTCCAGTAATTACAACGCCATCTTCAACTGATACTTGAACAGGGTATCAGTACAACCTACTGTCTGTTCCACGTTTTGCTGCCGACGAACTTTTGGCTATTAAACACATTCAATCTAAAAACTATTTAAAATTAAGTACAGTGGGATCAACGTGTAAGTGCACACACGAACGAACACGACTGGTTGGTTAGTTTATGCCACATTTCTGCATAAGTATGTGTTCATACAACAATATACAAAACTACGATTGAATACATTTTACGTACTCTATTCAACACTGGATGCCTTTAATAATTTATCACATAATAGTATCGTGTGTTCCGAAAGTTATTGATTCGCAAGTGTGATGGAATATACAGTGGGGTCAGCGTGTAAGTGCACACACGAACGAACACGACAGGTTGGAACCAACCTGTCGTGTTCGTTCGTGTGTGCACTTACACGCTGACCCCACTGTTATTCATGTATAAAAAAATGTAAATATTTTTCAGCATTTTTTCTCATTTCGCATCAAAAGTGTATGTTGTTACCACTCAGGTGAACCGTATCGGCGAGACGGTTCAACTGAGTGGTAACAACATACACTTTGGGTGGGTAGCGAACCAACCTGTCGTGTTCGTTCGTGTGTGCAGTTACACGCTGACCCCACTGTACTGTCTGTTCATGATTGATAATGACAAAAACTGTTCATGGAGTGCTCAATTACAGTGAAGCGTCTCTAAACCGGACACCCTGGGTACCTCATTTTGCTGAAGACAGTGTACATTGTATTTAAAAGTAAGTCATTTTTCATCAATAACAAAACTTCGCCCTCCCCAAAAAAACGTATTTAATGAAATTCCATCAAATATTAATCAAAAGTTTACTGCGAAAAAACGATTTTCCTACCTGGCGAGATAACATGGAAATGATGCAAATGAGAAAACAAAGTTAAATTTTGAAAATTGGTCCTCATATAAAAATAATTTTTTTTAGCCCCCTTGTTTTTTCGCAATTAAATCAATATTTGATGGAATTTTACCAAATAATTGTTTTGGGGGGAAGGTGACATTTTTGTTATTGATGAAAAAGTACTTAAAATTAAATTGTGTCGTGTGTGTCGCTGGCTAAGCCAGCGACCTGAAATAAAGCACAGTCACTGTAGCTGTTATAAGGAAGGGGTCTATTTTCGAACAAAACTTCTCATAATTATTATTTATGTAGTCATGACTAGCTACTATGTGTTAGTTAATTATCATAGAATAAAGTTAAAAATTCGTTTCCAATTACACTATTCACATCATTAATCTTCGTGAACCGTTTGTATGATGTGATTGTCCGTTATTGACGACTAACGGAGGTGCTACTATTTCACATATACACGCAAGGTCAGTCTTTTCAAAATGATTAAAGGATAATATGACCCTCCAACGAGCTTATACATCGTGTCGCAAATATTAATATTATTATTATGCGGAATATTTTTTGGCGGTAATTATTTAGATAATTACCCCAATTTTCCATGACCTATGAGGATTTTATATGACACGTAAAATGAAATAAATCTCAATAACATTATTCCATTATGGATAACATTTGCTGTCATTTTTTGCGAGATAATAGTGTTTGTCATGGCGTCGAGACGAAAAACGCGTAGCTGGGAGTAGACTGCTGGGATGGTCAAACTCGTTGTCATTCGCTCGTCTTTTATTGTTTTCCGAATATAACTTTTGAACCTGTAACGAATTTGACCATCCCTGGCAATGTCTGTACAATGATATGCGTAATAAATGCTCCGCACGATTCCCCCAACCCTCACCACCACTCGGTTGATAAAAGCGACCGAATGGCATGTACGATCAACGTAGCCCCAGATCAGACTGCGCATTCGCGCAGTCTGATCAGGGTCTCCGTTGTTCGCCATTCTTTGACTGAACCAGCCGTACGATCATCAGCAATATTATTAGATTCACACCTTGCTACATGAATGTGTTGCGCGATCAGTGTACATATATATATACATAGACAATATCATGCTAGTGTCTTGATATCATGTTTATCAGGCAAGGCTAGGAAACGGTAGCAATTCCTCGGCGAGCCGAGGAATTCCTACCGTTTCCTTGCTTTGCCTGATACACTTTAAGTTCTCATTTAACGTTTTACGATAGAGGAAGGACAAACATAACATTGAAATGAACGCGGGCTTGTTAAAGTTGCGTCCTTGCACTGACGTTATTCGGTGCACCATGTGACGCCGGTTGACCAATGAAACGTAAGATGAAGTAGTTGTCACTCGGATATAAGTATCAAGTCAATGCAGGATACAAATCTGGTTTAAGGACAGTGAAAATCTGTACAAAATTAAACAGAAATTCAAAACTCGACTAGTCTACAGCGAACAACAGAATAAGAGAATCGCAAATCAAATAGTATCATTATTTAAACGGAATGATATCACGGCTCGTAAACTATAATTATCCCATTACGCTAAATTGGTGTTTCACAATCACCTATATGTTAGGGCTTACGAACAATAATGGACGTTACTCAGTGAAATCATTAAATGTCCTATATAGGATAGACGGAAATGGTCGATGATGTGTATTCACAAGTAAATGGGCATTTTAACGATGTTGTTCGGATAATTATGTTGTTCATTCATTCGAGTTGATGCATGATTGGAGTATGTCCATGTTATAAGTGTGTAACTACAAATTGACATAGGGACGACGTTTTAATTAGTAAAATAAATTGGACTGGACAACGTCATAGTCAGAATGTGTTCATTACCGTGGTGACATGGAAATAGCGACTATAATAGTATTGTGCGTATCATTATCAGAGACATTTGGAATTACGTAGTACAACATGACATCGGTTCGTATTGCAGGTTTATGTGCATCTCCGGAGTCTTTATAATGCAGTGAAACCTCTCCAAACCGGACACCCTGGGATGTCCCCAGGGTGTCCGATTTGGAAAGGTTTCACTGTACCAGTTTCACAATGTTTCACTGAACCAGTTTCACCAGTTTCTCTCACCCGGTCTAAAATGTCCTTAGCTGTTGATAGGCTGTTAAGCACCAATAATTCCAGCACAAAAATATTTACACAATTCCCTAACATTTGATTGGTCCGTTGCAAGTCTCCGTCCAAAATGTATATCCCAGTAAAATCCATGCCGAACTACTTTCTGTAACCGTCAGGCGCAGTTAAAATAATTCTTAAGAAAACGGAAATTTATTTCAAATGCAGGAATTATTAGGAATGAATGGCCTTTTAGTTGAATTTATCGGGGATATAAATTTGGAAAAGTCGCGGGAATACTGGACGAGGCCTTCCGGCCTTCGTCCAGTATTCCCGCGACTTTTCAAAGTTTATACCCCGAAAAATTCCACAAAAAAGGCCATTCATTCCTATAATAAATCAAAACACCAGTTTCTCTACTGGACACCATGGGAGTCTCCAGTGAAACCTAGCTAAACTGGGCACCCTGTGAGGTCCCCATGATGTCCAGTGTAGGCGTGGTGGGTGGGGGTCACGATGTATTTCAGACATGTATGCTTTGCCATCATGAACATACATTACCAAAGGATAATCAAAGTGTGACCCATCAGTTATAAACACACTGGGGCGTCCGATATATCTCACGTATGTTTCACTGTATATATTCAATGAATGGGGAAATGGAATGTATATTATTTGCTAATAATTCTCCGTTATATCGGAGAAAATATATTCTTAAACAAATGAAATTTAATTAGTTGCTAGGAGAAATTCTAAAAATGGACTCTCGATTACTCTGAATGTGTTCTAGAAGAATATAACTATGTCGGCGAATAGTAGTATTAATATATGGATATACAGTGGATATACAGTGGATATACAGTGGAACCTCTCTAAACCGAACACCTTGGGAGGTCCCCAGGGTGTCCGGCTTAGAGAGTTTCCACTGTAAATCAGACATATAACCATTCTGAAATGTTTTGGTGTCGCGGCTTTGCAATCATGAACAAGCATTAACATATGAGATAAATGATCACGAAATCCATAAAGATCACATAGGTTGCATTGGTGTCCGGTTTAGAGCGGTTAAACTGTATTTATATTTCATAGTGCGCGAATTATGGTTAATGGAGCGAGTGCTATAATGCTTTAGTTGCATGTACCTGTAGCAAAGTATACTTTGAGGGAGTAATCATTTATTTTTCCTGAAATGCATTATTTCATATAGAACTAACGACTGCATATATTTGATGATTAAAAGTATGCAGAATTATTATACTGAATTTATTACATTATCACAGCCAAAATGGCTGTGATAATGTAATAAAGTCAGTATAATAAAAATTAATAAATTTATCCTAAAATTGAAAATTTCTCCCTCAAAGTATACTTTGCTAGAAAAGTATACTTTGCAATGTTGGTGAAATAGGCTACAGGGGCGCCTTTCACTAACATTTGGCGCCCAACATGTGGCCGTGACTGATAAATACTGCCCAAATTGAACCAAAAATATGGAATTCAGATACGAATTAAATATAGAATTCGGGGACGAATATCAATTTGGCGGGGAACTATGTCACGGTACGTAACTCACTATGGGGAGAATATGTGTATTCGTGCCCAGCTAGCTCAGTCGGTTAGAGCGATGGTACGGTCCCGGGTTCGAGCACATTTTTCTCGCACTGTGATTAGTAAGTGCAATCTTAAAACTGGCAACAAAGTTTGCATTAGCATCCCATTGTGGGTGTTCATTGTTGGATTTGCTCAGAGGTAATGGCCGCTACATGCAGGTGGGAAATGGTGGAATTAAGGAACCACGTTCATGTGTAAAGAGACGTTATAGAAATCTTCGTTTTTATCGTACTAAGTTTAGTGAAACGGGCACCAGATTACAACCAGAAGACTGGTTTGGATTATACGGCGTATACATTAGAACCTCTCTAAACCGGGCACCCTGTCGACACCATTGTGTTTCATTTAGATGGATTTCACTGTTATTTATGTCATTGTCGTGTCTGTTCATGATTGAAAATGACAATAACTGGTCATGGAATGTGTAATTACAGTGGAACCTCTCTAAACCGGACATCCCCAGGGTATCCGGTTTAGAGAGGTTCCACTGTACATTATATTAATTGTTTATTCCGTATTTAGTCGCCAACTTTCGACGGTATCCTTAGAATCGGTGTACATTACAATGGTTACACTAGAGGAGGACAATAGAACCTCTTACTAGAACACCCTCCCCTAGTGTAGTGGGGGGTGAACAGGGGCCCGTTTCACTAAACTTCGTACGACTAAAATGTTCGTAAGTGTAAAATTATGATGGTATGTAAATTTCACATTAACAATGTTTTCTTGTTAACAATTATTGGATTTACATTTATTGAGCATAGGCTGCATATGCAGCCTATGCTCAATAAATGTAAATCCATCTATTGACGTTTACAGACGATCCTAAATATGCACTTACGAACATTTTAGTCGTAAGAAGTTTCGTGAAACGGGCCCCAGGACGCTGTATGCATTACCTGAATATTGGTGACAGATAGCGACGAGGAGTAGCAGGTGTAAGCACACTAGAGGTCCGCGGGTGTCCAGTTTAGTGAAACGGCCCCCAGGAGTGGTTCTACAGTGCGCGGGATTCGAATGTAGCCGTTGTGTTTCAAATGATGCCGCAAAATTCCATTTAAAGGTACATTTCCACTCAGTAGGCACAACATGTTCTTTATATGAATTAAATAAGTGTATAATTGTGTCACTATTCCACCAGTTATAAAAATTACAAGTGCCCGCTATACAGATATAATCATTTAGTAATATTTATTTTTCTGATAGTGACTCGCGGTGGTATCGGGCTATTTTCATATGCATATGTATCACCTGAAAACATAATATTTTCGACAGATTATAAAGTATGATCATTGCACATCAACAAATAAATACAGAGAATAAATAGTAATGTCCGTTAACATTTTACGGAAACACGTTTATCGCCCCTGATGTCAGTGTGGAAACGTCTGATATAACCTGTATAATAAGGCCAATCAACACGTGGGGTAATGGTGAATGAATGTTTATTTTGCCAGAAAATGTCCTGGATGATGTTGTACCTACAGGGTGGGCATGTACCTTTAATATGCGGTGAGTGTGTTATAATCTGATCCTGAAGCATAATTACCGTAACTAGGGAGAAAACATAAATAGAGAATAGTAGGTTAGTGCCGTGAATTGGAAAAAATATCTGACAAGGCTCAGGAAACGGGATGGGCGAGGCTCTGCCGAGCACATCCCGTTTCCGTACCGCGCCAGATATTTTTTTTCCATTCACGGCACTAACCTACTATTCTATTTATCCCGTCAACACCTACAAATGGCTGTAAAATGCAAAAATTGTATTGACTGGATATCAAAAATGTTTCATGGCACCGTGTTTCACGGCACATACGCACTGTGTTGACGGGATAAATATTAATAAACGGACGGTACATTTATGTTGTGGTCTTGGCTATGTTGCGGGAACTTATGGGATGGCATAACTGTGATTGGCGCGGTGTAATTCACGGATCAGATTGCGAAGTGGTTAATTAAACCACCGCAGTGGTTAATTACACAGGGCCATGATGAAAACGCGTTTTCATTTTTTATAATATTTTTTTCAAAAAATCCTCTTACGCCCTTTTAATTTCGGTCTGTGTTGTATATGCGATTTTGTATTATTTATGTGTTATTTACTGATACTCATGTATGGTATGTTATAATATAATGGAAATGTCTTGCTAAGCTCTTAGATTTAGTGAAAGTAAGACGATTATAACTAAACTAAAGTATGTATTTAAAGGTACATGCCCACTCAGTAGGCACAAACTGTTCTTTATAGGATTTAAATAAGTGTCACTATTCCACCAATTCTAAAAACTACGAGTGCCCGCAATACAGATACATTTGTATATATGTTTTAGGAAGTACAGTTGATGAGACTTAAATAAACAATTTAACCTATAATCATTTAGTAATATTATTTTACTGATAGTGACGCGCGTTGGTATCAGTCTATTTTCATATGCAAATGAGGCATGGTATTTTTTAATTATTTATACTAATTAAATGCGTCACCTGAAAAAAATAATATTTTCGACATATTATAAAGTATGATAATTCCAGCACAAAAATATTTACACAATTCCCTAACATTTGATTGGCCCGTAGCAAGTCTCTGTCCAAAATGTATATCCCAGTAAACTCCCACGCCGAACTACTTTCCGTAACCGTGAGGCGCAGTTAAAATAATTCTTAAGAAAACGGAAATAAACACATTTTCTTCATGAATTTATTTCAAATGCTGGAATTATAAGGAATGAATGGCCTTTTTGTGGAATTTATCGGGGATATAAACTTGGAAAAGTCGCGGGAATACTGGACGAGGCCTTCCGGCCTTCGTCCAGTATTCGCGCGACTTTTCCAAGTTTATATCCCGATAAATTCCACAAAAAGGCCATTCATCTCTATAATAATTGCCCATCAAAACATAAATACAGAGTATACATAGTAATGTCCGTTAACATGTTAAGGAAACACGGTTATCGCCCCTGATATCAGTGTGCAAAGTTACGTCTGATATAAAATGTATAATAATGCCAATCAATACGTGGGGTAATGGTGAATGAATGCTTTGTTTGCCAGAAAATGTCTCAGTTTAAGTCTCTGATATAAAAAAAAAGTTTGCCTACTCCGTGGGCATGTACCTTTAATTAATATGGACATAAAATGCATGGTGCCGTACATTTAAAATCTCAGAAACCATCTGACACGGGAACTTTAAATATTCATAATTATTTAAATCACTCCAATTACTATACTATATTATTATTGTTTGTAATATGGTTACAATTCAATGAAATGGTTTCAATGACGTCGATTTCTGTCACGGTTGTTTGAAATAATTGCGTGGCAATGCGTATTGTGCGGAAAATTGCGAAATTGATTACAAAACGGGTCGATTCGCCTTGAAATGTTGTGGCACTCTGTAGCTGGGATTAATTCACTGGGAAACTAAATGGCAAACTGGGCTAGTATAACATCTCCGAACAGCGTAGCTCCAGATCAGCCTGCGCGCATGCGCAGTCTGATCTGGGGCTACGCTGTTGGCGACTGAGCCACTGAACTACGCTGTTGGCGATTGAGCCCCTGCAATATAAGTTCAGGTAACATTGAAGAGATTGTACTGATAAAATGGTATGTTTGATAGCGTAGCAATAGTATGGGTCTATAGCAGTTGCTCATACAGGTATACAGTGAGGTTATGACATAGAATGACAACATAATTATTGCTCGATATGGCAGATCGCGCCCTCTGCGACCGTATTAACAGTAATAGCAGCATACGGGGTCAAGGGGGTAATAAACTCAGGTCTTATTGTAAGTTCAAAAATAACTTCGAAACAGAAGCATATTGCAAGCTCTTGATTCCATTTAAGCACAGATCAGCTTTTGCCAAGTTTCGCTGTGGGGTTGCTCCCATTAGACTGGAAACCGGACAATACGAACATATTGCCCTGGATGAAAGGCTATGTATATTTTGCAATGCTAATACTGTGAAAACGGAAAAGTATGTGCTTTTAGAATGTGATTTGTACAGTGATCTTAGAACTGTATTGTTCGATAAAGCTTGCAACACTGTTCCGGATTTCTTGAACTTGTGTGATATCGATAAGTTTGTCATCTTATTTTCTAATGGTGATATCATGAAAGAATGTGCCAAAACTTGTTTCAATATTTTAAAAAGAAGGTGTGGTTTTCTTTGTAGATGATCAGTATACCGTACGTTAGGTCTTATTAACTTAACCATGTCTTATAGTGTAGATATTGTACTATATTCATGAATGATTGTGTCTATGTTTATCATGTGTTTTAGTGTACGGGTACGTCATAGTCATGGTACACGCAGTAGGTTACATTTAGTGTGTGCATGTGCGTTATAGCATGTATGAGATGCTGGTGTCACGAACACGTTAGATAACTGTATGTACATATTACCCATGTATTCACATTCATTTTTTTATGTGGCAAAACACATGTTTTCTAGTGAGTGTAGTCTCTTATAATTCTTATAGAATGGCGATGTACTATTTTACTGTATATATATTGTATTATCTTATGTGTGTACATTGATGAGACTTTAATAAACAAAATATATATATGCATTATGCTCATTAGTTGTGGTTATGTAATTCCTCTATGCACGTACCAGACAATTTATGAGACAAAAATATTTTGTTGTGAAATGAATACACATTTAGAAATAATTTTCCATTAGAAAACTTAGTTAAGTAATATACATAATATAAGAAAATTAGATTAGCAACCATGATTTCCGGAATAACTAACGGTTGCTTCGCTAGTTATTTGTCAGTATTATAATGGACAATTTTTAGCTAATTCCAATATTTTGTTATTGTGAAATGAACATACTATACCACATTTAGAAAGACGTTTCCGTTACTGTCACTAGTTTCATATAAATAATAAATAAACTTAAAGTGGTAACGAATCCAAGATATATTTATTGAAGGTCGCGACCTTGTGTGTACAATAATTCCAGCACAAAACTATTTACACAATTCCCTAACATTTGATTGGCCCGTATCAAGTCTCTGTCCAAAATTTATATCCCAGTAAACTCCCACGCCGAACTACTTTCCGTAACCGTGAGGCGCAGTTAAAATAATTCTTAAGAAAACGGAAAATAAACACATTTTCTTGATGAATTTATTTCAAATGCTGGAATTATAAGGAATTAATGGCCTTTTTGTGGAATTTATCGGGGATACAAACTTGGAAAAGACGCGGGAATATTGGACGAGGCCTTAAAAAATTACAATTTTCGAGAAAAAAATAAAAAAAAGAAAAATCTTTTTTCTTTTCTTTTTATTTTCGAAAATTGTAATTTTTTATCGCTTCGTCCAGTATTCCCGCGACTTTTCCAAGTTTATACCCCGATAAATTCCACAAAAAGGCCATTCATTCCTATAATAACAAATACATGTATCTAGATTTATAGTTCACCATACTTTCTAAGCCAATCACTGGACAGTATTGTGCTCCACTTATTTCACACATTGCAACTTTTGACCACAATATATTATACATTACCAGCTTTAATGATTAACTGTTCGACATGAAATGGAAAATCAGTACTCGGATGGGATTTGCATTGTAGACTTGGTTGAACTATAAGTGTGTTATTGTTCACATATTGGAATTTTCCGGAACTAAATGATGCGGTCGCTAGCGCTCCCTCGCATTTAATTCCTTAAAACTCCAATATGTGAACACACACGAACGAACGCACGCACGCACGCACGCACGCACGCACGCACGCACGCACGCACGCACGCACGCAGTATGCTCAAAATTTATGTAAATTATAATTTAATTGTATATGCTTAAGCTAACTAACACCCTAAGTAGTAATTACTACTCCCTACGAGTTACAATGTAATACCCATGGACACTGGTAGTAGATATTGCTAAGTATATACATTGCCATGGTATAAACCAGTTGACAAATGTAACCGTATGACGCTTGTGACACACATAGCACCAGAAAGTCTGCACATCCGCGCACTCTGATCAGTGCGTACGCTTTCGCAATTCACTCATTGAATGAGCTGTACTGCCGTCGGCATAAACTTGGAAAAGTCGCGGGAATACTGGACGAGGCCTTCCGGCCTTCGTCCAGTATTCCCGCGACTTTTCCAAGTTTATTAGGATTGGGTCCTAACCCGACTGTAACCCGGGCTGTAACGTCGTACGGTACGTTTTCTCAAATGTGGCTGCGACTGTAGAAATGGGGCTTATTTGATTTATGACCAGTGTAGCTCCAGATCAAATAGCACACTCGTGTACCTTGAAATAGATTGACAGGCTTGTTAGAAGCATAACTGGTGTTTCATTGGTGGAATGGCGTACAATGCAGATCCTGATCAGACTGTGCGGATGCACAGACTGATCTGGATTTACACTGGTCGCAAAACCCACTAGCCCCATTTATCCAGTCACGTCCACAAATGTGCCCGTGACTGGATACATCGATCTCATGTGAGTTGTGACCAGTGTAGCTCCTGATCAAATATCACACTCCTGTACCCTGATAATGATATATACTGCTTCTTACAAGCTTAACGGGTGATCCATTGGTGGAATTGCGTACAATGCAGATCCTGATCAGACTGTGCGGATGCACAGGCTGATCTGGATCTACACTGGTCACCCATAAGCCCAATTTCTCCAGTCACAGCCACATATACCATGTGTACAACAGTTGCCTAATCAAAAACGGAATCAGTTCGCATCCATATATAGTCACGTTTGTCTGGCGACTTGTAGTATAATTGGATCGACTATGAAATGTCAAAATAATTCCGTTAATAGAGAAGCGGCGATAACCGAGTCTGCTTTACTTTGTGAACAGCCATCATATGATATGTTACATGGAAACCATAGCTTTTACAAAATACATATTTCAAGATCAATATGTGCAGAGCACTGTGCGGTTTGCTATTTTATATAGTCTTTGTAACAATGACGTTTGTCTTGCCAACTGTTTCGGTCTTGATTTCGGATAAAAAAAAATGAGTTTGTATACGTATACAGTGGGGTCAGTGTGTAAGTTCACACACGAACGAACACGACATGTTGGAACCAACCTGTTGTGTTCGTTCGTGTGTGCACTTACACGCTGACCCCACTGTAGCTATGCTAAGTTTATAAAACGACAACAATCACAAGCCCCCTTTTATATTAAAGGTACATGCCCACTCAGTAGGCACAACATATTCTTTATATCAGAGACATCATCTGGGACATTTTCTAGCAAAGTAAACATGCATTCACCATTACTCCACGTATTGATTGGCATTATTATACATTTTATATCAGACTTAAATTTACACACTGGTATCAGGGGCGATAACCGTGTTTCCTTAAAATGTTAACGGACATTACTATTTATTTTCTGTATTTAATTTTTGATGTGCAATGATCATACTTTATAATCTGTCGAAAACATTATTTTTTCAAGTGACACATTTAATTAGTATAAATAATTAAAGAATATCATGCCTCATTTGCATATGAAAATAGCCATATACCACCGCGCGTCACTATCAGTAAAATAAATATTACTAAATGATTATATCTGTATAGCGGGCACTCGTAATTTTTAGAACTGGTGGAATAGTGACACAATTACACACTTATTTAATTCCTATAAAGAACAGTGTGTGCCTACTGAGTGGACATGTACCTTTAATGGATAGTCATTGGTTTGTACGAATACATAATAACAACAATAATACATATGCATATGACCATTTAACGCAATTAATCTGATCACAGCGTATTGTCTTACACAATAGATGTATGTAGATAAATATGTGGACCAATGCAACACGAGACGAAACGATAAAAAGGTATTGCGTCTGTAAGACCAACGTAAATATTGAATACAATGGAACCGCTCTAAACCGGACACCCTGGGAGCTCCCCAGGGTGTCCGGTTTAGAGCGGTTCCATTGTAGACAGATAACTACTCCAAGACATGCATGGGTGCTTTGCGATCACGAACAGACATATCACGGAGATAAATGACAATGAACCTGATTACAATTCAGTTGGACTAATTTGTATTTGTGTCCGGTTTAGAGGGGTTCGACTGTTATGTATTTCTTCTCCTACAACAAAATCATAAAAATATCTCCATACAAAGTATTTTATGAGCATATTAACTCTTTGCATGCTGGGAAATTTGTGGGATATACATATTTCAAATATAGCAGATGACAATTCATTATATTTTCTTTTATTTCTCGCTATCGATATTATGAATATGTCTTGGAATTTCATTAGAATTGCGTCCAGAGGACGCAATTCTAATGAAATTCCAAGACATATTTAGAGAGTGAAATAAGAAGCACACTTGTAACTTGTTGGATGTTATTTTCACCGCTAACATGCAAAAAAAGAGTTAAGAATTGTATTTACAAGTGCCGGATCATGTCAATGTGAAATTTGGACATATTTGGTTTTGGCCAAGTTCAATATGTGTCATTAATACACACTTTAAAAAGTAGGAGTAATTACATTAACATGTATTTTGTTCTCTTGCTGTTTGTCGAATGATCGCATTATGCAGAATCAAACAAAACTATATAAAATCAAAGAATATATTTACTTAATACCCCTGAAGAGTCTAACGAAACCGGTAGGGTTTAAGGTTTACGTTAACAATTATGTATTAACACTTTCAACCCTAAGGAACTGGAATGGACTGTGATATGCTAATGTTCCGACCAATCCAATGGTCTCAAAATGATTTTCAGATTCGTCCATTTATGAAAAGTGGGTGTTTTTGTTCTCAAAAATATTAAAATTACTTTCAAAAAGCGCAGATCCTGATGAGACGGCTCGTTACGAGCCGGCTCATCTGGATATGCACTTTTTGCATAAACCGATATAGCAGGATTTCGGGTAGTAAGGGTTAAATAAGTGATGAAACCTGTAACTTAGAGATATTACTCTTTTTAAAATGTTTACTCTTGTGGTCGCCAAATGGGAAGCAAACAATATTACTATCCGGCCTAACGTGGATTTTAATCAAGATTCACAGAGCTTGGTTATCAACCATGACGACACGTGCCATGGGACAAAGTTAACAGTGTAACATGCACATCCGAACAGTCTAGATCGAGTCTGATGTATATATGATCACAGGTTCTTGAAGAACGGTTCATATTTCGGTGTTTTGTGGCTTATTCCGGTATCTCTAGTGGTTTGGGTGCATTGTTACCAACATACAATTTACACAACCTCCCGCAAGTTACACGTATACGTACGAATTTTTGTTTGACAGTAAGAAACGGGCTCGAAAGTTCGGAACGGTGAATGTGTAGATAATTGAAGATTTCTGTCGTGTGTAATGATTGAGCATTAGTGGTTTGCACAAAACTACGTAAATTACCCAAAACCAACGAAATCCACCCAAATCGACCCGAAATCCACCAAAATACCCATATGACACCAACATTCAGACCACTATTCAAACACCTGTGCGTACGACGGATGAATTATATCTTCTAACCCATTTCATACCGAATATACAAGTGTTTCTCGTGGGGAAACGTCTCGTCAAGTGGTTCAAATAAGTTGTAACACAACATACTTTCATTCAGAAAAAGAAAACATATCAAATTCTTGGTAAATCTTGATACATGTGAATAAGTACCGCGCTTGAAATATCTTTACATAACCGATGGTCAAAACGGCAAATAAATAAACAGTTAACCTTTAGCTTTTATAAATTTCACCGGCGCACAAACCAATACAGTGGAACCTCTCTAAACCGGACACCAAGTAAACACATTTGATCCTATTTTTGATGAGTTTCTTGGTCATTTGTATCAGGTGATAATGTCTGTTCGTGATCGCATAGTACACAGCTATGGCTCAGAATGATCAAATACCTGATTTACAGTGAAACCTATCTAAGCCGGACTCCCTGGGAACCAGGTTGTCCGGTTTAGAGAGGCTTTACCACTAACAATTGAACGGGTCTGTGAAAATAATGGTCTAATTCCTCCATGGAGTTAGACCGCTTATTCCACTGACCGCTTGCTTCAAGTCGTGTCCACTCACGCATAATATGCACTTTAATGGCGGGCGGACATGACTTGATAATTATATTATATTGATTTATTAATTCTACACCTTGCCCACAGCTAGCATGCTGTTTTCATATTTATGTTGTTAAGGTATATGTCCACTCAGTAGGCACAAACTGTTCTTTATTAAATAAGTGTATAATCAAGGTGCATGATCACGTGGTTACAACAACAACAACAACATCGCCCACTCCAAAGTAAGTATTATTTGATATTACAGAGACAGAGACCACCAAATGCAGCTTAACAAGGCGCGTTTGATGCACCATATTTCATCAAAATCCGTTACGTAATAAGGACAATATAAAAGAATACTTACTTTCAATCGGATGGATTCTGGAAGTTTCAGTACTTGTTGTTGTTGTTGTTAGTACAACGTGATCATACACCTTGATAATCATTGTGTCACTATTCCACCAGTTCTAAAAATTACGAGTGCCCGCTATACAGATATAATCATTTAGTAATTTGTATTTTAATGGTAGTGACTCGCGGTTGTATCAGGCTATTTTCGTATGCAAATGATACTTTTTAATTATTTATACTAATTAAATGCGTCACCTGTAAAAATAATAGTTTCGACATATTATAAAGTATGATCATTGCACATCCAAAAATAAATACAGAGAATAAATAGTAATGTTCGATAACATTTTAAGGAAACACGGCTATCGCCCCCCAATATCAGTGTGGAAATATACGTCTGATATGAAATGCATAATAATTCCAATCAATACGTGGGGTAATGGTGAATGAATGTTTATTTTGCCAGAAAATGTCTCAGATGATGGCACTGATATAAAGAATATTGTGTGCCTACTGGGTGGGCATGTACCTTTAAATGCGGTTATATTAGTATCAGTATTGTGTAGTACTGGGTTTACGATGAGATCTATATTTGATGGACGACGAAGTACCGTTCAGACCCCCTGTACGGCATATTATATTTGTGCAGTTCCTAAACGAGGGTATAGTACAGTAATGTAATTGTAGTCAGTCATCACAAAACACGGCTTATTACCCTTCCTACCAGCGTAGCTCCAGATCTGAGCAAACGTGCAATCTGACTGTCTAGAGTATACAATACTCGTCATTTAACTAATGAAATGTTGTTGATGCACATAAACGAACGAGTTACATGTATACGAATACCATTACAGCAATGTAGCAGCTGAACAGTGTCTACATTTGTATCAGAAACCCAGGAAGCACGATTTTTCGTGTATAATCCATTTAAGACCATGACCATATTGCTCAATACGATGGGAGTGTCTAGCATACTACTTCTATCTGTCTATCTGCGGCATTAACGTACGCCATGCAAACCGGACTAGAAGGCATTCAACGATACATGCTTGATGTGATACACGTATTAGTAATCCATAATGCTTTCCAATTGCAATTGCAATTGCAATTGGAAAGCATTATGAATTACTAATACGTGTTGAATCTTACATAAAAGGATGAAAGGATACTTCGTGACTTGAATCAGTCTGGATTTTTACCGAAAAGTATATGTTCACATCATGTGTATCTGTACTTCGAAACAGACAAATATTTCTAAAATGTTTGTCAACTTTCAGTCATTTATTTGCTTGAATATTTTAAAATAATCTCAGATACGGGTTTTTGCGAATTATAATATTACGATTTATACATTGTAAACAGAAATTAAAAATCAGTGCTGGAGTTCAATTGCTCATGTTTTTCTTTGTGCGTTTGTATGATGTCAACTTAGAACGTCATATACGGGAATTATAATTGAAATATTGAATTACAAAACTATATCGGTAAAATTCGAAGATTCTATTATTGTGTGAATACAGTGTCGGGCATATGATATAAGAGGAAAATGGAATTTACGACAATTTTCCAAATATGCGGAAAATTGTCGTAAATTCCATTTTCCCCTTATCATCATGCGCATTGCCACAACCGAGGTCTACATTGGCATTGTGGTCCATGACTAAAATGAACTTCTTGATTTGGCGAGCAATGTAGCCCCAGATCAGCCTGCGCATCCGCGCAGTCTGATGAGGGTCTACATTATACGCTATGCCACGGTTACATAATAGAACATTTCGATCGATTTATTTATTATATTTGACCAAGAGCAAAACTTGTTAAAATATCCATGTAGACCTCGGTTGTGGCAATCCGCATGCTGATTTGGGTCGACTTTGGTCACAAACTTAACAAGTCGATTTTTAGTCAGACACGATCAGTCACATACTCAGAGACATAGAGAGACTTAAAAGAGACTTAAAATCCTTGCATAAATGATAAATTATAGTGAAAAGTGACCTTGATATTGAAGAACAAAATTGGAATTACCTGTTCTGGAGATTAAACAAAATTAATATCTCACCATGTGATAATGACGTCATGTTGGAAACAGTGGAACAGTGATATACACACGATTGTGAATGGCTACTATATATAGTAACGGTGACCTTGACCGTGCCCGCTAAAGCAGGAGGCGAGGGGACATGAACCCACAAATACTCCGGCGTCCCGGGGAAATCGACCCAAAGGAGGTGAGTGTGATTACTATATCGTCAGACACAGTTATGTCAGCTTCCAATGTGTGTTACTATTTTTAGGTATCGCCATTTTAATTATCTATTTTTAGCTATTACATATTTGCCGGTATCTGGTCAATTCATTATCATGTCTCATGTCAATTCGCTCTCAAGTCAATCCGTCCTCATTTTGGTCAATTCACTCTCATTGCGTTTTTCCAATAAAGTTTAAAACATCTAAACCACATCCAAAAGTCACAAAACTTCAATTGTGGCGTTTGATTTAAATAATTGCAGATTTGAAAAAATGGGACATCCAAGATGGTCACTGAAAGGTAAATAGATCAGTCTTCAGTTTCCAACTTCAAATTGCTATATCTCATGAACCACTTTACGGATATGATTATTTGATGAAACCTTTACACATTTAATGAAAATGACGGCGCCATGCAATCAAAGATGACCGCCATCCCAAAAGTGGGTCAAATTCTTAACCGTTTTCTCATGTACTAACAAGCCCATGTGAACTAAACTTTACATAATTGATGTACCACTGATGCTCTGTCATATTTCTTAAAATGGTGACATGTGGTTCATGTAAAGTTCGTTCTTGTATTACCAACTTCAAATTGCTTTGTTTGGGAGCGATGTTAAAGGTAAGCATTGCGATGGGATGCATTTTCTATGGTTCCCTATTTTCCACCTGGTTAGGCCCTCCATTATTCAACCAGTGTATCTAGCTACAATGTATCTGAGAGTTGGATCAAATTGTTTTAGGACATCTCACACCACAGCAAGATTGTTATAAAGGCTGCCAAATGGTGGCATCATCAGTGTGGGGCAGACACACTTTCCTACATTTTGTTTCTGGTGGTACAGTTTCAGTTAGTTCAATACTTTGATTTTACTAGGGAGTATTCCGTAACTCAAGAGCTAACATCGACGCCATTTGTAACTTCGCGGAATGATTTTTATTTGTTTAAACCTGGAGGCCCACATCCAAGGTTGTAATTTACAGAGACATTATTTTATTCGTAAATTCTTCAGATTAGACATTTTTTCGGGCAAAATAAATATTAATTTACGGAATTTGTTATTGGCATTATTATATATTAAATGGGAATTACCACTCTTCATATCATGGGCGATAACTGTGTTTTATTACAAGGTTAACGAAAACAACTACTTAGTCTCTTTATTTAATTGTTGATGTGCACTTATCTGACTTTGGAATATGTCGATAAAATAGTTTATTCAGGTGACACATTTAATAGATATAAATAATGAAAAAAATATCCTGCCTCATTTTCATATCAAAATAGCCTCACACAAACGCGCGTCTCTATTAGTATTTTAAAGATTATCTGTACAGCGGACCATCGTAATGAGTAAAAATTGGTGAAATAGTTACACAATTATACACTCATTTAGTTCCTATAAAGAACATGTTGTGCCTACTAGATGGGATTCCAACTTTAATTAATACGTTGTGAACGTTTTAGCTGAACTAAAATCGGAATGATGGCTTTGTAGTAAAGGAACCTCTCTAAACCGGACACCCTGATATATCCCCAGGGTGTCTGGCTTAGATAGGTTCCACTGTAAATCAGGTATATGAGCACCCCGTGGAATCCCTGAGTGGTCTGCAATCATGAAGCAGTACAGCGGAACCTCTCCAAACCGGACACCCTGGGAGGTCGCCAGGGTCTCCGGTTTGGAGAGAGATATTCCACTATAAATCAGACATGTGAGCACTATTATGACACACTCTAGTGATTTGCAATCATGAACAGCCATTGTAGTCAGATACACATAACAGCGAAACACATCTAAGGTAAACATCCATATTTTCCCCGAGTGTCCGGCTTAGAGGGGCTTCACTGTATTACGCTAGAAATTTAACTGACTGGGATTACCGATGTCCGGTTTAGAGAGGTTCCACTGTAATGTGATTTTACACTTGACGTTTTGTAGTATATCTGATCCGTCATAACAAATATGAACGTATTGCCGTCTTTACCAAAGTTTCCCTTGATCACACAACAAGCAGTCTCTCGTGTTGCTCTACATTGTTTTATAGGTAGCCTTCTTCAGATATAATTGTATACTGAACGTGTAGTTGCTGATCATCTGGGGCCCGTTTCACTAAACTTCGTACCACTAAAGTATTCGTAAGTGCAAATTTAGAATAGCCTGGAAATTTCAATTGATGCATTTACATTTATTGAGCATAGGCTGCATATGCAGCCTATGCTCAATAAATGTAAATCCAATAATTGATTACAAAAAAACATAGCTAATGTGAAATTTACAGACTATCATAATTTTACACTTACGAACATTTTAGTCGTACGAAGTTTAGTGAAACGGGCCCCAGGCTCGGTAGTGCATGGTGAGATCTAGCTCTACACTGACCGGAAAACCAATAGTCCCTGTTTGATGTGTCCCTCATTTATGGGTGAGCAGTTTCCCACAATGTATACAAAGTACATCCGCCTAAAGTACATGCCACATGAATTAGAAATGGCCTCTATTCAGAATAAACGTCACGGCTAGGTTGATATTTCAAAATACCAAATTTGTTAAACTTTCCGTATTATTGTGGGGTGGTTTTTCATCTTTTGTTTATAAAAACAGAGTAAATTTTGTGACCATTAATTGAAGGTGTCAGTGGAATAACGGGGTCCACACCCTCAGTTTCACCGCAAATACTAATCTCCCATAGCAGACTAAACTACGGTGGCACAGAGGGGACATGGACATATTTCATTGCTAGTGCGTGCGCATGCGATAGCTTTTGCGTGCGCACGCGATAGGTTTTGCGTGCGCACGCAAAACCTATCGCGTGCGCACGCAATAGTAAAACATATTTCTATGTTCTCTCTGTGCCACCGTACTAAACACACATGGAGTCTGAAATGTTTCAGAACAAATTCAATATACTGTCTGTTTCACGAAAGCTGCCCAAATTTTACGACTATGTAAACAATGTAAAAACAATATTTGTTTCGATAACATTAAATTAACGCAAAATTTAAGAATGAACCTTCTTTTTACTTCGTGAAATTTGGTGAAATATTGAATTTATTGCGAAAAAACAATTTCCCCAGGGCATGATGTTAATGGGGATTTAACATGGGGAAATTTCATGAATTTCAGAAACACTGACCTATTTTCAAAATTTAACTTTTGTTTTCTTAGTTAGATCTTCTCCAAGCTATCTAGCCAGATTTCGGAGTCAATTTCCAAAATGTTTCGTTTTCCCACAGCTCCTGCATCTCCTTTTCCCCCATGTTAAATTCCCATAGACAAATCAATTTTTCGTAATAAAATCAATATTTGACAAAATTTCACGAAATAAAAAGAAGGCTCATTCTTAAATTTTGATAAAATTTAATATTATCAAAAAATCGCTCTTTTTGCATTGTTTATATGGGCGTACAATTTGGGCAGCTTTCCTGAAACAGACAGTACATTTATATTAGTATATTGCACCAACTGTGACCGATTAGTGATAAATATTCTATGTGACCAAGTGTCGACTTAACCTGAAGTTTCTGACTGTCACGCAGCGTGACTTGTATGCCGCTACTAACCGCCACCCCACCCCATCCATGGCGATGAATATTGATAGGTGCATTGTTCCAATTAATTACACACTGTTTCGTTTGATATTGTGACTGTGACTGGAGAAATGTGGCTTATGAATTAGCAGCCGCTAAATCTGATCATATCAGGGGTGTTACTGCTTGCCATTAAAGGGGCGGCATATCAGGATTTTATTATAAAAATGAAAACGTGTTTTCATCATGGCTCTATCAAAAGTGGTTTAATTGAAGATATATGAGGATACTGGGACCGCTGGGTTGTTTCAATTTTCACCGATATCGGTACATAAGTATCAGATTTTCTATCTTTGTGAGCGTAAAAAGGTAGGAAATCCGATATGTATGTACCTATAATTCCAGCACAAAAATATTTACACAATTCCCTAACATTTGATTGGCCCGTAGCAAGTATCTGTCCAAAATTTATATCCCAGTAAACTCCCACGCCGAACTACATTCCGTAACCGTGAGGCGCAGTTAAAATAATTCTTAAGAAAACGGAAAATAAACACATTTTGTTGATACATTTATTTCAAATGCTGGAATTATAAGGAATGAATGGCCTTTTTTGTGGAATTTATCGGGGATATAAACTTGGAAAAGTCGCGGGAATACTGGACGAGGCCTTCCGGCCTTCGTCCAGTATTCCCGCGACTTTTCCAAGTTTATACCCTGTTAAATTCCACAAAAAGGCCATTCATTCCTATAATATTGGTGAAAATAGAAACAACCAGCGTCCCTAGTATGGATCCATAGATATATCTCATACACTTACACTGTCCATGATGACACATACAAGTTATCTATCATTACATTCTACATGGTCCATGATGACACATATACATTTTATACATACCCACTTTACACTGTCTGATGGACACATATACCATATATCTTTACAACTGGCATACCACAGGGGCCTGATGAACACATATACATGTATCAAATTACACTTAAACACTTTAGGGTCATGATGGAACACTATACATGTATGTCAATCTTTACATACACTACATGTCTGATATTATCTTTCATAAATCACTTTACTCTTACATGTATGAACACATTTAAATTGTATCTTATTAAACAATTTACACAGGCCATGATGAAAACACTATACATGTATCTTCAATTAAACACTTTACACAGGTCCATGATGAACACATACATATATCTCATACACTACACCACATGATGACACATACATGTATCTTCAATTAAACACTTTACACTGGTCATGATGAACACATATACATATATACTCAGTTAAAACCACTTTACATCTATCAATTGATAACACAGGTATACATATCCTTTCATAAACACTTTACACAAGTCAGATGACACTATACATATATCTTTCAATAAACACTTTAACAGGCCTGATGAACACATGATACATGTATCTCAATACACTTCACAGGTCATGAATGAAACTTTACATATACCATATATATTCATTACCACTTTCACTGGTCCATGATGAACACATATACATGTATCTTCAATTAACCAACCTTTACACAGGGTCCATGATGAACACATTATAACATATATTCAATTAAAACCACTTTACACAGGGCCTGATGAACACATATCATGTATCTTCAATTTAAACCATTTACACGGCCATGATGAACACATATACATTATATATCAATTAAACCACTTTACACTGGTCCATGATGAACAACATATACTTGTATTTCTTCCAATTTACCACCTTTACACTGGATCCATGATGAACACTATTATGTATATTCAATTAAACACTTTACACAGGCCATGATGAACACATTAAATACATTTTTATATCATACACTTAAACACAGGGCCATGATGAACACATATACTTATTATATCCATACACTTACTCTGTCCATTTGGGATGACACATATACATATCTCCAATTTAAACACTTACAGGGCCATGATGAACATTAAGGTATCTTTCATACACATTAAACAGGTCCAATATTAACACATATACCAATTGTAATATTCATACACTTTAAACACAGGCCATGATAAATGAACCACATATTTACATGTAATATTATTTAAACATTTAACTAAAGGGCCATGATGAAACATATATGTATCTTCAATTTTAAACCACTACACTGTCACATGGGATGATCATATACATGGTTATTTTCATAAACCAAACCTCACTGTGAACCATATACATGTTCTTCAATTAAACCACTTTTACACTGGTCCAGATGAACACATATACTTGTATATTCAATTAAACCACTTTACTCAGGGCCATTGTTTGAAAACATATACATGTTATATTCAATTTAAAACCAACTTTACAGGGTCAATGATGAACAGGCATATACATATAATGTTTTCCAAATTCCAAAAACTTTACACTGGTCCATGATGAAACATTATAACATGTATCTTCAATTAAACCACTTTTACACGGTCCATGATGAACACATTATAAACTATATCTTCAATTAAAACCAACTTTACACTGGTCCTTGATGAAAACATTATACATTGTTATCTTCAATTTTAAACCACTTTCCAAAGGGCCATGATGAACACATATACATGTATATTCAATTAAACCACTTTACACAGGGTCCATGTATGAATCACATATACATGTTATCTTCAATTCATTTTAAACCTCTTTACACAAGGTCCATGATGAACACATATACATGTATCTTCCAATTAAACCATTTACACAGGTGGTACAATGATGACACATATACTTATTATCTTCATTAAACCACTTTACACTGGTCCATGATGAAACATTTTAATGTATATTTCAATTTAAAACCAACTTTTTACATGGTCCAATGATGAACACATATATATATCTTCAATTAAACCTCTTTACAACTGGTCCCAATGATGAACAACCATATACATTTGTATATTTCAAATTAAACCAACTTTTACAATAGGTCCATGATGAAACAACATATTACATGTTTATCTTTCAATTAAAAAACCAACTTTACTTTACAGGCAGGGGCCATGTATGAAACACATATAATATGTATTCTTCAATTAAACCAATTTACCATAGGTCCATGATGAACAACATTATCATGTATTTCAATTTTCAAATTAAAACCACTTTAACCAGCAGGTCCATGATGAAACACATATACTTGTATTCTTCAATTAAAGGACCACTTTACACAGGGTCCATGATGAAACAACATATACATGTTATCTTCAATTAAACCACTTTACAGGTGGGCCATGGATGGAACTCTTATTACATGTTAATTTCTTCAATTAAAACCACTTTACTCTCGGGTCCATGATGAAATACATATAATACATGTATCTTCAATTAAACCACTTTACTCTGGGTCCCATGATTAGAACACATATACATGTATCTTCAATTCAAACCACCTTTAACACTGGTCCTTGATGGAAACATATAATAAATGTCTTCCAATTACAATTTAAAAACCAACGTTTACACTGGTCCATTGATGCAAAAAACACATTATACATGTATCTTCAATTAATACCACGTTTAACACTGGGTCCATGATGAACACATTTATTTACATGTATCTTCAATTAAATAAACCTTTACTTTACAAGGGTCCATTCGTGAACACATATACATGTATCTTCAATTAAATAATCCAATTTTACACTGGTCCATGATGAACACATATAATGTTATTCTTCAATTAAACCTGCTTTTCACTTTAAAGGGTCCATTGATGAATCACATATACAATGTTTTCTTTCAATTAAACCAAACTTTACTCTGGGTCCATGAATGAAACCCAATTTATACATTGTATCTTTCAATTTTAAAACCACTTTACACTGGGTCCATGATGAACACATATACATATATTTCTTCAATTTTAAACCAACTTTAACTCAGGGTCCATGATGAACACATATACATGTTATCTTAATTCAATTAAATCATTTCAACTTTACACTTGGTCCATGATGAACACATATTACATATATCTTTCAATTAAACCACTTTACACTGGTCCATGAATGAACACATATACATGTATCTTCAACTTAAATCCACTTTACAATGGTCCTGATCCGGCACAGGTTGAATACAATCTATTGTATCTTCATTTTTAAAACCATTTACACAGGGTCCTTGATGAACACATATACATGTATTCTTCAATTTTAAAACCCACTTTACCACTGGAGTTCCATGATTGAAAACATTTATCATGTATCTTCAATTAAATCCAAACTTTGTAACAGGTGGGCCATGATGAAACACATATTACATGTATCTTCAATTAAACCTCACTTTATTTACACAGGGCCCCCTGGATGAACCCACATATACATGTATCCCTTCAATGATAAACCCACCTTTTACCCACATCATGGATTGAAAAAATCACTAATACATGTTCTTCAATTCAATTAAAAACCACTTTACACTGGGTCCATTGGATGAAACACAATATTAACTTGTTATTTTCTTCAATTAAAACCCACTTTTACACTGGTCCATGATGAACACATATAAACATGTATCTTCAAATTTAAACCTCTTTACAATAGGGTCCTATGAATGAAAACACTATACATTATATCTTCAATTAAATCCACTTTTACTCAGGGTCCATTCCTTGATGAATAACATTTATTACATGTTATCTTTCAATTAAAACCCACTTTAACAAAGGGGCCAGGATGAATGAAACATATACATTGTATCTTCAATTTAAACCACTTTACACAGGGTCCATGATGAAACATCATATACATGTATCTTCCAAATTAAAACCACTTTAAAATAAAGGTCCATGATTGTAAATCACATATTACATGTATCTTCAATTATTAAAACCACCCTTTACACAGGGTCCAGTGATGAAACACATCATACATGTTTCTTCAATTCAAATTAACCACTTTTACACAGAGGGCCAGGATGAAACCAACATATACATGTATCTTCAATTAAACCAAACTTTACACAGGGTCCAGGATGTGAACACTTTTATATGGTTATCTTCAATTAAACCACTTTACATAGGTCCATGATTGGTAACACATTATTACATGTATCTTCAATTAAACCACTTTTCAAACAGGGTCCATGATCGAAACACATATTACATGTATCTTCAATTAAATCCCACCTTTACACAGGGTTACCCATGGAATGAATCACATATAAATATGTTTATTCCTTCAATTTAAAACCACTTTTACACAGGGGTCCATGATGAACACATATTACATGTATCTTCTAATTAAACCACTTTACCCACATGGGAGTCCAGGATGAACAACCAGTATACATGTTTCTTACAATTTAAACCATTTCCACTTTACAAGGTCCATGGATGAAACACATATACATGTATCTTCAATTAAACCTAACCACTTTTCTTCTCAGGTCCACTGATGAAACCAACATATACATGTAATCTTCAAATTTAAATCCACTTTAAACAGGGCCAGGGCCTGGATGGAAACACATTATACATGTATTTTTCAATTCAATTAAAACCACGGTTTTACAAGGTCATGGGGCCAGGATGAACCACATATACATGTTTAGCTTCAATTAAAAACCACTTTGCACAGGGTCCAGGTGATGAAAAACACATATACATGTTATCTTCAATTTAAACCACTTTATAACATGGGTCCCATGATGAACACATATTACAATTGTCATCTTCAATTTAAACCTCTTTACAAATGGTCCATGATGGAACAACAATTATAACATGTATCTTGCAATTGAAACCACTTTACACAGGGCCCGAGGATGAAAATACACATAATAAATCATGTTTATTTCAATTAAATACCACTTTTACTACAGGTTCCATGATGAACAACACATTTATACAATGTTATCTTCAATTTAAAATCCACTTTACATAGGGTCCATGATGAACCACATATTACATTGTTTCTTCAATTCAAATTAAACCACTTTACACACGGTCCCATGGATGAAACTACATATACATGTATCTTCAATTAAACCACTTTGTTACACTGGTCCAATGATTGGAACAAACTTATCCTGTATCTTCTAATTAAAACCACTTTACACTGGGTCCATTCGGATGAATACCACATTATACATGTATCTTCTAATTAAAACCACTTTACACTGGTCCATGATGTCAACATTATAAATGTATCTTCAAGTTAAAACCACTTTACACTGGGTCCATGGATGGAATACACCATATATACATTGGTATCTTCAATTAAAACCACTTTGTACCACAGGGGACCATGATGGAAACTCATTTACTAATCTATTCTTCAACTTAAAACCACTTTGTACACTGGTCCAATTGATGAACCACATATACATTGTATTTCTTCAATTAAACCACTTTAACACTGGGCCTCAGGATGGAAACACATTCTTACATGTAATCTCAATTAAACCACTTTATTACTCAGGGTTCCATGATGAAACACATATTACATTTATACTTAGTCAATTAAACCACTTTACAACTGGTCCATGATGAACACATATACATGTATCTTCTAAATTAAAACCACTTTTAAACACAGGGTCAATTGATTGTCACAATATAACATTGTATCGTTCAATTAAACCACTTTAAACTCCGGGTCCATGGATTGAACCATATTACAATTTGTATCTTTCAAATTAAAACCACTTTACACTGGTCCATTGATGAAACACATATAACATTTGTATCTTCAATTAAATCCACTTTACACTGGTCCATTGATGAATACACATATACATATTTAATTCTTCAAGTTAAAATACCTTACTTTACATGGGTCCACCTTGTATGAATCAACATATACATGTATCTTTCCAATTAAATTCCACTTTACAACAGGGTATGATGAACAACATATACAGTTTATCTTATTCAATTAAACCACTTTAACACTTGGGTCCATTGATGTAACACATATTACATGTAATTCTTGCAATTAAATCCACTTTCTTACTCTGGGGGGTCCATTTGAATGAACAACATATACATATTTATTCAAGTTCAATTAAACCACTTTTACACAGGGGTCCATGATGAAACACATTTCATAATATGTATTCATTCAATTTAAACCACTTTACCACCTGGTCCATGAATGAAAATACCATATAACTGTATTCTTCAATTTAAACCTCTTTAAACATGGGTCCATGGCTGGAAACACATATTACATGTATCTTCAATTAAATCCAACTTTAATCAGGCCAATGGTCCCATTGATGAACAACATTATTCATATGTTGTTCAATTAAATCCACTTTACACAGGGTCCACATGATGAAACTCATTAAATACATTGTATCTTCAATAATAAAACCACTTTTACACTGGTCCATGGATGAAACCACATATATCATATATCTTCCAATTAAAATAACCACTTTAACCAGGGCCAGGTGATGATTGAACCACATATAAACATGTTATCTTCAATTTAAACCCACTTTAATACAGGGTCCATTGATGAAATAATATATTAAAGATTTACTTTTCAATTAAACCAACTTTAAACACAGGGGCCGATGATGAACCACATATACATGTGATCTTCAAGTTAAATACCCTTTGTTACAAAGGTCCAGGGCCATGATGAAACACATATACATTGTATTCTTCTAATTAAACCACTTTTACCACAGGGTCCCATGATGGTAAACAATCATATACATGGTATCTTCAATTTAAACCACGTTTACAACTGGTCCATGTATGAAAAACCAATATTTACATTGTTTCTTTCAATTAAACCACTTTCTTTTCACTGGTCCCATGATGAAAGAAACAATTATAAACATGTATCTTCAATTAAACCACTTTTCCCCCAAACAAAAACTAGGTCCATTGATGAAATCACATTTATACATATATCTTCAATTTTTAAACCCTCACTTTACCACAGGGCCATGGATGAACATCATATACATGTATCTTCAATTAAAACCACTTTTACACTGGGTCCATGTATGAACACCACATTATACATATATTTCAATTCAATTAAACCAACTTTACATGGGTCCATGATGAATTACCATATATAAATGTATCTTCAATTAAAACACTTTACCTGGTCCATGATGAAAACTCATATACATGTATCTTCAATTTGTGAATTCCACCTTTACGGGGCCAGGCCCCAATGAAGGAAAAAATCTTACATGTTTATCTTTCAAATTTAAACCACTTTACACTGGGCCATGGATGAACACATATACATTGTATTCTTCAATTTTAAACCACTTTAAACACAGGGTCCATGGATTGATGTAACAAACATATACCATTGTATCTTCAATTAAACCACTTTAAAATACAGGGTCCCATGATGTAACACCCCCATATAAATATGTATCTTCAATTAAAAAATACCTTTTACCTTTAACATGGGTCCATGATGAAACAACATTATAACATGTATCTTCAATTAAACCACTTTACACAGGGTGGCCATGGGATGGAACACAATTATACATGTATCTTCAATTTAAAACCACTTTACCAAAGGGTCCTTGGATTGTAAAACTCTTATTACATGTATTTTCTTCAATTAAACCACTTTACACGGTGGGCCATGTTGTAACCACATTTTCTATTGTTATTCAATTAAACAACTTTTCAATCCAGGGCCTGGATGAACCACATATACAAGGTAATATTCAATTGCCACTTTACCAAGGCCAGGATGAACACATATTACATTGTATCTTCAATTTAAACCCACTTTAACTACAGGTCCAATGATTGAAAACCATTTATACCATGTAATCTTCAATTTAAAACCACACGTTTACACTGGGTCCATGGTATGAACACATTTAAACTACAATGTTATCTTTCAATTTAAACCAACTTTTTTCACAAGGGTCCTGGAATGTAAACAATAAAATAAACATGTATCTTCAATTAAAACCACAATTTACACTGGGTCCCATGGATTGAACTCATATTTTACATGTATCTTCAATTAAACCACTTTACAAAACAGGTCCATGATTGAACTCATATAAATGTATCTTCAAATTAATAACCACTTTTACCACGGGTCCCATGGATGAACTCATATAATTATGTATCTTCAATTTAAATCCCCATTTACACTCGGGCCATGGATGAAAACCTCATATACATTGTATCTTCAAGTTAAACCAACTTTTACACAGGGGTCCCCATGGATGAACACATATACATGTATTTCTTCCAAATTAAAAATCCACTTGTACACTGGGTCCTATGGATGAAACACATATATACTGTATCTTCAATTAAACCACTTTACTCAGGTCCATTGAATGAATCACATTATTTTACATGTTATCTTCAATTAAAACCACTTTACACAGGGCCCAGGTATGAAACACATTATAACATGGTGTTATTTCCTAAATTAAACCACCTTTAACACAGGGCCCATGGATGAAACAAACATATACAAATGTATCTTCAATTTAAACCACTTTACACTGGTCCATGGATGAACACATATACATGTATCTTCAATTAAACCACTTTACACAGGTCCATGATGAACACATATACATGTATCTTCAATTAAACCACTTTACACAGGTCCATGATGAACACATATACATGTATCTTCAATTAAACCACTTTACACTGGTCCATGATGAACACATATACATGTATCTTCAATTAAACCACTTTACACAGGTACATGATGAACACCATATACATATATTCTTAAAAACCATTACCACTACACAGCCAATTGATGAAATCAATAATACATTTGTATCTTCAATTACACTTTAACACAGGGCTCCATGATGAACACATATACATGTAATCTTCAATTAAACCACTTTACACTAGTCCATGATGACACATATACTATATCTTCAATTAAACCACTTTACACAGGGCCATGATGAACACATATACATGTATCTTCAATTAAACCACTTTACACTGGTCCATGATGAACACATATACATGGTCACTTCATAAACAACCTTTATACACTGGTCCATGATGAACACATATACATGTAATCTTCATTAAACCACTTTACACTACGGCACTGTCGATGATGTACATATACATATAATCTTTCAGTTAAATACCACTTTACACTTGGTCCATGATGAACACATACTGTATCAGGACACTCAACCTGGTCATGATGTACAATTAAATTTACAATTATATCGTCATTAAACCACTTTACATGGTCCATGATGAACACATATACATGTATCTTCAATTAAACACTTTACACAGGGTCCTATGATGAACACATATACATATATCTTCTTCAATTAAACCACTTTACACAGGGTCCATGATGAACACATATACATATATCTTCATTACCACTATTACACAGGGCATGATGTAACACATATACATGTAATTCTTCATTACCACTTTACACATGGTACCATGATGTAACACATAGTACATATATCATCAATTGAACATACTATAACCACAGGGCCATGGATGAACACATATACATGTATCTTCAATTAAACCACTTTTACTACAGGTGTCCATTGAGTGAACACATATACATTATCTTCAATTAAACCACTTTACACAGGTCCATGATGAACACATATACATATCTTCATAAATTTAAACACTTTACACATGGTCCAGATGAACACATATACATATATCTTCAATTAAACCACTTTACACAGGCCATGATGAACACATATATATACTTCTATTTACACTGAATGACACTAGGACTGGTCATGATGAACACATATACATATATCTTCTATTAAACCATCTTTACACAGGGTCCATGATGAACACATATACTTATGGGTATCTTCATAAATTCCAACTTTACACTGGTCCATGATGAACACATATACATGTATCTTCAATTAAACCACTTTACACTGGTCCATGATGAACACATATACATATATCTTCAATTAAACCACTTTACACTGGTCCATGATGAACACATATACATATATCTTCAATTAAACCACTTTACACAGGTCCATGATGAACACATATACATATATCTTCAATTAAACCACTTTACACTGGTCCATGATGAACACATATACATATATCTTCAATTAAACCACTTTACACAGCATCTGTGACAATATACAGTATCTTCAATTAAACACTTTACACTGGTCCATGATGAACACATATACATATATCTTTCAAGGTAAAACCACTTTACACTGGTCCATGATGAACACATATACATATATCTTCAATTAAACCACTTTACACAGGGCCATGATGAACACATATACATGTATCTTCAATTAAACCACTTTACACAGGGCCAGGATGAACACATATACATATATCTTCAATTAAACCACTTTACACTGGTCCATGATGAACACATATACATGTATCTTCAATTAAACCACTTTACACTGGTCCATGATGAACACATATACATATATCTTCAATTAAACCACTTTACACTGGTCCATGATGAAAACACGTTTTTTATTTTGTATAGTATTTTTGTTAAAAAAACCTGATATGCCCCGTTAAATCACACGATATTGCTTCAGACAATGAGTATTATAGCTATTCATCAAGTTGCTTGAATGTGCAAGCGGATAAGGACTGGCAACAAAACATCTGGGTAGTTCACTGTTACAGTGGGGTCAGCGTGTAAGTGCACACACGAACGAACACGACAGGTTGTTGACGCATTTAATTAGTATAAATAATAAAAAATATGATGCCTCTTTTGCATTTGAAAATATCCTGATACCACCCGGAGTCACTATCAGTAAACTAAATATTACTGAATGATTATATCTGTATAGCGGACACTCGTAATTTTTAGAACTAGTAGAATAGTGACACAATCATACACTTATTTAATTCCTATAAAGAACCATTTGTGCCTACTGAGTGGGCACGTACCTTTAAGATCATAACTTTGTGGCTGTGTAAATGGGGGTATATGGCCTTTGCGACCAGTGTAGTCCCAGATCAGCCTGCGCACCCACGCAGTCTGATCAGGGCCTGCATTGTACGCCATACAATACGTGCAACGCCCGTTACAACTCTACCGTACGATATAGTTCCCTGTTAAACTGCATGGTTGTGCTAGCAGATCGGGAATTGCACAGGCCGAAACTAGCATAAGCCCCATTTCTCCAGTCACAGACCCATATATGGTTATGACTGGAGAGACAAGGATTATGTGATGTGTGACCAGTGTCTTACCTGATCGAATAGCGTATTCCTGAATCCTGATTGTTCCATTGCTTGTATCACCATTTAATTGCCTGTTAGAAGCATGACGGTGTTTCATTGGTGTAATGGCGAACGGTGAAGATCCTGATCAGACTGTGCGGATACACAGGCTGATCTTGATCTGCACTGGTCGTAAAACTTATACACCCCATTCTACAGTCACAGACCAATATGTGGCTATGACTGGAGAAACGAGGCTTATGTGAGTCGTGACCAGTGTAGTTCCTGATCAAATAGCGCATTCGTGGAGTCTGATACATATATATATATATATTGTAGGACACACGACGGGCGATTCAATGGCGTAATGGCGAACGGTGAAGATCCTGATCAGACTGTGCGGATGCACATACTGATCTGGATCTACACTGGTCGCAAAACACATACACCCCATTTCTCCAGTCTCAAACCAATATATTGAATAGAGTTATAAATTGTATCGCTTCAGAAATCAGTATGGGACATTTGTGACTTTTGTAAGAATAATTATTGCACAAGCTAATTCAAATAATATTTACCTCGGCAAATGGTCGGCTATAAACATAGTGGAAGCGCCATGAGGAAATTGGTACAACTTTGTTTGCGGGCAGCGTAGGTCTAAACCCCGAAATTCTGCCAGTGTGAGATAAGTCGAAATGTTAATGAATCACTTTATGAAAGTGTGTTGCTGTTTGCTTTGGACGTTATTTACTGAAAAAAAATAAATTGCCAATATAAATTGAATAATACCAAGTTCGGACCTGTAATTATATTTGGCTGTGCCTGGAGAAATGGGGCTTATGGGTTTTGCGACCAGTGTAGATCCATATCAGCCTGCGCATCCGCACAGTCTGATCAGAATCTGCATTGTTCGCCATTCCATCTTTGAAACACCCGTCATGCTTCTAACAAGCAGTATAGATCGTTAACATTCGACATGAATGTGCTATTTGATCATGAGTTACACCGACCTCATATCTCACAAGCACCATTTCTCCAGTCACAGCCATGTATGAGCCACGATCTGACAAAACCAGGCTTATATGTGACGGTTATTGAAGAAATGGGACGTATCAGTTTTGTGTCCAGTGTAGCTCCCCTGATCAAATAGCACTCATGTAGCCTGATAATGATCGGCATTGTTTGAAACAATCATGACGGGTACTTCATATTATGGAATGGCGAACACTACAGATATAGGTCCGAACCTGGCATTATTCCATTTCTCGCATCGCAGTTTTTCTTGGCATTTCTCCGGTCACAGCTACATATTTGTTCTGGGCATGGATCTCTGGTTCAGACACATTGCCGAATGTTCTGGCTGTTACGCAGTACGCATGGCAGCCAGGAAATGTCCGGTTAGTTTAAAGGAGGTGCTAATTTCAGTTGACGTTCGCTTGTTCTGTGGTAGTTGGTAATCCCGCGGTATCTTGGTATATATACATTTGCATACGTGTGTACGCATCGTTGGGATTTCAGAATGAATGTGTAGGCTTAACTTCATATTGAATGGGTTGTAATTGCGGCGTTTGCGGTAACACACTGGTTGTTCTATAAATATATCGGCCACCTTGTAACAGAATTTGGGCTTATTTCAATTTTACGGGATCCTATATATGGCGGCTCGTTATGGACATTTCGTCTCTTCGTCTCTTCGTCTCTTCGTCTCTACGCCGCGTAGAGACGAAAATTAAGAAGCTTAATTGTCGTCTAGACGCGGAGTAGAGATGAAGTAATAAATAATTATATTGTTCTTGACGGCGAATTATAAATTTCCTACCATGACGTATGTTGTTGCTGACATTGAAGTTGAGATATGCGAGGGGTCTCCAAAAAGTTGCGATACATATGCGTGATGGAACAATTTTGACAAATGAGGCGTCAAAATAAAATGATTGCTCAATAAATGCAAAAGATACAGCCTCCGAATCGGAACTTTTTGAACGCCCGTCGTACGAACATACATACAGGTGGCTGAACATCTCGGTTCATATTTATATATTTTTGACCATGTTCTAGAACCTTTTTTGTCAAATTAACAGATACTTATTATAGTTTAGTATCTACCTATTAAAGTTCAGTGGAGTCCGACCACGATACCCTAAGACCCGTGCCTATGAATATTCTGAGCAAGTTCTCTACATGTGTATAGAAGGGAGCATACACTCAGAGAGTTCAACAATCAATAATTCCAGCAGAAAAATATTTACACAATTCCTTAACATTTGATTGGTCCGTAGCAAGTCTCTGTCCAAAATTTATATCCCAGTAAACTCCCACGCCGAACTACTTTCCGTAACCGTGAGGCGCAGTTAAAATAATTCTTAAGAAAACGGAAAATAAACACATTTTCTTGATGAATTTATTTCAAATGCTGGAATTATTTTTAAGGAATGAATGGCCTTTTTGTGGAATTTATCGGGGATATAAACTTGGAAAAGTCGCGGGAATACTGGACGAGGCCTTCCGGCCTTCGTCCAGTATTCATTCCCGCGATTCATTCCTATATGGGATCATAGCGCTGGCGGTCGTTTCTTGTGGGTATATGAGTTTGTGGGGGGGGGGGGGGATTTAGTTGAGATGTATTCATGTGTGTAAGCAAAGTATTTTATTAAATATTTTGTTAATTCTGCACTAAACATTGATACACCAATTAGTTCTCAACTCATTCACGTCCGTAATTGCATTATGGTTATGTAACAGCATACGAGTAGTATCATTTTGATTTAGAGACATATACGTATGCATATACATGCGGTTATGTGGTATAGGATTAACCACACTAAATCATCAGACATTCAAAAGTAGTACGTTAAAGAAAATAATATAATGTGTTGATTATTAGCATAAAAAAATCGACCGCCTCGTTTGCCTCATCTTGGTTACGGTTCTGTGCATAGTTAATTAATTGTAGACATAGCCTTAAATTCATATGAAAGTGACCATGTCAAACGTATATGCGACGTATTAATAGTTATATGCCAATGGAGAATGAGTCAAATAAATGCATAAACTTTGAAATATTCACATAATACATCATAATACTGATCGTAGATCAGACCGAAAGCTGTGCACACGTATAGGTGGGCCACCACGATTGATTTTTCCTATATAAACTAACCATATACCAACAATTTTGATATTCTCTGCTACTTTCATTTTCCGTATGGATGTTGTGGGACCTTTTTTCCCATAACCTGCATCCATTCTGCTCTGGATATTCACTAATTAAAATATAGGTTTAATTATTGTTAAGAAAGATAAATTAAATCTCCTGTCACCACTCTGGTGGTGGCGCAAAAAGTAAGCAACTAAAATTGAAAAACATGCAAAACATGTTCCGACTTAGTACAAAATTCTCCCAACACATATTCTTGAACATGATGTAAATGATACACTAACATGCATGTGAAGTAGATTAGTATATCAATTGACCGGTTTCTGCAAGCACAGATATTTGTTCGACTCTCTCACCGTCCACATCCTTTTTATCCGAATTTAAATTCCCATAAAATAAAAAAGGGGATGGTGACTTTTTTGTTATTGATTAAACCGTACATTTAAATATATGTTTTACTTTTAATATGTTTAATAGTCAATAGTTCGTCGGCAGCAAAACGTGGAACAGATAGAAGCCTAGTTTGATATATGGGGCATTGTAGAGCCGACTGTTGTTCATCGACGACTATCGTTCACCATGTTCACGTGTATATAATTAAGCCGGGGAAAATAAGAAATGGCTAAGTTATTTTCCCAGGCTTAATTATACACGTGAATGATGATAGGAGTCGATGAACAATAGTCGGCTCTACATAGCATAAATAAGCGTTCCAACACTGGTGAACCTCACATGCGGCTATAGTGTAGAACATGTTGGGAACTCGGAAAGTCGGATCAGGTCCAAATATGCTTTATTTCAAGTTTGAAGCAACCACATCTCATATATCGCAATATTAAAAGTTGGGGCTACTAAAACCGTGGGGTTGCAAAGATCGGAGCGTATAGCAACGGGTTTGTAACCCCACGGGGTTACAAAAACCGTTGCTATACGTTCCGATCTTTGTTCTACATATTCCCTATCAAAATTGTAAGCACGTTCCACACACGGATTTTACTTTCATTTCAGTTTGACATATGGGGCCTCATAAAGCGAGCCGACAATGCCGACCCCTACCAACTGATGGCGAGGTACCGGATGAACCTGGGCTGTTCTAAACGGCCCCGGGGAGCGGGCCGAGTGTTGCCTCGTCGGCGTCGGCGGGAGCCGAAAATGGAGGAAAGCGTCGGCGACGTCTCCCTTCGCAGTCATACGAGCTCCGATATATACGACATGGACGGTCTGCCGATGGATGACTATGATTACGACGGTATGTTGAATAATGGGTTTCCTCCGGGTTCTCCGGTTTCCTCGCACAATAAGCATCATTCTTACGCCTCCGTTTGTGCCAACGAAAGCATTTTTGTCAGTTAACCTGCCCTGTGTTGACCGAATACGCACTGACTGATAGCATAGTGTTGTATCAACGTAACGTAAACAAGTCCGCGTTCTGTCCTTAGATAACGACGCCATCTGTTGTCAATTTCGAGCAGAAAATGCTATACCTGATGAATAGAATACCAGTAGCCTATTTCATGAACATTGCAAAGTATATTTATCTAGCAAAGTATACTTTGAGGGAGAAATTTTCAATTTAAGGATAAATTTATTAATTTTTATTATACTGCGTTTATTACATTATCACAGTCATTTTGGCTGTGATAATGTAATAAATTCAGTATAATAATTCTGTATACTTTTAATAATCAAATATATGCAGTGGTTAGTTCTATATGAAATAATGAAATAATTAATTTATGAAATAATGCATTTTGGGAAAAATAAATGATTACTCCCTCAAAGTATACTTTGCTAGATATGTATACTTTGCAATTTTGATGAAATCGGCTACAGGCTAGCGTATGACATAAAGTTTATCAGGCTCGGCTCGGAAACGGTAGGAATTCCTCGGCAAAACTCGGAATTCCGACGCGTTTCCAAGCCTTGCCTGATAAACTTGATATCAAAATTCAAAAGACACTAGTATGGTATTCTGTATCTATAATTGCCATCGTGCGTGTTTGTAATACATGTAGTTGTTAAAATAAATCTGCTGATGTTTTTATGTTGTCTTCTTTCTCAATAAAAACATGTTTTTTACAATATTTTAGAATCCTTTTCATTGGAAATGATTCTAAAGTGCTGCCAAACCATGTTTTCGATGAGAAACAATGGAAACTTGAGGGTAGGTTGAAAAACATGTGATCACGAAAACTGCCGTCTGCTGTTGCTTTATATTTTGCCCTGTTTCGCAATAAAAACATGGTTTGACAGCACTTTGGAATCATTTCCAATGGAAATGATTCTAAATTGCTGTCAGACCATGTTTTTGATGATAAAAATCGAAAATAAAACATAAACAGCAGACGACAACATTTCATTCAGCAGGCTAAGGGTTAAGAGCTACCACAATTAGCTTTGTACCAAGGAAAATGTAAAGTATAAAATTAGCAGCAGACGGCAAAGTTTAATAGTTTCAAGGGATATGTACATCAGCTATGAGCCGGATGACGTTCCTGTATCCACAGGTGGAACACTCGGACATGTGACACAACAAAAATCCCATTAAGAAACCATTACCCCACCCACCTGGTCTCGTACTGTAAATTACGTTTACTACTATCAGGTGAATAGGGTAATGGTTTTTTAATGGGCATTGTTGTGTGTCACAGGTGCGAGTTCTCCACTTGTGGATGTATCCTGTTTCTAGGATGTGTTGCACATGGTATGGTTAACCCTTACAATGCTGAATTAAGATTTGTCGTCTGCTGTTTATTTTATATTTTCCATTGTTCTCATCAACAACTTGGTTTGGCAGCACTTTAGAATCATTTCCAACGGAAATGATTCTAAAATGCTGACAAACAATGTTTTTACTGAGAGAAAAGACAAAATATGAATTAACAGCAGACGACTCTTTTCGGTTCCCGCATTCTGAGGGTTAAATAGGTAAACGTTAGTTGCTAAAACCACCATTATCCTGGCTGACCCTGTGTAAACTGATACTAGAACCACGAATATTCGTGTTTCTAGTATCGGTTTGCATAAAGTAATAATTAACCTATGATAGTTTTCTTTGACATTTCTTTGGATATGGTGATTGCTGCGATTGGCATGTGGAAAACTGGGGCCCGTTTCACTAAGCTTCGTACGACATAAATGTTCGTACGAAGATTTCTCTGAATTTGCTTCTCACATTAACGTGTTTCTCTAATGCTACCATTTTGTAAATGCAGCACATCCACGAACGATTTTCCAAAATCGGTTGTCAGAACAAACGTTATTGTGGATTTCAATTTTGCACTTACTAACCTCTTACTCGTACGACGTTTAGTGAAGTTTAGTGAAACGGGCCCCTGATACTGACAAATACATGTAACTAGCGGCGCCCATGCTAGATTGCGTACTACATGCATTTAGGATTACTAACTTTCGCAAAACATATGATGAATATGCAGAGCATGATGTTATTAGCCGATCAAATCAGGGTTCAATATATGTCCGCATTTTAGTAGTTACTGAGTCTCGGGGGGGGGGGGATGAATGAGCGAGTGAGTATTGGTGTTTAACGGCCTATCAACAGCTAAGGTCATTTAAGGCCGGGCCAACGGGTTGTACTATCCCGCATTAAACGGGTCCACGATGAGGAAAATTCCCAAAATCAGAACTCAATATTTCTATGCCACACCAGTCACTTTAGTAGCTCGGTCCCAAAGTAATATGATTTGCCATAAGCTTATTAATTCTTAATGGAGCATAACAGGATTTAGCTCTCAAGTACAGGGGGCATGTAAATGAGGGCCAAACAAATGTCGGGCGCAAGACAATCAATAATTTGCGGCATTGACAATTGCCGCAATCGCGCGTGCTGGATGCATCCCTGCCATCCCTGCATGATACGTAAACAAATCAAAGTTCGCTATGAAGGGCAATTCTTCGTTTTGATTGGTGGAAAATTTTGTGAATATTAACTAGCGTCAAATGACGCGCATACGCGATCCAATGGGATAAACCCGAGATGCTGGGGTTGCTAGTCGGAGGAGATTTTGAGCAGAGGTCGATTATAAATTAGTCGAATAAACACATTTTACGCGAGTATACGTGGCTGAAACTTGTTCTGTTTAATAAATAAAAGCTTTAAATTAGCCCAATAATCGGCGTATGTTGGCGTATATGGCCATTAGAGCCAACTATGGACTTCAACAACAACAACTTCCGGGTTCAATCTCTTACGGCGTTCAGCTCATTACGTATTCAAAATTGTGTTATTTGGCTATATTTAAAGTTTTAAACGGAGATAATTGCCAAAAATGCAAACTTTATCGGTTGATGCAATTTGGAAGTGATACAGCAAAATTCGCGTTCGTAGATTACCGAATAGCGGAGAAAAGGGTTGCTACAAACTTTTTCAGAATTTGATGGATGACCAATATATTAGCCGATCTATAAATAGATCGGCTAATAATACACTAGTAAATATTACGGACACTTCTCCCTTTATCTGTTTATGTCACAAAGTATGATACTTTCACAGCAAAGATCACTGTGTTTCACAAATAGTGTTTGTTGAATCAGTTAGTGTAGAACTCCTTTACCCTTGCCCGCTTATCTCCGCCAATATATGAACATACAGTGGGGTCAGCGTGTAAGTGCACACACGAACGAACACGACAAGTTGGTTCCAACCTGTCGTGTTCGTTCGTGTGTGCACTTACACGCTGACCCTACTGTATATATGTTACTATGACTGGAGAAATGGGACTTATGGGATCTGTCACTACTGTGGCTCCTGCTCAAATAGTTCACTCATGTAGCCTTACAGTTATATATAATGTTTTTTAGAAGCATGACGGGTGTTTCAGTAGTATAAACATATTTTATTAAATAATAATTTACCATCAGTTTTAGGTATACAAGCAGTGTAAAGAGAATTGGAACGAAAGATTGCTATCATATAGAGTTCCTCTCCTTAATATGTTTAATTGATGGAATGGCGTCTCAGTGTAGATCCTGATCAGACTGATCTGGAACTACACTGGTCGCAAACCACATAAGCCCCATTTCTCCAGTCAAAGTCACATATATACAGTGCTCCAGTTAAGGTGCGTAATTTGACCAACTTGGGGAGAATTGTTTTTATTCCTTTATCAAAAATGGCAAGTTGGGAGTCCTTTAGAATCGTCTCATTGAGACGATTCTAAAGCACTCCCAACTTGCCATTTTTGATAGAGAAATAAAAAATTTACCTCCAAATTACGCACCTTAACTGGAGCTCTGATATATATTTGACACATCGCTCACAAATTCTGCTGAATTATGGCTGTGAATGGATAAACGGGGCTTATTGTTTTTGTGACCAGTGCTGATCCAGATCAGCCTGTGCGTTCGCACAGTCTGATCAGAATCTGCACTGTTGTTCCAGTCCATACATGAAAAACACAGGCTTGCTTCTAACAAGCGATTTACGCTCGTAGATCGTTATCAGGCAATATGAGTGTGATATTTGATCAGGGGCTACACTGGTCACCAATCCAATAAGCCACATTTCTCCAGTCACAGCCTCAGTTATGTAACGGATACTGTATAGTTGCAGCCATTCACGACATAAAGCACACTCCCAAAAAAATAACCATCCGTGACACACAGTAACATATATATTAAAAACATGTTCGGCTGTAAATTTCATATTAGTCTCTACCTCGTGGGCGGACCATGTTAAACCTCTCTCAATGTCAGGCCTAAATAAGGCGAAATCAGCCACCCATAAACCGCAGATAACACAATAGGGCGTGTGATATTTCATTTGGACAGTAACCCTGAAAACCCTGAAAACCCTGAAATATTGTCGTCTGCTTTTGTTTCAATGTTTGCCTGTTTTTGCCAATAAAATATGGCTTGACAGCACTTTAGAATCATTTCCAATGGAAATGATTCTAAAGTGTTGCCATGCATTGTTTTTGTGGAGGAAATGTAAATTAATCATACATGTAAACACCAAACGACAAAACTTAATTCAGCATTGTATGGGCATTAACCCTTTGAACCCGAAAGGCCGCTATATCGGTTTATGCAAACAGTGCAGATCCAGATGAGCCGGCTCGTAACGAGCCGTCTCATCAGGATCTGCACTGTTTGAAAGTAATTTTCATATTTTTGAGAACAACAAATACCCCCTATTTATAAATGGAATAGTCTGAAAATGATTTTGCGATGATTGGATTGGTTGTAAAATTAACATATCGCAACCCATTCCAGTTACTTAGGGGTGAAAGGGTTAAAGCATCACATTACCCATCTCACCTGCTTTCATATAGTACAGTGTGTGTACAATCCAGGTAGTGTACTATTACTAAAGCCGATGGGGGCGCTAATGGGATTTATGGTATGCGGGGGTGTAAGCGTCTTTAGCATACGTCATAAACCACTTTGAAACGTACTTCTTGTAATGTTGGGCAGGGGAGACAACTGCAATATTGAACAATATTTCGTCTATGCAGAGTTATCCATCATGTAACATGCTCGTCATAGTATTATCCACATATAATAATTGTGCTTCAAATCGAGCAACTTGATACGGCTCATGATCAGACACTCAAATTGACTCCGAGTTGGCTGTGCCAATGTATGTTCAGAAACGTTGATAATATTGGCAAGATTAACGCGGGCGGTTGTGTACAACGTCCGCGTTCGTTGTTGCCATCCGGGTTTATTGTCTCTGTGTGATAACGGATGTGCATTCGGTCGACAGCCGACGAGGACGGTACCGACGGCAATCCAGTACGGAACACAGACCACTGTCAGGAAGTCTACATGAAGGCATGTAAGGAATACGGCGTCGGACCGGCCGCCCACTTCCGTAAGGCGCTAAAAACTGACAAAGCCATTCTACGTCACCGGCAGCTGGGCATCAGCGGTGTCAAGGCATGCGCAGTGGCGCTTGTGGTACGTACACAGTCGCCAATAAAACGTGAACGTCTTTTTGAGACGAATAAAACTAAAAAAATGTGGTCATTCGACACACTTAGGGCCCCTGTAGGTGATCTTACAAACACAAACTTCCAACAACTAAACTAACGGACAGATAGACAGACGGACATACATGGCGAAACCTCATTTCATTATGTTTTGTTTACGTAGTAATAAAGCAATTTCAAGACAGGTTGAATTATACAGTTCCCCTTTGTCGGATTATGCCTTCCTGTAGTTGTACTCGTAGAACGGTCGGCAGGTTGGGCCATCATTGCACTCAGCCGTTGAGATTGCAGGCTAGTTCCGTTTGGTAGTTACCAGCACAGTAAGAGCCCCGACCACTGTCGTTTGACTCGCAACAAATCCACATGTCCAAAGCGTTTACCAGTATATCGATGAACTGTAGCCGATTTCATCAACATTGCAAAGTATACTTTATTAGCAAAGTATACTTTGAGGGAGAAATTTTCAATTTTATGATAAATTTATTATTTTTTATTACACTGAATTTATTACGGCTGTGATAATGTAATAAATTCAGTATAATAATTCTGCCTATTTTAATCATCAAATATATGCAGTGGTTAGTTCTATATGAAATGATGCATTTTGGAAAAAATAAATGATTACTCCCTCAAAGTATACTTTGCTAGATAAGTATACTTTGCAATTTTGATGAAATCGGCTACTGATGTAGCGCGTATGTCGCTTTAGAGTCCATGGCTGTTGCAGCAGTCGTTCGCCAAATCCGTCCCTTAAATTGGTATTCCGCATGTAAATATGACACTTTATTTGATAAGCAATTAGGAATTTGTATATTATAATGTACAATTTATACACTGGGTTAATTGTACAGTTACGATCACATTGCATTCAGACCGATAGCAGGACGCGTTTCCAGGGGCCCGTTTCACTAAACTTCGTACGACTAAAATGTTCGTAAGTGCAAATTTATGATCGTCTGGAAATTTCAATTGATGGATTTACATTTATTTATTTATGCTCAATAAATGTAAATACAATAAGTGTTTAAAAGAAAACGTTGTTAATGTGAAATTTACAGACTATCATACTTTTGCACATACGAACATTTTAGTTGTACGAAGTTTAGTGAAACGGCCCCAATATGTCTACAAACACTATGAAATTCACTTGACAATCCCATTGGCTATATTAGTATGTTCATATGTGTTGCCGCAATTGGGTTCCATGATTGTGTGTAAATTCGCGAAAGTAACTATGCGTTTGTTTTTTATATGAGGTATACTGCAGGGCGTGGTATTGGGTCTAATTTTATTAATACATACAGGCAATTTTATTATTCCTCCAGAGCAACTCCAGCATACAGAAACTCGACTTGACAGACAACGACATGAAGGCCAAGGGAGCAGAACACATCGCCGATACGCTGCGGGAAAACATCTTTATCACCGACTTGGTAATAATTTCATGTTGAAAGTTGAAAAGACAGACAAAATATAGTTTAAATTGATTGCTGCCAAACTATGTTTTGTTGATAAAATGACAAATGAAAACTAGCCAGCAGTCACCACTGGGCGAGGTGAATTCAGCATTGCACGAATTAACGTTTTCACTCATACAGACCATAACGTCAATACATGCGAACACTGTAGATCACGATAAAGCCGGATTGTAAGAAGCCGTCTCGTCATGATCTGTAGTGTGCATCGGTGTTTTTCAAATTTTGTTTTACAAATACACCTTACATGATTAATGGAGTAACCCAGAAAGTATCAATGTTACATATTTCTGGGCTGAAAGGGTAGCTTACAAATAATGGCAATTGCTGTATTCCAAGTGTAATCTGTATCCCAAGAATTAATGTGCAATGCAAACATCACGTGATTGATGAGATGATGCTTCTAGAAAAAGCCATGTGATCTGGATCTGTATTGCTAAATCAAAATAATGGCAGTTGCCCTGTGCTATGCACTGCCACATCCCGTGACTGATGATATGATGCTTCTAAAACAAACCGTCTCATCACGATATGTAGTGTTCGCTCAAAATATGACAATTGTTGTGTACTACACAATGCCCATTCCGTGACTGATCGCTTGATTCTTCATGTAGCCTATTTCACCAACATTGCAAAGTATATTTTTCTAGCAAAGTATACTTTGAGGGAGTAATCATTTATTTTTCCCGAAATGCATTGTCATATAGAACTAACGACTGCATATATTTGATGATTAAAAGTATGCAGAATTATTATACTGAATTTATTACATTATCACAGCCAAAATGGCTGTGATAATGTAATAAATTCAGTATAGTACAAATTAATAAATTTATCTTAAAATTGAAAAATTCTCCCTCAAAGTATACTTTGCTAGATAAGTATACTTTGCAATGTTGGTGAAATAAGCTATTTTCAATGTTGGCTACAGAACCTGTCAGATAATGACATCGGAGCTGAGGGTGCCAAGCACATTGTGAATGTTGTGAAGCAGCTCGACCCCCTACACACCCTCGATATGTCGGGTAACGGACTACGGGAGTGCGATGCTGAAGTCATTAGACCACTTATAGAGGTAGGTGAAAACACAGGTGACAGTAAACTGACCAGAAAGTATAGATATCATTTTATGAGAAGACATTCATAGTAGTTTGTCACCACATATTCGAACGCCAAAATAGGATTCAGGGCCCGGTTGCTCAAAAGTTCTGTTAGCTTAACAGACTGTTAAATCCTTAACATTGTTAAGGATTTAACAGTCTGTCAAGCTAACAGAGGTTTTGAGCAACCGGGCCCAGGTTGTTTTCAAGTAAAGAAAACATTGCTGAATGTGTGGTGCTTCTTTCAGTCTTGAAAGTAAAACAAGCAATGCATTCATTTTAGTACGGTAAGGTAAACAATGTATACTATTGATATTATGTAAATAGCCTTATTGCCGTAAACAAAATGATTTGATCCCAATATTACTGT